>JACDJE010000098.1:137670-184405 GCA_016647715.1 Pavo muticus
TTTTTTTTTTTCATAAGAAACTAATCTGTAGCAAGCAGCTGTTTGTTACTGATTACTTATTTATGATGGCAAAATACTCACTTGTGATCTGTCTTGTATTAGTATTTGATATTCTGGCCACACTAATCCACTGTGATTTCTCTTGGTGCAGAGGGCCACTTTCAGCTGATGTAAACTCCCACAGTCAAATTCTGATCTGTCTACTTTCCCCTGACATTTTATTTTGGTATCCAGGCCCTCCGGGGCAAGAAAGGGGCAGATTAAAGACAACTGGAATTCCAGCCTATTGATTTTTGGTTACTACAGGGATTTCAGCGTTTTGTTTTCTGGTGCAAACCTTGGTCAGCTTGTTGTCATTCATCCATATAGGACAAGGTGCAGAGCTGGAATACTGATGTTCGCTCCTTTAGCTTTTAACTGCAGCAAGCAGCAGCCAGCTCAGTGTTGTCTTCCTTAACACCTCTCCTACAGCTCTGCCTTCTGATGTTTGAATCTTGTATAGATATAGAAATTGCATACTATAACTTAAAAGGTGTTAGCAACAACCACCTAGAATAAAGGAGCCTGTAGCATATGTAGTGTAAAAGAGTGATACTTGCAAAGTATCCCCTGGGATGTAGAACATTTCTCTGCCACCTGCCTTGTTGTTTGCATGTCCATTCACGTGTGCATGTACACACACATGCATGCATGCAGAGAAATAAACACAGAGTTCTTTCTATTTCAGGGCTGTGATGTGTGAGCCTTTCATCAATGGGAAAGAAGGTTATTTGGTATTCTATGGGCTATAGGATCTTGCTTTAATTAAAATACTTAGAGCCTAGTGTAAGCATTATTTTAGTTTTAATCTACCAGTCACTTTAAAAGTCACTTCATGCAGTTGTGACAGAGAAAAGACTATCTCTGTAGTGTTTGTTGGTAAGAGTCGTTGAGAATCACCTGCAGAGTGCATAACTTATATATGTCTTCAGTCCAGAATTTCTTGTGGACATTAGCTATGCGCTGATCAAAGGTGCAAAGCAAAGGTGTGTGAGAACATGTTAAATACAATAAGGACCTTTTGGAGATGTAGTTTAGAGAAGTGCACGAGTGAAACCAGTATTCCCTTTTTGTAACTTTCTGAAATATTACTTCTGATAAATCCATCAGGGCCAGGAAAATGAAGAGAAGCTAACTGTATTAAAAATCCTCCAGTGTTAAGAAACAGAGAGAGATCTCCTCATCCTGGGCTCACTGAGATAGGTAGAATACTTTCTTATGATTTTAATGTACTGTAGAGGAGCAGAAAGAAGTGAAGCCTAGATGCCTGCACTTAGGTCATTGTAATAAACATCTTAACACACTCAGACTTTATTTAACGTATGTAATTTAACTTTATTTGGATTCTAATACATTCAGGATTCACAATACTGTTACAAAGTCAGCTATTTGTTTAGATCTAATTTCACACACCACTGAAAAAAAACCTATTGTACTGTGGCTGGAGAGAATGAATGATTTAGGATATGGGAGTAGCAATGAACTGAAAAAAAAACAGATTATATTTTTAAGGGAAGAGTGATTCAATATTATTAATATTTGGTTTATTTTTCCCCTTTGCCATGCTTGTGATCATCAAAACACATCTCTTGTTTTATCAGGCAATTGAGGGGAAAAATGAATGAAGTCATATGTAATTCCTTTGTTGTGACATAGCTGAAAAACCACATTTGTCTTCTATAGTCATACAGTGTAACGATAGCAGGTTTATTTACATTACTTAAATTTCCATAACTAAACATTTCTGTGTTTTGGTAAGTGCAGAATACTGGTCTGTATCTTTGTGATCACACAAACTAACGAGTTTGTAATATTTTTAAATGTTAACAATTCATGTAGTATTAAATATAGGAACACTAGTGATGTCTAACAGACAAAAAAGGTCCTGCCATCCAAAATTTTTTCCATAACACTTTGTCTAATAAGATATTTGATTATTCTTAAAAATGGTATTAACCTGAGTCTTGTATTTGTCCTCAGATTTTCTATTATGCATGTTCTGATGGGAATCAGCAGCAGTACTGTGTTAGGAGTCCTTGATCTGACACTGGAAGAGCTTTATGGCAGTCTAATGCATCCGTGTTTTTTCTTATCTTTTATTTCAGTTTTTCAGAATGGCTTTAGCACAGCACACTACAACACTGCACCAAAAGCAATGTGAGAACAGAATAGCAGTATCTTTCTCCATGTGCAGCATGTCCCCTGCAGAGCTGGCATTTGGTTAAATATCTCCCAGAAAATCTTCTTTACAAGAAAGCAAAGCTAAATAAATACATAAAATTTTCATTTCCACCACCAACTGTTTCAAAAAGATGTAATTTAGCTGGGAAGACCTCTTAGGTACTGCAGCAGTGGATTCTTCAGGAAAATAGAAGATGGGATAAACATCTTTAGGTATTTTCTATTTTAGTGTGCATGTAAAAAGTACCAAGGTTTCCTTGGTAATAGAAGTACCAAGGAATTTTCAAGGAGGTAAGCTTGCATTTGCTTGGGGCAACACTTAAAACAAGTTACTACTGCAAGTAACAGTCCTTTTTAACTAGAATAGGGAAGGAAGCATTTTCCATGGCCATCTGCCCACATTTATACTGCAGCTGTAGAATTCTGCTCACAGTTGTTTTGATTTGTTGAGTTTTTTTAAGCCTGAATTTCTTAATGAATTATTTTCTGTTCATGTACAGCAACAAACTCTTCTAAAAAAGAGCTTAGTCCAAAACCTGCTGCCATCTCTATCAAAAAGTTAATAAATTAGATGGAAGGAATTGCAAAGGTAAAAAATAATAACATAATCTGTATATTTCCACTTCTTTTAGGGGTGTCAGAGAAATCTGTGTAGGATTTTGTACATGGAATTGGATGAGACGGGTAAAAAAAGTATTTATTTTCCTCAGAGAGCCCAATTCAAGGCTTCTTGAAGCCAGAGCAAATCTTTACATAAGTAGGCTCTGCATCAATTCTATAGCATATATACATTCTATTTCTGTAAAAGCCGAGGTGCCTTGAAATAAAGAGCTCCTAAGCTTTTGTGGTAGACCCATGAATTATTCTGTTTCACGTACAGGCTGGGAGGGAATGATCATGTAACTTTACTCCATATTCAGTTTTGCTGTTTGTGGGGCTGCGACAGCAGAGGACTGGGCAGGATGGCCTTGGAAGTCATTTCCAGCATTACAATGCTAAGCCTAGCATTTAGCTAAGCTAAAAGCAAAGCTCCAAAATCACCTACCGGGAGGGTGGGAGAACTACAGGTGAAGACAGGCTTTTCATCCAGAGAGGGGGAGAAGGAGACACAACCACGCCAAAGCAACCAATTAGACTTGACTGTCCCGGTGAAGGAACAAACTCCAGTAATTGGAATCTTGACAGATTTGGAATCCATTCAGACTTATTTTTGATTAAAACAAAACTTCTGCACAAAAAGTACAGAAAAATCAAATTGCAGGGTGAAACTTTTAAAATTAAATAATTCAGCTCAATGAAATGAGAGCGAGTCCTAGGTGCTTTGATTCCCAGTTCTTTGCCCTGTCTCTGGCCCTACTGTTATTCAGTGGTACAGAAGTAAGGTTGTTTATTATCTAATTAAGGTATCTTCTCAATTTGTAGGAAAGTTTTAATTTTTAATGTAGTTAGTGAACATCAGCAAAATTAGTATTTTCTACCAACTTAATATTTTGAGAAACAAAGTGTATCAAAATACAGCATTTCTCTCTGTGTATGAAGCGCACTTCTCTATTAGTTTTGCTTGTGATCTTTCACAAGGCTCCTTTGATAGTGATGCTGTCCCACTGTCTGTTAAGTTAAATAAGGCACTCTTTCATTTCTGTACTTGTGAGGAACAGATGTTATTTAGAAGGAACAGATGGAGAATTCATATATGGCATGATTAATAAATTGTTGCTTTAAATTGGAACACTCAAAATAACTCTAATTTTCACTAACCAAAATTCTGATGGGTAAAACTAAATGCCTAAAATAGCAATGAATTCTTCTTAGGCAACCGTAAGAAATGTTCCTCCCTCTCAAATTGCTGCCCAAACAAAAATAACATGTTTTCTAATATTTCCATTCTTCCTGTGGATCAAACACAGCTCACATCTTCATAACACAGACCGTGTTGGCAGTAATGGTGCAGAAGGATAGGATTTGTCACAGTGGATTTCTTTCTGACTTTTGAGTTAAGGGCTCTCGGAAGCACTATGCTTTGTCTACTTCCAATCCTTCTAGGAATTTACTGAAAAGCTTGAAATCCTAAGCTAGCATAATCCTGCAGTTACACAGAAAGGGCCCATTAACAGCGCCAACCTTCCTCTCCTTACTCACAATTGTTTGCTATGGAACCTCAATTAATCTAAGCGTGTTTATCAGTTTGGTGGAAAGATCATTCCCTGGAGAGGGGAATCAGTCTCATTATGTGCTCACAGGCAGCAACAGAAATTAAAATTCTGATTTCTCATATGATTTCTTGTTTCAAATACTGATTTTTTTGAAGTATAAAATGAAAGAGCCATACAAAAGCTTAAAGAGAAGTGAATGTTCAAAGCAGGAGCTTGAAATGTTTTAGGTTTGAAAGAGTTTGGGACATTTTTTTAAACTGTCAAAATATCTTTCCTTATTGTGTCTACAATACATGTTCCCAGCCTTTTTTCTTCACAAAGCACTTCAGGTTTGATTGATGTTCTGATGAAATGCAATTCCCCCAAAGTTTTCCCAAGTGTCTATGAACGAGCATGGTTGAGCTGGTGTTAGATTCTCTTTGTGTAAGTTCAGGTCCAAACAGATGGGAGTACTTACATAGTACTATTACTCTGAGATCACTTTCCCCCACGACTGTCTTCCTAATGACATTTTTTATTAGTATCTCTTCTGCTTGTTCATTTTCATAGTTTCTACACCTATTTCCACATAAACTCTTAGGTCTAGATCAGTGTTCTTTCCTGTACACCTAACAAATTCATTCTTACTTGTTTCTTTCCTTCTCTGCTCTCACCTCATCTTCCTCACTCACAGTTTCCAATCCAGACTGCGCTTACACCTGATAGTCATTGTTTACTTTTAGTATTGCATCACCTGCAGAGCTTTAGCACTTTTTCCCCTTTTTGATCTGCCAGTTCTCAACATCTTTTCTTTCTTTTCTCCTTTCTTTTAATAACTTTACTCATCTGTCATAGCTGTAAAACTCTGTATACCATGCCAGCAGCTGATAATTTATACTGCCTTTACCCATATACACCCTATAGCTACATGAACATGTACATACAAATGTAGTAATAATTTTTCTTCCTATTGAATGTATAATATAATAAGATCTTGTCAGTATTTTTCCTTATTAAATTTATTACCAGCAAACTAATGGATCTTTAGCAGTTGCACTTGAGAGACTATACCTTTAATAGCATCTGCTGCATCCAACAATAATTAGTTGTAACACTGAAGGCAAGTCCAAGCACAGTAATTAATTTTTAAGACTGAAGGTTTGTAATGCATGTATGTCAGCAGAGACTGTTTTCAGTAGTAGACACCTCCTCAGGGTCAATGATTACAGCATATTTTCATATGGTTATCCTCACTCATATGTGTCCAGAGAAGGGCAACGAAACTGTTGAGGGGTCTGGAGCACGAGTCTAATGAGGAGCGGCTGAGGGAGCTGGGATCGTTCAGTCTGGAGAAGAGGAGGCTCAGAGGAGACCTCATTGCACTCTACAACTTCCTGAAGGGAGGTTGTGATGAGGAGGGGTTTGGCCTCTTCTCCCAGGCAACAAATAGGACCCGAGGAAATGGCCACAAGTTGCACCAGAGGAGATTTAGATTAGACATAAGGAAAAACTTTTTCTCTCAAAGAGTGGTCAGGCACTGGGATGGCCTGCCCAGGGAGGTGGTGGAGTTGCCGTCCCTGGCAGTGTTCAAGAGGCGTCTGGATGAGGAGCTACGAGATATGGTTTAGTGGCTTGTGGTAGCAATGGTAATGGGAGGATGGTTGGACTAGATGATCTTGTAGGTCCTTTCCAATCTTGTGATTCTATGATTCTATGATTCTTTATAAATGCCTTGTTGCTTCCAGAGGGGTTACTCTCTGGGAGAGGGAATTTGCAGAATAAAACATAGGACCTGTCCATAACTGTATGTAGAAAGAGAATGTCTGCTCTTTTAAGGGTATCTGGTCAAGGACCTCTTTCAATGAAACAAGAGATAATAAGACAAGGAAGCAGTGATGGGCACCAAATCTGGTCAGTCACACTAACTTATGAGAGCAGGTAAGAGTGTAGGAATGTTTATTCCAGTAGGGTTATCTCATGGATGATTTTTAAGGTGGGAAGCATCACAAGAAAAAAAACCTTCCAGTCACACGCATTGGCAGGCTAATGAGCTATGGGCACTGCTTCTAGGAAGTATGAACCTTGCAGCTGATACAACTGTGATCCAATGGGGCCTGAACTGGGAGTGTGCCACAGAGCTTTGCGAACCCGAGGGGGTGTGCAGGGGAAGGGGTAGTATATATTCACCAGCAAACTTCAAGCTGGACCATCCAGCAAGTAGGACACCCATGGAGCAGGTGTGGAGCTCAGGATGTGGGGAGGGGTGCCAGGCAGACTGAAGGGCTGTGCTGGGCAGTACTCAAGGATCTGGGCAGAGGAGTGCTGGGCAGACAGAAACGCCGTGCCAGTACCTGTGGGGTCTGGGGGAGCGCTAGATGGACAGAGAATCCATACCAGGTGCTTGAAGGATTGCAAATGTGTGTGTGTTCGTGAGCCTAGAGAGAGCTGTGTGTATGCCTGTACTGGTGACCTTATGTCTCTGCCAGGCAGAGAGGAGGAAGGGGTCTTGGCTGCCTGTGTCTGTTCTACATGAGTGCTGCGTGTAAGTGCTGTTGAAGGCAGCCCTTGGCTGGAGCAGCCTGTCTGTGACTCTGGAATGTATGCTCAGTTTTGCTAATGGCTGAATCTGTGAAGGGAGAAGCAGCAGCCCTATCCCTCAGCCTGGGCAGAGACTCCAGGGAACTGGGCTGCACCCAGTGGCAGAGAAGGAGTGGTCCTAGACCGAAAGAGATGGACATTCACTCTCATTGCTCTTCTTTACCACACCTAACATCATCAACTGTTCGAATATGGTCTCATTTAAAGCACTGGAGTTAATCATAGAACACATTTATACATTGGTATATGTGCCCAGACAAGAGAGAAATCCAAATGTTTGAAGGGCAGAGAGTCTTCACTTTAAAAGCCTCCCATGTCACACAGTATTTATAATTTTTAATTACGTATTTTAAAAGAAAATTTTTGTTTTCTACGTATTATACTGACATAATTAAAGAAACAAATAACTTTTAATACAGTGTCGATTATGGACGTATTACCTGACTTGTTTTTCCTTCTTTTCTCTCACAGCAACTACAGCGCACTGTTAGGGGTGTGGATCTATGGTTTTTTTGTGGTGATCTTGCTGGTACTGGACCTTTTATATTACTCTTCAATGAACTATGATATTTGCAAATTTTACCTAGCACGGTGGGGAATCCAGGGAAAGTGGATGACACAAGGACAGAGCCGATGGATTAATTCTGCTCAGGACCCAAGCCAAGTACAGACTCAGCCTCAGCCAGAGACACAGCCTCAAACTCAGCCTCAGCCACAGCCTCAGACATCACAGACAGTACATACTCTAAAAGGAGATGCTTTAAGCCCACCCCTGATGTCTTTTCAGAGTACATCTGCCTGGTAAGTAAATTAAGCCATACTGTGATGTATTTTTTGACTCCGTTACTTTGTAGTGTGAACAGTCATTTGCGTTTGGAAGCATCTGCAAATTCAGGGTGTGTGGTACCATTTGAGTACCTAAAACGTAATTCTTTATATTACGAATTATCTTATGTAATTGCTGCTTAGGAGTGATTTGTTATTCTGGAATATCTTACATCATCTTGTAATACTGTTCTCTCAGAGAAATAGATGCTGCCATTTTTCAATGGTAAATAGTTATGCTACTCCCATACAACATCCTTGCCTCTAAATTGGAGAGAGATGGATTTGAAGGGTGGACTATTTGCTGAATAAATAATTGGCTGGATACCCACATCCAGAGAGTTGCAGTCAACTGCTCTATGTCCAGGTGGAGATCAGTAATGAGGAGTGTTCCTCGGAGGTTTGCACTGGGACTGGTATTATCTGCTATCTTCATTAATGACATAGACAGTGGGATTGAGTGCAGCCTCAGCAGATTTGCTGATGACACTAAGATGAGGGTGCAGTTGATATAACAGAAGGAAAAGATGCCAGCCAAAGCAACTTGGCGAAGCTTAAGAAGTGGGCCTACGTGAAACAAATGGGGTTCAACAAGTCCAAGTACAAGGAGCTACACTTGGGTAAGGGCAGTCCCAGACATCAGTAGAGACTGGGTGAAAAATGGATTTAGCCCTGCAGAGAAGGACTTGGGGTTCTTGTGGACAAAAAGCTGGACATGAGCCCACAGTGTACACTTGCAGCCTGGAACAGCAACTGTAAATTTGGCTTCATCAAGAGAAGGGTGGCCAGCAGGGCAAGAGAGGTGACTGTCCCCCTCTGTTCTGCCTTTGTGAGGCCCCATATGGAGTACTGCATCCAGGCCTGGGGCACCCAGTGCAAGACATGGTGCTGTTGGAGTGGGTCCAGAGAAGGTCATGATATTTCTCAGACAGATGGAGCACCTCTTTTATGAAGAGAGGCTGAAGGAACTTGGTGTGTTCAGCTTGGAGAAGAAAAGGCTCTGGGAGGACCTCCTTCAGGCCCTCCAATACCTTAAGGGTACCTATGGGAAAGATGCTTTCATTTTTAGAGAAATATAGTGACAGGACAAGTATTCACTTTAAGCTAAAGAGAGTAGATACAGTTTAGGTATTATGAATCTTTTTTTAACTCGGAGAGAGATGAGGCACTGGAACAGTACAACAGAAGTTGCCCACAGAAGCTGTGGAAGCCCCATCCCTGGAGGTACTCAGAGTCAGACTGGATGTGGCCCTGGGCAGCCTGATGTAGTGGGAAGCATTCCTGCCTACATCAGTAGGGTTGGAACCAGGTTGTTTTTAAGGTCCCTTCTAACCTAAAACATTCAAAGATTCTATTCTGTGGTATAAATAAATTATAAATTGTTTTTCTACATCAACCATTATAAAGTTAATTTTCATCTAGTATCAAAGACTATTTGCCGTGTGTACCTATGTGTCTGTTGATCTGGTTTTAAAAGACCGTATAAATAGCAACACTTGCTTCAGTATAAGATGTCACAATTTCATTTGGGGTATGAGACACAGCAACAACATGAAAACCGGGTTAGTTTTTTATATGCATAGCTGAAAAAGCATGGCTTAATTTCATTTGACAGGATGACACAAGTAGGCTACTGTAAAGTTAAATGCAACCAAAACAAAACAAACCAAAACAAAACAAACAAACAAACAAACAAACAAACAAAAAAACAAGACCAAATGAGAGACAGGTTCAGAAACAGTGAGAACATAAAATACAAACACAAGAAACTAAAGACTGATAACCATGGGACAAATTGTCACAAAATGATTTTTGACTGTTTTTACCACACAAAAGAGAATCAAAGGAAGAGACCTGAATAAAGTGATAATCTGAATAAGATGTCACGTGGGGCAGGCGATTTTTTTTTTCTTGTCAAGAGGAGTTTTCTGCACAGCATACAGGCTCAGCTTGGGGGAAGAGGGTGTACCAGTGTGTTTTAGAAGTGTTCCAGAGAGTGGAGTTTTGGCAAAGTAAAGTGATCCACGAATGAGCAATGTGTAAAAGATGGTGGTAATTCTGATATCATGAAGCATGTAAAGTCGCAGTGTTGGTCTTGATCTGAAACATTTGGGGAGTACTGTGTTGAAAACAGGATGATGTTAGAAACAGTTCTTTTATTACATAGCTTGTTCCTTAATTTTAAATGTAAATCTAGAGTGAAAATTGTTGAAAATTTTTTGTGATTGACAGAAAACTTGGTGATGAAAAGGATCAGCAAAAGAGGAGCTCATTTGTCACAGCAGTCAGTACTGGGTGTATATGGTGCAGCTTAGACTTAGCAGGTCTTATCCAAATGGGAGAATCTTAACAGTGCCACTTAAGATTGTACTTAGATACAAGCATTCTTCTTTTCTATTCTCCCACTTCTTTTTTTCTTCTTTTTTCTTCTCCTTTCAATACCTGAAGCTTTTTTGCATGTGGAATTCCCAGTCTTTAGTCAGAACTGCCAAGCAGGTCAAAACCAACAATTCAGTCATACACTGATGGTGTTTTCAGCTTAATACATGTGTGTATGTGTGTGTGTATACAAAAGTGTAATGACTGTGAACATATGTACTTGTGTTTAAAATATTAGTCTCAGTCTTACCAATTGTAGTTCTGCCATATGAAAGGAAACTATCCAGTAATTTTTGAAGAATTCCTTTACTGACTTTTGTTCTTTTTCTTTGCTTTTTATTTTTTTGAAGCATTAAGCGGAGAATGTATGTTAGGATCAGGTGAGCATATCACATGCTCTTTTTCCTGTGTTTGCAGGAGATGAGCATTGATAAATCACTCTAGTAAACCTGACCCCTTCCCCACTGTACTGTCTGTCTATGCTCCTATTAGTTCCCATAAAATTATTTACTTCTTCTAGTTCCTTTCATTGCTCAATGAAAGAAATAAGTAGCTGTTTCCTTAGCAAATCTGTATTCATCCCTTGTATTTCAGGACACAGCAGAAGATACCATATTTTCAAGCTTATAACCTGCAACTTTTGAAAACTCGTAGCCCTTGAACTAAATTCATAGATGTCTCAGTCTGCATTTAACACAGGAAAATACAGAGGAAAGAGCAGTAGGCAGTGACGATCACAGGCAAGGTGATTAGTGTGTGGAAGAGGTTTTTAAATAGGGAGCTATTTCAGAAAAAGTAAAGTCTTGTCTACTACAGCACATGCTAAGTGGGGAATAAGTGTAGGTTGCCTGGCTATTTATTTCCCTATTAGATAATCTGCAGGTTATATACATGAAAATACGGAAATTTTGCAATATATGTATGAATTAGATTTAGTTTCAAAGTCTGTTTCTGCTGCAGTCTGTGTTTGATAAATGATCTCAGTACTGTCTTCTCAAAATTTAATCATTCTGTCAGTGAAGGAGTGCAACAGAGTTACTGGATTTATCATTTCCATCACTGCTTTTAAGACTGCTGAGTTATTAGTCTCTTTTGTTTTGTATTTTATACTTGAATTTCCATTATTCCTGATGATGACACCAACTTCTTGATCTGCTCTGATAACAGCAAGATTCCACTTTACAAAGTCAACTTAAAGCATCAAAATTATCCCTGCTTTTTCCTTCACAGAGAAAATAAACATTCTTTTTTAACACCTCACAAATACACTTACGTATATATAGTTGGTGTCATAATGTAACAACAGCTCCAATTTATAAATGAGCTTTCTTTCTGCTCAAAAATAATAAAATACTACATGAAAATGCAAAACAGATTTTTTTAGTCCTGTGAGATATGCATATATCCCAGGATATAAAACTTGCATACTGTTAAAAATGTTTTCAAAAAAGTTCAGAGGGTTTCATGATGACAGAAGATGCCGAAGTTTTAGTTTCCTATACTACATTTTTCATAATACAGTTAAAAAACATCTTCATTCTGGAAGATAGTACTCTATGATAAGAGGAATGTGATTCTTGCATATCTTGCATATCATTCTGCCCAGAGAGGTGGTGGATCTCCGTCCCTGGAGACATTCAAGGTCAGGATGGATGGGGCTCTGAGCAACCTGATTGAGCTGCAGATGTCCCTGTTCACTGTAGGGGAGTTGGACTAGATAACCTTTAACAGTCCCTTCCAACTCAAATGATTCTATCATTCTATGAAGAATCAAAGCAACACTGCAGACTTTGTCTCCTTCCTGCAGAGGACTGATAGCATAAGCAAATATCCCAAGAACACTGGTAGGATTAACATACAGCTTGTAAAGCAATGTGGGGTCTCCTTGGATTTAAAAAATCATGTAAATGCTCATTCTCTTATCATTTCATTTAATGTTTAGTTTACATACTGTGAATTGGCTATGAAACCAATAACTGAGACAGAGATGTCAGAGAGAAAAAATAAAGGAAGCCAATAGAATATGGTGGGTGAAACCATCCCAAAGGTGTTTAAACATCTTGTTGTAGCAGACCACTTCATTGTTTACTTGAGACAAGGAGGGCCATGTATAGTCATAATATTATTATAACAAAGAAGTCTGGAATCCATTATACACACTGCTAGCTGATGTGTAGAGGGCTTGCAGTGTTGTGTAAGGGTAGGAAGAAAAATCATTAATCTCAGAAACATTGAGCCTGATTTAGAATAACGCTGCTTCACCATGTAGTGTATAGATTTTTGTAGCCCAACTAATGTTGATTTCTTCTTTAGTATGGAAACCATCTGAGGGCTGTCCTAAGGCCTGTGTGGTCTGAGTCCAGGTCCTGGTGGATGTACCTCCCGCAGCCCAAACGCCATCACAGACTCAAAAAAGCAGCCTGCAAGTGGCTGAGCTTAAGCCATTGTGGTGGTTCCTCCAGGTCCTTGCTGAGGTGCTTGAGCTGTGTCCTTCCACGCTTACTGGTCCATGTGAGAATCTGCAGGCGGAGCAGCCCGAGCAGACTTTTAACAGCTGGATATCAAACTGCAACAGGCAGCATGGAAATCCTTACTGCTGCTCAGCTAAATGCAAACCAGGGAGTAAAACAAGCAAATATATTCTAAATTAAAGAATCAAAATCCAGACCAATGATAAAAAAAATGGTGTTGCTACCCCAGGAATTTTATTAGTCAATATTGAATAAAAAAGGTCAGGGTGATCACACAAAAGCACTGTGCATAAGGGCAGCCTAGCAGTGTTTTCCAGATTTCCTGTGGCTGTGTTGTAACTGTGGAACAGATGAACGTGATCTGCTTTGTTCTGGAGATGTGAAACTCCTCCCCACATCCCATCAAGGATGCATAGCGCAGGGATGCTGTCATGAAGGCTGACCGCTGCCTCTGTCTTCAGGGCTATGTCTACTCTGTATGTGACCATATACGTTATGCCACATGAGTCACAGTTTCAGAAATGTGCTGCTTGCCCTGGATCAGAAAAGCTATCAGCCCAGCAGGGTGAGCTTGTGCTTATTTCCTTTATGCAGTTGGAATGGGTTAGACAAAAGCAAGTCTGTTTTAACTTCCCTACCTGAAATGTTGCAGCCTGCTTTTGCTGTGAGTTCCTCTGAGATGCACTGTCTTTAAGACAAAAAGTAGAATATTTTTTAGCACACCAGTACTTCACACCTCTTCCAGTGACTACCAAACCTCTTACAGAGAGGGAAGAAAACAAAAACATATTGGTTGAGTACAAAAGCTAGCAGATAACTAAGCACATCAACAGTAGCTGTGAAAAAAAAAAGCCACAGCCACTTTGCTGATGGCTAAAAAGACTATGTGAAATAATTCCTTTGTTACTACCTTTTGAAACACAGTATGCGTTACCTCTGTATCTAAATATCCACATTTGGTAGGTCCTCTAATTCAGTAATTTCTAAGAGCTGCACAGGCAGCCTTGCTGCTGTCACCTCACTAGGGAAACTGAAGAGAGGCAGCTGTGCAATGTGACCATGGCCACAGTTCAGCAAAAGTACTCAGCGCTGGGGTGGTGGGAGGATGCTGGGCAGAGGCTGCTGCCGTAGAAGATACTTACAGCAACAACCTGAACAAAATCTGCCACATTCAAGGCAGATTTTATTTACAACCCCCTAGCTAGACTGTTGTATTATGTTCGAGATTAAGTATGGCAAACTAGAGCACCAATAGGTTTTGTTTTTGTTTTTGTTTTTTAAAGAAAGAACAGAAAGAAAGAAAGTGAAATAATCTGTTAGAGCTTCTATGAGAGAGCTACCTAGGAGTTAAAGTCCTGGAATATCTGTCTAGTAACAAATGTTAAATGCATCTGGTAACATCTACCATTCTCTTCATAATTTATTCATTTAGAATAAAGATATTGTTAAACAGATTTCGTCTAAATATTCTTGTCTGTTTGCTAGGAACTGCATAACTGTAAAAACAGAAATCGCTTAAAAACAAAGCTAGGGAAATCACTTTCTGCTCCTAGAAGAGCTACATGATAAAACTGATTTTGCATTGCAAATCCCTTCTGCCTGGGCTCCTACTTGATGTCAGGGAAGGAAACCAAGAACACAAACGGACAACAGACTTGGAACCAAGCACCCCAGAGTCTTTAATACTCTGATTCCCTCCTACTTGCCTCAGTACTATAATCATGCAAATAACCTGAAAGTTTTGAATTTCATCATTTTGCTTTAAACAATTCAAGATAAATAAGTTACTGTGTGCTTTCTTTCCTTTTTTTTTGAGATTTGCTATTGATGAGAAGCTAAAACAGTATGTAAGGTTTCTGCCCACTTCAGTCTAAATCCAAGCAGTCCTTTGTATATGCTGGTAGACACTGCCTCTTTTCTTGTTGCATAAATAATACATATGCTTTGTTTCATACCTATTCTCCTTTTCCTTTTGTTATGTAGGTCAGACCCAATATTGCAACATTTATCTCTGTATGTTCTTGTCACATGCAGATTCACTGGAAATGAGAAGATCAATATTGTCTACATACTCATTTCTCAGCCTTCCCATCAAACAGGGACTGTCATATTTGTCAACTTCATGAAAGTCTTTTCTTTTAAATAATCCATTGAAATCATTTAACTAACTTAAATGTGATAACAAATTGTCAGAAAACAGCAATTAGTAGAAAAGTGAGTAGTAAAATGATTATCTGAAGACAATTGCTAAATAAACTCTACACACTGAAAAATGAAAGCTAATAAAATACTGAAAACTGGTCCTGAACAACTTCCATTTCAATTTTTCTCTTATATTTTGAGTAGATGATTGTTTTGAAGCCAGATCCTTAGTTCACCTGCATGTTAACAAATCCAGAGATATGTTGCTGAATTAGCAGATAACAGCATAAAATCCATACAAAATCAGAAGAAATCAACTAAGCCTACAATTTTACTGCATAATGTCACAACACTACGGTGTCATACACAGGAATGAGCATGATATCACAAGTTTTATCAACAAATCCCATCATTTCTGTCACAACAAAAGCCACTTGATTTTAAAGGCACGACAGTTATTAAGTAGTTCTTTCTCCTACCCATTACCTCCTTCTAGGAGCCAGACACTCAACAGCACAGAAACTAAATGAAAATCTCTTTGCTTTCAGTGTCTTGGAAAGTCGCCTTCAACATAGGTTTTGGTTATCATGAAACAGATCACTTACTTCCTAACTCATGTAGGAACAACGTAGGTCATGTACAGAGCAGCTTATCATTCTCAGTATTATTATTAAACAAAAGCTATATGTAATAATCCTTTTATAGGGTTGCAGAAGATCTTTTAGAGTGTGTTAACATTTCTACATGAAATAACAGCATGCCAATGGAGTACCAAACAATAATCAAATCATCAAAATCTTATGTAATAATGCTGAATGTGACCATAAATGGTAACAGTGTCAGGCAGTTATCTGCATTGAAAGCTGAGGTCAAGGATCTGCCACATCATTACTTCTGTTGTCACTGTTGCTGATTAGTTCATGATGCAGATAACGACAGCAAGCAATTAGGCATTCCATCAGAAAAGTGATAAAACGTGTTTGTATGACCTTGGTTTTATATTGATCTTTCACCACGCAGTTCAAGAAAAGGCCAGCAATTAGACACAGTCAGTGTGTTCGTCATTAGGAAGATATCAGATAAATGCTTGTTCTAGTCTCAAAAGCAAAACAGATGAAGAAGCTTTGAAATTTGAGAAACGTTAGAGTCATTTTACCATCCATTAAGCCATGAGAGAAGATAGATTGTTATCATTTAGTGAGAACTTTTGGTGATAGGGGGATGGTTGGACTGGATGATCTTGTAGGTCTTTTCCAACCTTGGTGACTCTATGATTCTATGAATACATGTACACAGATATCTACGACTGTCATTATAAAGAAAATCTATTTACTGCAGGAAAAAAAAATGCCTCTGGAAAGACTTTAAAGTTTGCCATAAAAGTTCCTAGGAAATCAGAAATACTAAGGAGATGAATCTGGTTTAAAACATTAACAGCGGGAGTATGACAAATATAGCTCAAGCAATTAAAAATATCAATAATGTTAGTCCAGCGGCAGGTAATAACATGATCCCAGACAGAACAAGGAGGCAAACCTCCGACACAAGACTTAAAACATTGGAGAAGACAGGCTAATCAGCATAGCGCCATGCTGCCTCCACAGAGCAGCATCAAAGGAATAAATGGTGGAAAGCGGGCACCCATCTTAATCAACAGGAAGCCAAGAAGCTGGGAAATACTCAAGCCACCTCTCTTTACTACCCAATAGGGCGATCTGTTTCCTTTTGTTTGTGTGTATTGGTACTCTTAGGCTCCAAATAGCTTCACAGATGGAAGGATGGTGGAGACATGACCATTTACAGCAGATGTTATAGCAGCGATGGTGAGCGGTTTGCTCCAAGGGTGATGTGATCACCTGGCAGAGCAGAGACTGATGGGCTCGGATTTAAAGGGTACAAGGGCTGCCTACAGTTTTTCTTTCTGAAGGACTGGTGCTATGGCACAAAGTTGAGTAGGTTATGCATGAAGGAGCCTTCATGGCTAAGGGAGTTTGTGTGTATTAATAGGAGCTAATCACACTGCTGAGGCAAGCTCTGCGTTAGAGCAATTCCTTGCAGTCATTAAAGCAATGCTGCCAGGAGAGCTGAAACACGCTGAAAAGTCTGCCTTCTTCCTGTTGAAAATCATTACTATCATGTAGCAGCATGTGGGCAAGTAATTGTAGTGAGTTTCATCAAAAATTACAGTAAATTAATTAAAGTCATTAACTATATTCTAGCTTGATTAACGATACAGATTTTAATCAGTCACGCAGATGAGGGCGGCACGTTATTTTCTGCTGCATTCCCAACTTCTCATCTCTTGAAAGTGATGAGTCACTGAAGCTCTGAGCACAGAACCTTTTATCATACTTTTACAAACAGCTCATCTTGATCACAGTTTCACTTGAAATATTCTGAAGAAATTCTGATTGGAAGGTGGCCAGAATTCATCCTTTCCAATCACTAAAAAACTCTCAAACTTCTCTTACGCTGCTGAAGTTAATAACTCAGGTAATCTACAGAAATGCTTGCTTAATTTACATTTTTCAGACATTTAAGAAAATTACACGAGCGGATGGGGACTGACGTTTTTCCCTTTTTTTTTTCTATTTTACTCTTCCATGAAGCCTCTGAAAGCTCAGATCAAGAAGGGTGTCCCTGCTAAAAGAGCCCCACCATTTGTTTGTACAACTAAAATAAGATAAAAATAGGGATGAATTTTTTGTGAATGTGTTAAAAATACAACTGGGGTATGGTGCTATTGAAACAAAAAAAAAAATTGGTTCAGTATTTGCCAGCTGTTGCTTAGGTTGCCTATTTTCCCTGGGAGTACATAAAGTAAAAGGAACTCAAAGAGTGAAAATACCTGAAGCAGTAACACAACTATACTTAACCTGTAATCCACAGAATAATGCTAACTTAAGGAAGGTTTACAGAGAAGCACAGTAACAGCAAAAGAGCTCGTTAAGCACTAGGGTAGTGGCAAGTAATCCAATTCCCTTTACAAGTTCTGATCTTCCAGTGTTTGCATGGGCAATCTCTGCCTTATTTCCTTTGTCCATTTCTCTCATTTAGATTACTGCAAACATGGTCTGGGAAGCTTAGATAATAAAATATTAGTGAAAAATTAAGGAATTTGCTAGTGTTTCCTTATTTTTCTTGAAGTCAGTTCTCATGACCATTAGCCATAACTGAAGTTACACACTGTTCTGTATGCTATAAAAGGAAATGAATACTTAATGCTCTGAGATGTATTTATCCTCGCAGTGCTCACAGTACTGTTATTTTATTGTGACAGATGAGGCAGAAAAGCTAATCTGGCTACTGAAAACCCCACTGGAGGATGTATTTGACAAGAGCAAGAATCTGACCCTGCCCTTTTCCCCCAAATTAATACCGCAGTTTCCAGGGATCACCCATTCTTTATAACCAGCAGGCACTAAATCCTGGGACTGTGGAGGTGCGTAGATGTCTGCTGATTCTGGCTCCAGCTATCCCAAGTTCAGCCTGCTCTGCACACAACATAGGCGAACACCAGTTTTTCCAATTGGGTTTCGTGGAAACCACATGGCAGCACAGTGAGTGGATCTGCACATATAAATCTCACGCTAGGGCAAGGTTCTTGGAAGCTGACAGAGGAGGCTCCTGCCTTACTGGAGGCTGTAGGAGGATCCTGCCTCACTGCACCAAGATGCACATTTTGCATTACGTAGCAGAAGGAGGGTATATAAGAGTCAGGGAAAAAGCACAACCTATTCTTAACTGTTCTGCTGCAGGCATTGCTGATTACATTTAAAATATCCAGGAATACAATAGGTAATTAGCCACCATGAGCTTCCTGCACCGCATCATGACAAAGCGAGCTAAATAAATTATTAAGTATACAAAGATGGAAATGCCAATTAGAGGTAGGGAGCTGTTATCTCACTAGCAGTGGTGAGAGTGCTGGAGGGAAACATCACCTTCACCACCTGTAGCAGAAAACATGCTAATAGTAGGTGGAAGAGCATTTGGAAAAGAGCTGCGGGCTGGCCTGACTTTTGGAAAGTCTTAAACTGTAAGAACTTTAAGAAGCTGAAGGCTAAAAGAGCGCTGAAAGTTAATTTGATCCCAGTCTGTAAATTCTTTGCAAGGAGATTTCAGATAACAGAGGATTGTAGCAAACAAAGACAGAAAATGTCTAATACCTTGTTGATCAATTCATTCAAATCTAGAGTGGTGACAAAGAGAAGGATTAACCTCAGTCAGTTTAGCCATCTGAAACTCGAGCATATACCCCAAGCCACTTATTTAGACATCCTCCCTGACACACTGAGTGAAACACTTCCAGAGGGCTGTTCATCTCCCTTCACTTAGGATGGACTGAATCACTTGGGTGCTTCTCACTCTTACTTCTTTTTTGGTCAGTATATTGGAAGATGAGCTTATACATGTCACTAGAATTGAACCAGCCGGAGTTTGGCAGGGGTGTTCATCTCACTTAAGTGTATATTTCTGCAAGGAAATATCTTGATATGCACCAAAATGATTGTGTAACACTAGGTATGATTGTGTAACAAGGCAAGATGACTTGCGGAGTATAAGCAAGAGTCCTGGCTTGGTTGTATCATCTGAAACTGCACAGGAGGCCAGAGGACCATAAGCAGAACAGCTGGGGAATGTGTGAGGCTGGGCTCCCAGAAGACACCATCATCAGTTTTTCTAGCACTGCATTCTCATCAGACTTACAGAGAAGAGGGACCAACAGCTGCACATCAAAATCACACAATGCTTTTTCCAATTGTTTCATCCTCTATGTTTGGGAACACAGGGGACAAACGTGTCCTTCTTCCTCCCCACCTCTTCAATAAACGCCTGATTACACACAATAAACGCAGCACAATAGCTGCTGATGCCAATAGGACTCTGTGGTGACTGCATAAGCAAACCAAAGCATGGAAATCTTTGGGCAAATTCTGGTCTTAGCATCACCTGCTAATTCCTTGTCCCTACTGTTCTGTGGGCACAGAAAGCCCATGGTGGTAGGAGAGATGAGGAAGTGAAGGTTATTTTTGTGTGTCATCGGCTTCCCATTTTTTATTTAGAAGTACACTAAGATTATAGCGGACAAAAGAACATTGACACAAAACAGAGGATTATCCATTACATTGCGTGCATGTGATACCTGTTGTTGAATTATTCATTCTGAATTATTACTTCCTTTCTGCCTCTCATCTAATATTAAAGTGCACACCTGAAAAGCACAGTCACACTGACCAGCTGCAAAAAGCATGAATATCTGTCATGAAAAAATGAGCATGCAATGGATCCACAACACAAACATGCACATACACAAACAAGTGAACAAATAATGACAAATAACAGAACAGAGAGTAACATCCAGTTGGCCATCATAATTGCTCAAAACAGAAATTTCCATGCTTCATAAATGATTGTTCAAACCAAGCCACAGCAAGTGGAATACCTCAGGCAGATGACACCAGGCAAGCACAGCTTTTCTTCTTCTGCGCTCAAGAACTGCTCCTCAGCAGGGTTCATGTGCTGTCACTGATACATGCACAAAGCTCCTATTGCAACACAAGCAAGCTTTATGCCCCAGCAACCCAATACAGCCATGAGATAATATAAAGGCAATAAGCCAGTCACAGTCCCACCACCGGAATCAAAGCTTTTTTCTATGTAAAGCTGAACGATGCAGCTCAGGTAGCCACAAAAGAGAAAGTTTCTGCCCACTCTGCTGAAATTAGCCAGGGCCCTTGGATTCTTCTGTCCACACCAAATCATCTCCACTTCTCCAGGTCTCACTCTGTGGGGAAAGCAGGGAGGAAGAAGGAAGGGACATCCTGCAGGAAACTTCTCTACAGGCAGCACTGCTTCCAGTGGTACTCTTGCAGGTGCAGCTCTTCTGCTCTTAACTACAAATAAAGTTAAGAATTGCATATTGCTTTAGTAGTTATGTGCAAAACAAACATATACTGGATCTACAACAGGAAGCCAAACACTGTAACCAGATTACACCATGACAGCTTTGCTTTTCTTCTTTTTAATTGTTGCCACAATCATTCTGTTAACATTAAAAATGTTCTGTGTTCCTATCTGAAGTGTATTCAGACATTTATTTTAACAGAAACAGGTTTAAATTTCGTACTGCTGGAAAAGTCACACAAATTCTGTTAAAAAAAAAATCCTGCAGAAAAAGAGCAATTACAGGAAACACAATGCTGTGATGTTTCCTCCTACACTGAAATCTAGCTCTCATCACAGAAATTGCTACCTTTTTTTCTTGAGCTCTACATTAGCAGACTAGCCTTCCTAGTACTGAAAAGTGAAAGTAGAAAATAAGACTGGTAAAAGAAACAAGTATTTCAAGAGATACATTTTTTCCCCATATGTCACCCATAAGCATTTAATTTCTAGAAATGAATGGATTTCCTATATGCTGCCAAGATAAATTTTAAAAAGCTGATTTAACAAAGAGCAAATGTAAGGTTTGGGGATCAGAATTCCAGTGCTGCACTGGAGTTCTCCCCCTTCATTGACCGTTCTGCAGCTGGCGCAAGTTCAGGCTCAGTCAGGGCTAAGGGATCCAGCATGTGAGCATTGCTCCAGCCCTCATGGAGGGGAAATGGGAGCTCTAGAAGGTCTTCAACATACAGGAGAGAAAAAAAGATGGAAACGAGAGCAAGAGAGGAGCATAACTGAGGAAGCCAAACAAGGGCTGAGGTGAGGTGGGCACTGAGGAGTGATTCCAGCATGCAGAGGGACCTGGGATCTCCCCGACTGCTGGGTGATGCAGGATTTGGCCACCTCCCTCTGCAGGCAACCATGCAGCCCCCCATCCCTGCACACCCACCTTGCTAGCAGGGAATGAAGAGCCTGGACTGTTCCACTGCACTAGGAGCCATTGTGGCTGATCCAGCTGAGATCCAAGCAGTACATTTATCTGCTCTGCTTTGCAAACCAACCTTGCTGACTTCTTTCTGGTGGAATCCAGAGAAAAAATCTCCTGCTTCTAATGCAATTCCTCTGCAAATTCAATGTCTTTTGGTTGTATTGACCTCCACAGAACTTGAAAGAAGTCAGAACCTTGCAGCTCTGCAGATGGCACGAGCACACTCAAATCTAAGCCTCTTCAGAAGATTCCAACTTCTCCGTTTCCAGGAACACAGGAGTTTTATCCTCTGTTAGCCTTCAGGATGTGCCAGGCAGCAATTCTAATAAGTTGCGTCTGGCTGATGCCAAGGTGGTAAAGAGCACAGGGGCAAAAAGAGATAGGATGCCAGGAGCAGGCTAGTCACCAGATGAAGGTTAGCCCATTTTTATTTAGCTCAGTCAGTCCTTCTTGAATTTTATGAAGAAACAGGGCTATTTTCTATACTGTGTGTGTCCAGTTACATAAAGAATGTGGCAGAGTATATACAGAACCTGTAAGCTTGATAAATTATGAATATTAGGCAAAATGTTAATGTAATATGCAGGTGTACATACAAGTATATGCGTGTGTACTCATACTTCTATACATCTACCTACAGTACTTACGTATGACCTAATTTTTCATTCACTAGGTATCTTTTCTGGGTAGCTCAATTAACGTCAACTCCTAAACCATATGCATCATCCTATAAATTATTTGGAACTGTTAAATTCAAATTGTCAGCCAGCATGAAAGGAGCCTTTTTCTCATATCATGTACTTCAATTTTACATAGAAGGGCATGCTCTTGTAAAGCCTCTTGTACTTCTCATTGTGCTCTCTTGGATTTTAGAGTTATATCTGACACTGCTGTGTTAGAGCTCCGCAAATGCGAAGAACACTTGAATATCTTATGTATGTCATAGCTCCTTTGTGGAAACAGATCTTGAAAGCCCGTAACATCAGCTTTTGGGAAACTGGGATGAGCTGAAATTGGAGACATTCAAATCATTCAGATCGTTTACCACTGACATAGAAATATTCAAAGGTTCTCAGACTTTTTTAAAGGGTTTTAAAGAGCATTTACTGTTAAAAAAAAAAAAAAAAAAAAAGAATGCCAAGGCCTGCCCCAAAGAGTGCCCATCCACTGCCCACCTACAGGGGCCTGCAGCACCTGCAGTATAATTGTGCCTGGGGTATAGCCTCAGGGACGCTTTCATTCTGCCTCTGAGCCACTGAGACTTCACAAGAGAGGGGAGAAACATTTGGGACTGCACATGCACATCCAGTGTAAGAAATTGCCTGCCTGTCCAGACGTAGCAGTGTGTGAGGAAATAACCTACATGGCTTGGATTTTCCATCAAAATCCTGTAGTATGTTATAGGTCTTAAACACACGAATCAGATCAGCTCATTAGTAAACCTGAAGCAAGAACACTTCTATCCAGAACATGGAGACTGCAGAACAGCTTCCATTTAGTAATACTGGATTATAAACAGCATGGTTGGTTATATTTACATAGGAAATTATATGTTGGCCTGTGTCAGTAAGAGTCTGAACATGATCATAATGGAAATCCACACTGGTATTAGAAATTTTTACCATTAAGTTTTTTTGAGTGAGTGGGGATACTGATGCCCTAAGTTAGGCATCCTACTGCTAAATATCTGCCCCTGAACTCATCATGCTGCCGTTCATTGTGCTAAGGACAAAGGAGAGTCCCCACAGCATCACCCACCCAACTCGGTGCCTGGCCCAGGAGGAGAACACTCTGCAGAGATGCCTGTTTCTTTCTGGTGGCAGTAAGGGGCCTGGGGTCATTCTTTCAAAATGAGGACATCTGGTCATTTTGATGTCTAAAGTTGGGTGAGGTGAAACCCACTGATAGTATCTATACAGACACATCACATAAAGCTGCAGTCTCCTTTCTGAAGCAGCAAACGTGTTCCAGAGCTCAAAGAAACAGGAAAAAATAACCCTCACAACTATCTTGCCTCTAGCAATAGTTCCTCTTAACCTCTCCATGCCCAAATATTTTGTCATATCTCCCTGTGTGATATAAATGCAAAAAATTCTGGTCTCTCCAGTTAGCTGAAAATAGGTGAGAATGACCCCAGTCTCAAATGGAACAAGAAATCTGAGTTAATTACATACCCCTACTGAGTTTGTCATCAGAACTCCTTGAAATCTTGACAAGAATCAGAAGTAGTTCAAACTGCACATAATAAAACCAGTTTTTCTTGTGAACTATGCAAATTAATTGGCCTTCAAGTACATCGGTTATTTAATGGCTGCCACACATCAGCCTGCAGGAAAACTGGGCAACAACCAGCCAGAGGAATTGCAGCCTCAGCTGACCCAGCTGATCGGACACTGACGATGAATGGATGATTTCAGAAGGCAGATCAGGCAGTCCAGCTTGCTGCCGTTTTACTTACAGATGGTGATCCACACTTCTAAGGTGCTTTGGTAGTCCCAGGGAGTGTTTGGAGTATTTTTTTTTTAATAGCCTTAATAGAAGGAAGAAAAAAATTCAAGTCATTAAAGAATCAGTATACTTCAGTGAGGGAAAACACATACAGTTTTCGGTGATCATCTTTCAATTTATGTCTTCAAAACCTTCATCTGTTTCTCTATTCAATGCTCATAAATCGGAAGTTTGAACACTTTGTATTTCCTTCAAAAATACTCAACGTCTCCCCAGCTGAGTGGTACGGGAGAGTTGTGTTGGTGAGTATCTGCCAGAAACTATGAAATGAAACACATGACTACTAATTGAAAAATACATGCTTTCAGAAGCATAGAATTACTTCGGAAACCATCATTCACAGTTCAGGAACCATTATTCACAGTAAGTAATACTTATTTATGTTGGCCACCCTATTGATTTCAATACACTATGCTTTGTAAGAATTGTAAAATATAGCCTTTAGTAAAAAATAGAGAAAATTGTATCCTGTTCATCTTCATTCCTCTCCCACCCAGCGCCACTGATGGGACAGAAGATGTATTTAATTTGTGCAATCATAAATATTACTAAAACCCATTTTCTCTGTTAGCTTAATTAATAGCAGACCTGGGATCCAAGCGCATCCCAAGCTCTGCTTACCAAAAAACTCTGAACTTTTTTGCGTAGTCCTTTCTCAAGCATTGTAAGCAATCGTTGCTACTGTTGAATGTATTGCTGCAGTGCTCCAGTATTGAAGACAGCTAACACAGCATTCACTCTTACGATTTGCTTCAGTAGGATTGCAATGAACCCACCCCAGAAAAAGTTTTCTCTCCTGGTGTTGAAGTCCTTGCCAGCACTATTCTGAGCACATTGCAGAAAACTTATCAGTAGGCCTCAGCCTTCCAGAACAAATAAATGCAATCTCTTCCAATCCACAGCTGATCCCCATTGCAAATCATAGAATCACAGAATGGCCTGGGTTGAAAAGGACCTTAAAGATCATCCAGTTTCAAACCCCCTGCCATGGGCAGGGTTGCCAACCACTAGACCAGGCTGCCCAGAGCCACATCCAGCCTGGCCTTGAATGCCAATAATCTCTCTGGGCAACCTGTTCCAGTGCGTCACCACCCTTTGAGTGAAAAGACCTGCCTTTTGGTGATGCTCTTGAATAGACGGTGGCTCATGAGCTATGAGAGCAAAAGAGCAGGTTATATCCTCCAGAAGGGCAAGGCAGAGAAATCCCAGTAAGCTATCTCTTGAACCAGCAGGGAACTGTTCAATTTCCTAAGCACTCTGGTGCTACACTCCAGAACTGTGACTCACGTAACTGTGATTCACATTTCTCCATCTACACTTAGTCCAGAGCATGTAGTAACCTTTCTAGTCACCACTCACACGTGCATTGAGTAACTCGTGGTCCGCCAGCTTAATATAGTTGGCGTATGCCTCAAAAAGGAACCCCTCCAAAACTCCCCAGCAGAATATGAGCAAAATTCAGCATACCCATCAGTCCTGTGCCTCCCCTGGGCCTGTGGGCCTGTCATTAAGTCCCATGGTGTTTCTTAACAGCTGATGGACAGCGATTTCTCAGGCATTTGTGACTGCTTAGCAAAGGGCCCAATTCTCAGTTGGCCTCATTTAGGTGCCCCCACCTGCCAAGAATATACCTACCAGGGCAGAAGCTTCTGGTTTTGTTCTTCACACATCCCAGGTATTTCTGCCTCTTTTTCTTAGGCCAGCAGCTGAGGAATAAACTTCACTCTGATCAATCTGACATTTGCTACATATTCATTCCATTTATACCCTAACACTTCCCAAGGTATTGGCTTTCAAACACTTCTAGACATTTCCACCTTTGCAGAATTGTCAGCTAAAGTAGAAAGAACATACGAGTTGAAAAATCAGAGTCTGTTTCTCAAGTCAAAAATTTCCAGTGCCTGGGTTTTGTTTAAACTCTTAAGCAGCAGATGTCTCTGCCCTGAACCAACTGGTATTTTAGAGACATTAGCAATGGCTACCAGTGACAGGAGTAAAGACTATAACAAAACCAATTTGCCTCCATTTAAAGGCAGCCCTTTTATCTGACCCCCTGCAGGTGCTATGATGAATGGGGAGAATTTGTGGGGCCCCAGATGTGATGTAAGCCAGCAAGAAATCAAAGCCTGGGGCTGAAAACAAGGGCTACACTGATGCTCCTCTATGTCAAGATAGCAACATCCCAGGCCACTGCCTGATGTTGAAGTGCTCAGTCAGTTCAGAAGAACAAAATCTGTGACCCCTTCAGACTTCTGCTCCAACCTGAAGCAAATGTTAGTTGTGTCTGAAGTGTTGCCCCTACACTGGAAAAAAACTGATTCATTCAGCTATTTCGATGTTCTCCCAAAGAAAGAAAAGTTTTCCCGAAGAAAGGAGACAAGACCTATCTAAAGTCTGAGGCTTTCTGCTTTTCTTCACCCAGACAAGAGGGCCAAATTAAGACTGCAGAGGCAGTATTTGTTCTTGCATTTCATAGCTTTTAAGATTTAGAATTGGTAACCTGAGCATTTCTTCAGCATACATTTTGGATGATATGTTATTTGCTATGTATAATATAATCATTGGACAGCACAGATGCCAAGCTATGAAAACTATTTCCCTTTTTTTTTTTTTTTTTTGCATACTCCATAGGCAGAGGGATTAGATTATGTTCTACTTCTTTCTGCTTTGTAATATATTTAGACGACTGAATGGCTTTTCATTTGGTACTTGTCCTGCAACTCATTTCCCATATCCTTTCCTTTCAATCTTGCGAGGCTTTTTTTCAGAATCTGGTGCGTTGTGCATTGTTCTCTCTTGTCCTTCCATTTATGGGAAAGGAGGACACGCCTGGTGCCTGTAACAATCAGTGCATCCACACAGGGTTTCCTGCTGCAGAAAGCTGTCTGTTAGTCCAGCAGCTGAGCTCCTCCTATGAAAAGCTTTTCCTCCGCTCCCAACACAAGCAGAGCTGAAAGCATTGCACCAGAACCTCAAGATCAGGGTGGGTGTGTTTGATCAGCATAATACAATTTTATACCAGAGAGAGATGAGGACGTTGCAGAGGCTGTTCGCTTTGTTATCTCGGCTCTGGAGGGGCTATAGTGATTGATAGTGTTTTTATGTGAACACTAACTTTGCAAGAGGCCCTGGAACCAGGAATGTGGCAACTGTTTACTTCATTTGTCAGAAAATGACAAAAGTTTCCCCAAAAAGCCTTGTCTCCAGAGGCTCTGAATCACTCCTTTGTTATTAATGGATGTCATTTTTTTTCAGTGGAGCTAAGCTGTTTTGCAAAGCCATTGCTGTGAAGGAAGAGGCAATCTCTTAGCTAGCTACTTCCATGTCTGTCAGTGTGAATGGATACGGCATGACGGGTCTGTCCCCTGCGCAGCCAGGCAGAGCCGTAATGATGGCAGTCTGGGTGCCACGTGGATGGTGACCTGTGCTAGTGAGTGACAGCAAGCTGAGCCAGCTCCAAGCACACACATCAACTCTTAATATGTAAAAACCCAATAGAAGAGACCAGAAGTGATCAAGACAAGGTTTCTGTTGCCAAATGCACTGTGGCTAACCATGCACGGAAATCAGCGTTTCTTTCCCTTAGGAAAATGCAAGTATTTCCAATGATCCCACTGTTGTAAACCTCCCAGTTTGACTGGTCCATCGTCAGTCCAACCTGTCAGTCACTGCCCCCATTCATTTCTCACTCTAGGGCATAGATCAAGCTGAGAGGAAGCAGAACATGGTCATGAAGTGGAATTTACCGGGCCGTCGTGCCACTCAACAGCTTACAAGCAGAGGGCTGCACCTTTAGCAGCACTTCTGGCAACACAGCCTGGCGTCTGTGCTGACTGGGCTCAGTTTCACCAGCCACAGCCAGAACTGAGAGAGCAGGGGGTGGGTGCTTTGTCCTTGGTGCAAGAGGCTGGCCTCATGGTGGCCTACAGCTTCCTCACAAGGGGAGCAGGGGGGCAGCGCTGATCTCTTCTTTCTGGGACAGTGACAGGACCTGAGGGAATTGCACAGAGCTGCATCAGGGGAGAGTCAGTTTGGCGGTTAGGAAAAGGGTAGTCAGGCCCTGGAACAGGCTCCCCAGGGCAGTGGGCACAGACCCAGGCTGCTGGAGTTCAAGAAGCATCTGGGCAGCACTCTCAGCCATAGGTTTTGGACTTTGGATGGAGCCAGGAGTTGGACTGAATGGTTTCTGGGGGTCCCTTCCAACTCAGGATATTCTACAGCTCCGTGATGCTATGGGTCTGATACAATCTGAGCTATAGCACATGCAGCACTCCACAAAAGAGTGAAAAGAAGGTACCAAAGCTGTTGTAAAGGTCACAGGTGGCTCCAAGCCACAGCACATGCTCTCATCTTCTCTTTCCCCTCTCTCAGGGTGTTTATTAAATTAGTGATAGCCAAGTCTCAGAAGGCTCTCTTCTATCTAGAAAGCAAACTTACTTTTAAACTTCTGCCTTCAGAGAGGCAGGTCTGCAGATTTGTTAGTGGCTGTTTCTACCAAGGTCAAAAAAGGACAGTGAAAAAACAGAATCCAAAGTACTTCTGCTCTATTTCTAATATGAATAAGGTTATCAAGGATATAGTGAGCATATACTGCCTCATACACCAAATAGATTTGATGGGTAGATAGATAACCTCAAGCACGCTGATTCCCATGGATATTCTGCTGTCTGAACCAGATGTTTCTTTACATTTTATATGTTAATGAAATGCAACATGTATAATGGAGCGCATGGACTTGGGAATACCCAATACACAAAGAAATCTGCTGGGAGAAGTTAATAAAGTATTGCTGCTACTAGGATACCTAATTGTGCCTCCAACAGCTTCTACTCATATCCTTAATGCTTTCCTACTCAAGCAAGCAGATTTATCATTATGATTAGCAGTCCCCGTCTACCTCAACACTTTCTGTCCTTAGGCAACTATTCATGCTACCACAGTTCCCATATCACAGTTACACACTCTGCACAAGGTGAAGATGGGTGGAATTACAGTATTACAACAAGCAAAAAAATAAACACAACACTTCTGTAAGGAAAGCATGACTATAACATATACTCATTTACATATGCAGAGGTAGAAAAAACAGCATTTTCTCATCATATGAAAGGAATTGAGGTTGGAGTAAGCAGTCTGTGCTTGGTCTGATGCATACCTTGGTAACAAGTGCAAGAAGAAAACTGTGATATTTGCTAAATGCATTTACAGTATGGTCACAGGAACACCCTCTTGCTCATGCAAACAGCAAAAGTAAGATTGCGTAAGCAAATAAAATTTGCTTCAAAGTAAATCTGTAGTTGCAGAAGGAAGTCCTCTGCACCTTGTACTGTCAGAGTGGACAGCTTGCACAAGAAATGAAGAGTTCAGCAGTTGTTACCTTTTAGGTAAGTATCTTTTCATTGCACAGGTAGTAGGCGGCTCAGCAACGTGAAACAGTAACCGACATACACATAGAAGAAAAGAGATTTGGAATATGATCTGACTCTTGTCCTTACCTCAGATCCGAGAGTCTGTAGTTTTTTCTTTCTCACCCATTTCCTTGCTCTTTTGCTGCCTTCCCAGATTAAATCCACACCTGAGAATACTACACATTTATCTTTACAGAAAATACTTTGATGTTGAATGCTTACAAAACACTGTGGGAACCTGTGTTTTTTATGTCTTCCAGAAAAGTATATTGATGTGCCTCAGGATGGGAGAGGTAGGACCAGACTCCACGGAGCAGCTTTCAAGGAAACCAACTCAATGACAAGAGCTTAAAAAATGGCAGATAAGCAGCAGAGAGAGAAAAACGACAGGATGGAGATTGACCAAGTCACCTGGAGAGAAACATCTTCCAGACAACCTCAATAGGCAAACAATGTAGAAAAAGTTTCCAGAAGAAAGTAGTCCGTAAGCAATATTTTAATTTTAGACCAACAATATTATCTTTGAAAGGAAGCATAATGTTTGAGAAAGTGCTTAGTAGGAAGAAAATAAAGTTGCTCTGGCAAATCTGGACAAAGGTGGAAAAAGACCACAAGACAAACCTTTGGTAGATAACTTTTCTTTGCCTCCCCATCCATCTATTGCCATTTGAGCCTAATCTAAATGTCAGAATAAAGAATGTGAGTTTTTACAAAGTTCTCTGGCAATTACTTTGTCACAATAGAGTAGATGCTGGCAGTCCCCATGTTGTCATGCATAACAAGGTATGTGAAGCTTTCACCACCAATCAAACTGCGGGGTAGCTGCTGATTCAGCCTTAGTGCACATTTTAAGATCATTGGCAATGATTTTGCTAAGATATCAAATACCTGAATACATCTCAGCTTCAGCTTCACATGCTTTTCTGAAGAGGGGAGCTTTTATTAAGAAGCAACAGACACCCCATTCCTCCCCCATACTCCTTGAAGCTGAAAGAGTATTAGAAGACAAGCAACAACCTTTATATTACAAAAGCAATAATACCATTGTCCCTCTGCTTTACAAGGCAATAATCCAATTCCCTCAGCCACTGACTGGCGTCAGAGTTTATCCCTCTCAAATCTAAGGGTTCATTTGTAAGTCAAAAGAGCAGTGATGCTGCCACAGAAGCACATGGAGTACTTGGTCACTAAGTTATGATAGCTTAACTTAACTTTCCACAGGACAGGTTTTCTTAAAAATCACACAATATCAATTACACAAGCAAATTATGTGAAATGCAATCATTTGTTAAGATCTATGTATGGAGAGCCTGGCAATGACAACTAAACAGAGTTCATCTAGAAATTGCAACACAGCATCATGCTAATATCAAATTAATTTTTCCTGTCTAATCTTTTGTCCTGCAGATACAAAGAATTTTATAATAATGACATATTTTTTATTGTACAACCAGCATGAAGAACACCTTGCCAGTGATTATAAAGAAGCACCTTGTGAATAATTAATTTTTTTTTTAGCCTTTTTGATTTGAGAGCATTTTAGTCTTAAGGCGAACTCAAAAGGGATAGGCTCCTGAGAGATCTGAGCTAATTCATAGCTACTGGAGTGCATGACAGCATACAACTGAACCCCCCCAGGAACAATTACTGTTGGGGGAGCCAGCAGGACTAGAGAGCATAGGAATGCCTGGTCTCCAAAGACCCAATCTGAAGAGGATACTGATATGCTCAAGTCCCTTTTCTTTGCAATCCAACTAGTAAAAATAAAAAAAGCAGAGTACCTCTGTATAAAGGCAGGCAACAACTAAGTATGAAGAACTCAAATGCCACAGATAAGTACGCCAGCCTGCAGGCATTAGGCTCCATCTTGCTCTTGGTAAGCAGAAGCCTGGCTGCCCTTTCTCTTCACAGAATGTGTGTTCTTCTTTGCAGCACTTCAAATAAAAAGCAGTCAGTACTTTTCAAACCTTGTTTCACTCCAAACACAGCAGACCTTAGTTTTTCACAAGAACATTTCATTAGCGCATGGCAGAAGCATTCAAGGAACTTCAGCTGGGAACAAAAAAGAACCTCCTGCAAACAAGCACCGTAAGTAGCTTGCAGATATCAGCACAGCACCAATTGCTCTATCGTGGGAGCCTAGAGCTTCAGCAGGGGCATGAGCTGAGCTCTGAGTGCTGGCAAATCTCCCCCAGTGAGGATGCATGGCGATGCTAGCAGGGCCACCTTGCAAGAACAGCAAGGAAGCAAAGTAGATGGAAACAACACTATACATGCCTCTGCAGGCATCGTGTCCTCTCCCACTTCCACACTGGCTCCAAGATTCACAGTCCCTTGCAGGCAACCACCAAAGTATCTATGCCGACAGCAGTCAGTCCCACCTTGGTGTTTTGCAGTAGCTGTTTGCCCCTGTGGCCTTCTGTCAGCATCTTCTTTCATTGTGAGGAGATGGGCCACAGAGAGCTTTGTAAAAACTTATGTTCATAGAGGAATTTGTATTAGATACTTGTTTGTGTGAATTACTGTATTTTGTAAGGGTTTTTTTCCCTCTGGGAATTGTGCGTTATTAATGAGCAGTTTTATGCTTTACTTCTAGTACATGTATACCTTGTAATTGATGAGCGGTTTTCTTTGTTTTCCTTTGACTCTGTATACAAAGCCAGTTAATATAAGGTAGATACTCTCTGGCTGAAGTTCTGATTTTGCCTACCAATTAATTTATGGATAAGTCCACGTAGTAGCTGATGATGTTCATCAACTGTGTTGCTATAATCACCTGATAGCCTACCTAGTTTTGCAGAATAAGACCTTGAATAAGACTAATGCTTGCTGGGCCTTAAACTAAAGGGAAACAGTGCGCACACGTTTCCCAACCTCAACTGCTGTCTGCCCTTCTCCCATACTGATTTCCCGTACTGACAAGATATTGCAGAAGAGCACTGCTAGACAAAAGGTAGCCTGAACATGCCAAACTTCTGCACAGCAGAGCTCTGATAGCACCATGCATTCACCTGACCTAAGTAATTGTGGTGTACCAGATGAACTGCAATGAATCATTCCATTATTTCTGCAGAAAGAACCTGGTTCAAACACGATCTCTCTATAAAAGAGAAGACCTGGGCTAAAATATATTTCTCAGTGTCCATCCTGATATAGTTGGAAAAACAAAGGATATAAAATTAACAAAAAATGCGTAATTTCATTGTACACCCTGTACACCAATGGCAGCCACTTCAGTGGCTGTTAATTACATTTGTGTTCCAGAAGCCTCCTTCCTTGTCCAACTCATCTTCTCTCCTACGTTTTACTGAGAACTGAGTGTCCAACTTCTTAATAATTGCTGTGCGTAACATAGAACATAAAAAGATACATAATACAGCTTGTGCAGGACTTGGTGTTGTAATTAACCATATTTCGTGCCTGGTTATCGATTGTACAAAAACAGAAAGTGACAACAACCTGGCCTTTTAATGTATACATCAGCATATTGTAGCAGCTATTTTAGATAACTGTTTTTAATAGTTTTATTATGGTTGTAATTTCTATACGAGGACTGTCCACTTGCAGAAGCATAGAAGTAATGGATCAAAGCAATTTTTAAAGCCAGTTATATTTAATTACTGGTGGTGATGTATGAAAATTAGGACAACTGAAACAAAACCCAAAACCCAACCAACTCACTGGAAGGAAACATTTTCTCATCCTTGAAAATTCTATTGTGTAAGACAGACATTTTTTTCTAGTCCTCTTTTTACATAAGTAGTAAATCACTAAGAATATATACAGTACAATAGTCCATTTTAATAGTCTACAGTCAAATTTTAGGCTAATTAAGCTAACTAGAAATTCTAGGGTTACAGTGATTTCTCACTATTGATATGCTGACGATAATACTGTTTACATAACACTTGATGTTTGAAATCAGTATGTGCCAGTGTCCAGTGATTTGCTAATCTAGTTTTTGATCTAAACCTGTCCTGTTTTTTGCAGCATACTTAACTTCATATTATGAATCATGTTGTCTTTCTAAAGTGATTGCCAAGTAAACCAAAAATGTGTTTTACACTGCTATTGCACTGCTCTTGTCTTTATAAACAGTAGTTTTTATAAAGATGTCCTTAGGTTTTAATAAATGAGTGTAATGTAAACTATTCTCTGTAATAAAATTTGCTTTAATGTTTCAGGACCATCTGGAATAGCTTTAGAGGTCTGAGTTTCCAACTTCTTTCAGTAGCTTCAGACTTCATGTCTTCCCTCTCCAAGTGCAGGGAAATCCCCAGATATCAATACTCTGTAGTTTATACACGTGGAAATGAAGAAGACTGTATTTAGCACAAGGAATGATGCTTGGGCTTGGAGGGAAAAAAAAAAAGGCTAAGGCCTTTAGATTGGTGTCACAGGTAGCACTTGCCAGCACATGGTCCATTAAGTCTGCATCACATTTCCAGCAGCTACTAATACCAGATACTTAAGAGGGAAGTGTGGGATGTTTAATAAAGACTCCTAGAAATAAACATAATCTTTCCACTACTCAGGACTAGCTGAGAAGCCAAATGTGCAACTGAGCAGAAGGAATGTACCACACTGCTTTCCAGACATGTGTGATTGCAGCCCCACCACCCCAGCTGAAGTGGGGTGAATACATTTCAACTTGCTTGTTAAAAAGATTGGGTCCACAGCTCACCAAGGCAAGGCTTACATTTTTCTTCTTCTGTTGGACCAAAGGACAGTTTCCCAGACAGGCCCAGACCTTCTAAGCACATGGTGCTCTCTTAAGTCCCTTTGTCACACATCATTTAAGAGGCATCACTGCCAATATTTCAGAAAATCTTCAGCATGCCTAGCTGAAATTTCAGTTTTTGGACTAGTCAGAGGGGACATTTTTGACTGCCAAGTTGTACCCATACAAACTCACAGACACAAACACAATTGCTGTTCTGTGTTGGTAGCCTTGCTTATACTTAATGTTTCTCGTCCACTCACCCACTCCTCAAGAAAAAGTCTCTGGCATCTTCAGTAGCACTCAGAGTGAGCCTGGGCCCTAACACAATGCATGGCAGCAAGGAGAGTTGGAGGAGCTTCCTGCCCTCTGGTGTGAGCTGTGTCCCCAGACAGAAGCAGCTCCTCTCCTGCAGCTCCCTGGTTCCCCAGTGTACATTCTCCTACACTGGAAAAGGCAGAGGAACATCAAATCAAAATTAAAGTATACACGTATCTGAGAAATCCATCCTAATGACAATTTCCTACAATAATGATCATTCCTGCAGTTTCTATATCTACGCACATCAGCTCAGAAATGGAACATTTTCATTAAAGTAACACTTTAATAATTCTTCCTTTACTTGCAACTGCAATTACTTCCCACTGTGCTCAGTTACAGAGACATATGGCAAAGAATGGGAGGACAAAAGATGGTTTTAAAAATAGCTACAAATAATCACAGCCCACTTCCCTTCTCAAACTGTATTTGCAGTTATGAAGACAGATCCATTCATAAGGTCAGACAAATGACAGGAAAACAGTAAATTGATAGATGAAGTGTGTTACGGCTCCCTTACCAAATTTCCACAATGTTTACAGCGCATTTCTAGTAATTGAGTAAGAATTATATTCAAGACATTATGCTCAGCAGGAACAGCTTTTATATACCAAGCAAGCAAATGAGATATCTCTGAAAAGTCCACAAAAGATGTTAGGATGTCGATAGCGACTTAGAGACTGCCATTACCAAGCCATTATCACCAACCCATAAACAAACAAGAGCATCAGTTCCTTTAAATTACATGCTTGCTTTGCTGGAAAGCGAGGGTGGTGTTGAGCTGCTCATCATGCACACATACAGACAGAAAGACAAGCAGAGAAAAGTGTCTTCAGTGTTGATATTTACTTCTGAGACAACAAAGCCCTACCCAGCTCTCTTAAGATGTTCTCATCAGTTAATGCAGTCCATGTGTAAAATATAGACCAGGGGGACACCAGTCTTTTAGGCATGTGTGGGCATTCATGTGTAAGCATATCATGTCTTGAATTTCTGAGTCAGAATTCTGACCCTGTGCTTCGGAATGCTGCGCTGTACAGAGCCTCAAGGTCTTCTAATTTTCAGTGCATCATTTCATCCTGAAGTGGATCACTGGGATTTATTTCAGGATAAAATTTCAGGATTTATTTATAAGGATAATGAGAAATCTGTCGGATTTTAAGATGAACTGAAGAGTCACCTAGAGAGAAAGAAACTCGTGCTTCTCATCAATACCTTTCCATCAGCTAACCTTTACACCTTTCTTTTTACATGCATTTCCAACATAAACACAAAGTGATTTGCTCTGCTGCAAATGAAGCATCCAATGGAGATGCCTGTATTCCCTTCTGCCTCTGTCTGCACAGGACGGCACTCCTAGGAGTGATTCTTCCTGCAGCACTCACTCTTCCAGCTTCCCAGTGGGAGTGCAGCTCACACCTCCTAGGGGCTAGTGCTCATCAACAAAACAACATAGCTTCCTTAATGTGAGTTGTGTGCCTGCATACATACTTCTTATTGTGCAAGGCTGCTTTATTTATCTGATTGTTTTTTTTTTAAGCCAGGGAACATTAACATAATACTTCTCAAACATCTCTGTCCCTTTATTCAAGCAACTAGAAAGCTATTTTCAGTTGACCTCAAGTTTTACCCCTCCAGCAGAGGACCTACCTGCTGCTTTCTCCAGTATTTGCTAGCCCAACCGTTAGTATATTACATCACTGATAATTAATGTTACATGTTGTCAGACTGCTCACTGTGAATTTTGCTTCCTCCAGCATTACCAATTTTACTGGAAAATCTTGTACTGGGTGGCAGCCTGGCAGGACATACCACTCCTGGTGACGATGTGACAGTGAGGACTGGCTCTATATGCTTCATTAAAGTTTTAACTACATAGTACACATCCTCTTTCCTGAATGAACACTTCCAGAAAAAGCCAATTGGGAATTTATCCAGCAAAGGGACACAGCATCCCTGTGCTATATCTGTTGTTATTCTGCAGAAACAGGTTAAAGGCATTTCACATCCTTTTCCTGTAGCTAATAAAAAATTAAGTGGAAAGCCCCGAGCCCTGGCAGAATGAACCATGTAAGACTGTCAGCCTCATAGATTTTATGTTCAGTTACGCTACTCATACAAACAGACATAGGCCCACAGTCAAGTTCTTGTCAAGCCCACGGGCTGCACAGTAGGCATCTCCAGGTGTTCATGTTGCACAGTCATCTATCCTCTATTCATTGTCTTTTTCCAGCTCTGATTCCTGCTCTCACTGGAGCAGCAAGTGCTTTCCTACCCACCTGCAGGTGCTCCATCTTCCCACCTCCACGAGGCAGAGCCATGCCTCTGAACACTGAGCATACCTGCACATAGGTGCAAGGGCCAACGCTGGGCTTCCTTGAGCACTTCCCCTCCTGGGCAGCACGTGAGCATTTCCCAGTCAAGGCACTGTCTGCTGATGGCACTGGTTGCAGTCCTGTTCCCTTTCCCAAGGACCATCAGCCTCACAGCAAGGGGACAGGGACCACAGACACTCAGACATGCCTGACATTGGACATGATTCAGGACTGAGATAAAATAGGTTACTTGGCTTACTTATGCACCACTTTTTCTTGTACTTCCTCCTCCAGCTTCCCAATGGTCAGACCACAGGAAATCAGGTCATGGCTTTATAGGGGAGAATCAGCAACATTAAGAAATCTTTTCTTTTCACCTTCTATCTGTGACATGGATGAAAGCATGCATTAAAGCTTCCAGCATCATTTTGCACAGACACACGTTCCTTCTCAGCAGGAATGAACAAATTGAGCAAATTAATTCTCAGTGCCATATCTCTTTCCTGCCAGCTAAAAGAAAGGTACTTTGGCTGGATCGAGGTCTCTGTTCCCATTCCTCCAGCTGGTGCTAGGCTCCAGTTCTCCTTTGCAAGCCTTGTAAGCTTGCACCTGCACTCACTGGGGCAGACAGTGCAGGGCCAGCGCTGCAGGGCCAGCATGTTCCGGCCCAGACATTTCCCCAGAGAGCCTCCTCAAGAGCAGTGGAGAGATCTTGCAGCTGAATGCTAGAGCCATGTTTCTGCAGCTTTGTCCAGCGTTCCCTACTGCTGTGTCCTTCCAAGAGCCTAAATCCTGAAGCCTTGCAGCTGCCTTGGCCAAGTCCTGCCTTGTCACATATCTGTTTTTCCACCCCGATATGGCTTGTAGACCTTGCTGTATCTCCAGGCAACACTTCACTCCTTTCCACCTTGAGCCAAAAAAATGTAGGTGCACAAAAGGAGGAAAGAAGTTGTTGAAACTGAAAACACTTCAAAATGCCTATCTGGTGTTTGCCTTTTAAAGCTAGGCTCTGCTGCCCAAACACTGTCCAGTTTGTAGTGAGGCTGTAGGTTTGTTCCTGCCCAGGCTCTGTGGAGAAGAACGAAGGAGACAAATCTCAGCAAGCTGGCAAATGGAGAACGAACTTCGGAGAAGAGCAAAGTAAAAATGGCAGAGTCTGAAAGAAGGCCAAACTGCACGTCTGCTCACTGGGAAGGGAGATGCTTTGGGCTAGAGGTAACCCAACTCCTGTTAGCACGGCTAATTACCCATGTCTAACTACCAGCCACATACCTCAGCCAAGCTCTTTTTCCCACCAAAGTGTCAAACATTAGGAGGCTGCCCAAGATCCAAAGAAGCACATACCAAGGATAGTCTGAAAGCATTAAGAGTGATCTGACCAGAGCCCATAGAGGCCAGAGTGTTCCAGCTTGCTTGGCTCAGATCTCAACACAAGCCACCCACTCCACTGCCATGATCCCACGTAAGCTGCATCCCAAATACCTCCCAAACCACTTCATGTCAGAGCTCAAAGAACAATATACAGTTAGATCACATTGGTGGAACTTCTGGAAAAAAAAAAAAAAAAGAGGCTCTGCTACCCATGGGTTTGCACATATTGTTCAGTGCCAAAAAGCCACAGCGAGGTGTGACAAAAGCACAAGGAGCCTGGGGAGCCACCTTTGGTAGCAATTAGATCCAACAGGTCAGCATGGGTGCTGCTCTTCATGGGACTTCCACGGAAGAGAGAAAAAAGAAAAAGGCTGAGCTACTTCTTGCCATAGGCTGTATCAGAGGAAGAAAACAGAAAATGCTCTGCAGAATATTGTGCTGCCTTCTTTACAGGCCACCCTAGGAGAGACTAACCGAACGTAAATGTAAGGGGGTTTTTCTAATGCCTTGATACAGAAATCCATAAGTCAAGCCATGTGCATGACAAAACAGCTGATTCGAGGTCCCTGTCAGAGCTTTATGAAAACCATTCTGGCTCATGTATCCTCAGAGTCTCCTTCTCCAATGCTTCTTTGTTGAAAAAGGAAGGAATTCAATAAAGGCTGGTAATTAATTCTACAACAATAGACAATAAGGAAGAGTTTGGTCTTAATAAACAAAACAGAACTACTGATTTAGTGCAAATGTATTCAGAAGAAAGTATATCTCACAAAAAAAATATATATATATCATAAGCAAGAACGAAACAATAACCACTTTCCATAGAAAATATTGCTTGCTCCCTGGTGATTAATAAACCCCAGGAAAAATAAAACAGATTGAGGTTTTTCTTCCCTGTTTTCCCCAAATTGAAATGCACAGCAGAGATAAATGCTGATCATGAAACAGAAGTCAAAATTTCATTATGAGCCTACACTATTATAGAAGCATATTGAGGACTCCCTCCCCCAGGAGATCGAGGTAACATTGATAAATGAACATCCCCAGTGCTTCCAGCTCCAGGCACTGATGCAGCAAGCTTGAAGCACCCGGGCGATTTAGCTGAGGCAGAAGGAGCACAGGACCAAGCCCCACAAGGACACGGTATGGGACATCATGCTGGGTGTGCGACAACCCACCCGTGCCCTGCTCCAGCAATGGGAAAGATACAAGAAAAAATCTCGAGTCCTCATAGGTGACAGAAAAGAGCTGTAGGTTAGGTAGCTGTAACATCAGTCTCTCACCATTTTTCAGAACAGAATCTGAAATTTCAACTAGAATAATGAAGCTCTCCAATTGGCCTAAGCAGGACAACCTTTCCTCCCCTATAAGCCACAGAGGCTGCAGCTCCATTACAAAGCAGGCAGCTGGAGCACATGCACCCTCAGTCAGCACCAGTGGTTAATCCCCACTGAAATGACACTGGAGAATCAGCTAAAATATAATTGCAATGTTTTCTCATCAAAGCGCTCAGCTCAACAGGACATTTGATGTCATATGGGCACTAAAAGTTTTAGATTTTTTTATTATCATTTGCTGTTATATTTTTTCCAAATAAGCAGCAGCAAAAAAATATATATATACATATTACAGGTTAATAATGGTTTGTCAAAAGACACCAGGGGTTGTTTGCCTCACAGTACTCCTTAATACCACTTTCATCTAAAATATCCTCTCCAAATCCACCCTGCTTTATTTCCTCAGGATTCAATGTGAGCGCAGTGGGAGGTTGGTCAGCTCTTGGCTGTCAGCAGCTGACTGCAGGCCATTAGAACGCGCAGTCCATCTCACCTGCTATTGCAGGTCCTTCATAAATGGGCACAGGGAAACTTTCACATCCAAGCCCAGCACTGCAAGGGAACGACCTGGGAATCTTTATGAAGTTTCTGATACTCTGATGGAGAAGGCAGAGAGAAAAGCAGACGCTCTATATGCACTTTGTTTTAGGCCTCTGAAAATGTTCTCAGAAATTCAAGTTGACGTGTATTTCCCCAGCCCTCTTCTCCACACCATGGCCACCTCACCCCTTCCTTGCCTCACACCACAGAGCCACTAAAGGAGCAACCACACTGTCTCTGTAAGTGACATGCCCTTTTCCAGTGCCTGTTTCCCTCCAAATGTAAAGTCCCTCAAGCGCCACTGCAACACTCACCTCTCAGTGCTGCATTCATCAGTAATTGCAGAAACACCCTTCATGCACCACCATAAAAGAACTCGTGCTCTTTGCTTGCACAGCAGCATGTAGAGCCCAGTGGCATTAGCTGACACCTTTATAGACAAACTGAGCTGCTCCTTTGCAATGAGCTTTTTTGGGAAGCCAACCCAAAGTCACATGTAAAGGAGAGGTAGAAACATTCAGCATGAGAGACCCCAGGGAGGACTCTGGCTGCCCTCCAGGCCAGAACACCAAAATATGCACTTTTTAGGAAACCAGATTTCTAATACAATAGTGTGATGCAAGCAGTGAGTTACATGAATGCCTCATGATCCTAGATTTTAGTCCTAGCTAATGGATTCCCAATAAGCGTTGCTTAAACAGATAAAAATCCCAGGAAATCAGAGCTCGCACCAATAGTGCAAAAGAGGAGTTGGAAGGATTCTGGCAAAGTATTTTTCAGCTCCACAGAAATCAATGCATGTGATAAGGCAGTCTCTGGACACTTCAAACGACAAGTCTGAAGAAAGACAAAGAGAGATAATTCTGTAATACTTGGTGTGAATCCCCAGAATAAAGAGCTCTATGGATATTCCTTTGAAATAAAAAAACAATCCTTCATTCCAGCTGTGCTCACATCCTATCTGCTTTCCAGGGTTAATCTGCTGAAGAGCTTTTAGCTAAGATTAATCTACATCCAGCTGTCTCTGGACTTTTCCATTTTATCCAAAAATTAAAACACACCAAACAAAAAACTACTGGCAACAACATATTACCAAAAAAGCCTCATTTCAATTCTGACATAATTCCCATGACATTGCCTCTCATTCTAGAAGAATAAAGCAATTAAGCTTGTTTTCCAAAGCAAAATAAAATGAGACAAAAAAAAAAGTACTCTGCAAATTTATAGCATTGCATAGAACACAAAGAGGTTAAAGGAGCTAATGGCTGGAAAGTGCTGATAATACCAGCAGTGATAACGTCAACATGGGTGGTGTTACCAATAGCAGTAATGTTTTCCCATCATACCAGCACAGCCATCGGACCCTGTGGGCTTCACTTCAGTCTACTGAATCACTGGGTTCCCATTTGTATCCTCAGGCGCTAAGAGAGACAAAGATTTCGCTGTGGTCAGTGTGGGAGATGATGTCAAGCTGTGGAGCAAACCTTGCTGTGTACACCTGCCTCCATTGGGTTATGCATATTGGAACCCTGCATCCCCCAGCATCTCTGCACTAGGCTTACTCCTCACTGGCATAAAATGAGAGAGGGTCCTGCACTGGCCTCCTTCTGCATGTCCAGGGAGCATCCAGATTCAACACCAAGTTTTGGGCAGAGACTGGGCATGGAGGAACAGTTGGGATGCAGATGTGCCTCTCAGAACCGAAGTAGCCGACAACCTCCCTGCCTTCTCTCAGGATCCTGTCCCTTTCGTAATTGTCACCACCATGAAAACAGATGCTGTTTTGTTGAATCAGGGACTAGTGAATCAAAATAACTTGCCAAAAACACAAGCAACTTTTTTAAAAAACTTGATCCCCATGGCTTGCTTCAGCAAGGCCATCTGCTCAGCATGTAAAACAGTAACAGTAGAAATTGTTTACATGTCAGCAAGAGGCTAGGATGAGAAGTGATGGTTCAGGTGGCAGTCCCTCTCTGTACAGGTGCCAAGGTAAAGGAGCCCTGCTGCAAGCTCTGAGAAGCACAACACAGCTGTTTGCTGTCCCTTGAGCTGAACTGGAAGAAGGTTAATGCAAGAAAAAATATCAAGGAAAAAAAAAGCCTACCTAGTTTTGGGGAAAAATTCTTCCCCAAAACCAAACTAACAAAGAGGAAGAAGACAACTAAATAAGAAAATTCATATTTCCAAGTTGAAAAATTAAGGAGGAACAGAGTGCCAAAAACCAACCAAGATGGCACTAACCTTGACATGTCAGTCTTAGAATCATAGAATTATAAAATTGGTTGAGTGAGTAGGAACCCTTAAAGATCATCTAATCCAATCCCCCTGCAATGAAAAGGGACATCTACAGCTAGATCAGGTTGCTCAGAGCCTCATCCAATCTGACCTTGAATGTCTCCAGGGACGGGGCATCAACCACCTCTATGGGCAACCTGGGCAACCTGTTACTGTGCCTCACCACATTTATTATATATTTTTTTTCTTTCACCTAATTTAAACCTCCTCTCTTTTAGCTTGAAACTATTTCCCCTTGCCCTGTCACCACAGACCCTGATAAAGAGTCTGTCCCCTTCTTTCTCACAGCCCCCCATTAGATACTGAAAGGCTGCTCTCATGTTTCCCCAGAGCCTTCTCTTCTCCAGGCTGAACAGCCCCACCTCTCTCAACCTGTCCTCATAGGAGAGGTGTTCCATCCCTTGGATCATTTCTGTGGCCCTCTTCTGGATTTGCTCCAGCAGGCCCATGTCTCTCCTGTACTGAGGACTCCACATCCAGACGCAGTACTCCAGGTGAGGCCCCACCAGCGCAGAGTAGAGGGGCAGGATCACCTCCATCAATCCTCTCGCCACGCATCTTTTAATGCAACCCAGGATACAGTTGGCTTTCTGGGCTGCAAGGACACATTGCTGGCTTGTGTACAGTCTTCTATTCACCAGTATCCTCAGGTCCTTTCCAGCAGGGCTGTGCTCAATCCTTTCACCACTCGGTTTGTACTGATATGGGAGTTGCCATGACCTAGGTCATGAACTTACACTTGGATTTATTGAACCTCAGGATATCATCCTGGGCATACAACTGAAGCCGGTGTAGGTCTCTCTGGATGGCATTCCATCCCTCAGGCACGTAGGCTGCACAACACAGTTTGGTGTCATCCGCAAACTTGCTGAGGGTGCACTCAATCCCACTGCCAATGTCACTAATGTCACTGATGATGAAGACATTAAACAGCACCGGTCCCAATATTAACCTCTGAGAACATCACTTGTCACTGATCTCCATCCAGACAATGAGCCATTGACCACCAGTCTCTGGATTCAGAGTATCTTTCCAAGCCTTCCTGGATGCCATAATGCATTGCCAAATATAACTTGAGTGTATTTAACTTAACATTTTTACTTATAACTTTCATTTCTGTACTCACAATCTGGATTTTTTCATGGCAAAAAAGTTGAAATCATTTCATAACACACAGCTAGGCGATGGTGACTGTGCGGTAACTGAAAGTATCATCCTTTCCCATCAAAAAGAATTAATATACTTCTCATAGAAGAGCTAATGTACCTCCATATATGATTAACCACCACCAGTAACAAAAATTTTTTCACTGACAATAGTCATAACCTCTGCAAAGGCCCTACAATAAAAAGTATTTCACTTTTTGAGAAATGATGAACCTACTTCCAGCTCTATGTAAAATATACAGAGGCAAGGCTGACTGTCCAGAGGAGCACCAAGGAAGAGCAGAGAAGTTTTGTGAGCTCTGGGAGGTTCAGTGAAGGCAGTGCAGGAAGGCTGCCTGCCCAAGGACAGGGCTGGGTCCATAGCTGCAGGAGATCCCTATGTGGGGCACATACAGGTGGTGGCCAGAAACCAGATAGCTTTTCACTGACAGCTTTTCAGTGGGAAATACCATTTTGCTTCTACCAAAATTGGAAGAGAATACAGTGAAAAGATCTCATGAAAATGAAGTTGGGCCTTATTTTGTCACAAATGTTTCAGAAAGAAATATTTAAATATGGATTTAAAAAAAAAACAACCATACAGTTTCAAGCCGTATGGACTATATTACATTTTCTTCTGAAGTCTAAAATGGAAATAAAATGAGTTCTTGCAGTCTCTGGAAGTGCTTAATTTGAAGTGAGGAAGGGGAGCTCCTTCAAAGTCTCAATGATTTTGCAGGATGAAATGATCTATTCTCTGATCAGAGCTACTAGCACGTACAACTTTAGCTGCTCAGGTCCTTCACTTCACTGACCCACAGAAAATGCTCATCTGTCAGAGCTAAAGGGAAGCTTAGCTGGAACTGAAGAAGTGCCTGCTCTCAGGTTAGGAGATGCCCTTGTTAGTAACTAGCACAAGAAACAAGAAGGAGTGCCATTTTCCATTTCCTTGCTTTTGTGGGATTGTAAAAAGATTTGCCTTAAATGCTGTAGCTTACAACACTTTTGTTTGTTAATTCTTTAAAAAGAGAAAAATAACAAGAGAAAGATTTTCCAACATCAGCTTACTAGAAAAATTCTTCGGAAGGATCAAAACTTCAGAAGAGGTTAAAGTGCTGACAAGCTGACAAGGAATGGGAAATTCAAACTTCACAGAAGTTATGGAACTAATTCCCCAAACATCTGTAAAAGTAATTATCAGAAGAACCTTACAACATGGATTTGTTTGCTGGACTTTGGGCCTGATCGGGTTTTCCTGCAGAATCACAGTGAGAGCCAAAGCACAGCCACATCCAAAGCAGCCTCCCCAAAGGAACTACTCAAAAAGCTGCACAAAGAGCTAAGTGCATTCTCAAATGTTCCAGGCACCACAATATCCAAGCACCTCACTGGCAAATAGGCTGCTGGCCGCAGTGTACCTCACAAATATGTTTTATACTGTATCAAAAAAAATCACTAAAAAAAAAAAAGCAATCACAGAGAGTGCAAGACCTTAAAATGGGAATGTCTTCTGTAAAATAAGATGTCAGCAAAGCTAAAACTAGCAGTGACATGATATGAAGGGGATGAAAATAGGCTCAGATATTAGTGCCACTTCTGGATCACTGCTACCATACCAACCCTACCGCCTCCTGGTCTGTTCATTAATAGTCCCCGTTGCATCCCTCCAGGGAAGCAGTAATTCAGCCACATAGCAATAAACCTGGCAGATTTAATACAGGCTAAATCATTTGATGTTATAGAGAGAAGAAAATAAAGTCTGGCTTATATCAGTAGACCACTGAGGAAGGCAGGATTTCCCTTCTTCTCACCTTCCTTGGGAAACAGCTCCAGGTCTGCAGAGGCACTTCTGCTACCTCCCCTGAGCTACCACAGCTGTATCCTCTGGAAGGATCACAGGATGAAGCTGTCCTTATCCCTTTTTACTTCCAGAGAGCTGTGACTGTCCCAGAGCAGTGGGGTTTCCATTTCAGCATACCCCCGTCACTGGCCTGCTCCCAACATCTTCTACCAATTTCATCTTGGCAGGTTTTCTGTTCTGTAAGAAGCAGCCTTGTTCTCTTCAAGTAAGGAAAAAAGAATGGTTGGGGTCCTCTGAGTCCAACCATTATATGCCTCAACTATTTTTCTTTGCATGTAAAACAAAATAACCAGCTTCTCTTAAAAAAAGCCAGAGTGTGCAATGTGCCAAAGTGAAGGTATCATTGGAAAATTCAGGCACTGCGTTTCCACAGCATGGGATCTGTAGCCCTCCCTAGCATGACAACAGCAAGCACGCAACCAAGGCTTTGGTAACCCTAGCTCAAGAAGTTCAAAATTACCAAAATAAAACCCAGCTAATGCAATGTGCGAGGCATGAGATATTTTCCCTTTCTTCAGGGGCAGCTCTATTTAGCAGGCTTCCTGCTTTATTTTTAATGACAGAATCTGTTTATTTTATCGGGCTGTTTTCCAGCAACTCACAGAAACTTCTGCAGCATTTGCTTTGGAGCTGTTTTGGTGCTCACTTGTGCAGCAAAAGTCACATATCATGGAAATAAGGTGCTAGCAAACAAGCAAGCTGTTGAAAAGCTGGTGTCACTGCAGGGCAGTGCCTGGTTGGACCAAGTCCGACCATGAGCCTGATCTATCAAGTGCCATTACTAACTCATGTATGCCCCTCCGTGCCACATCCACATCTCTTGGATACTTTCAGGGAGGGAGACTCCATCACTCCTCTGGGCAGTCCATTCCAATACTTGACAACCATCTCCAAGAAGAACTTCTTCACAGTGTCCAATCAAACTTCCTCTGGTTCAGCTTGAGGCTGTTCCCTTGCCTCACTTGTCACCAGAGGAAAGAGACTGAAGAGAGTTCATCCATGTCCTCAGAGGGGTGGCTAGTGGCACCCACACTATCTGGGGTGGAAGCAGCACCCCTGGGGGTGTTCCAGGCCTGGGAGGATGTGGAGATGCTTGGAAGTGACTTGCAACATACTTCCCAGCACTTCCCATGTTCCTCCAGGGTTTACCTTTACTCTAGAGCTGTGACCACGTCCTCTGTCTTCATACCCCAGATTGCTGACAGGATTAGGAATCAGTCATCTCTTCCTCTTTCTCATTTACATCATTTCACCTCTACTTTTTTTTTTTTTTTTT
>JACDJE010000098.1:196146-649769 GCA_016647715.1 Pavo muticus
AAAAAAAAAAAAAAAAAAAAAAGGAGTACAAATAGAGATGAGAGATTAAAAATATAAATAAGGAGAAAAACAAACAAAACAAACAAAAAATAACCAGCAGCAAGCGTAGGCAGAAATGGTCCTTTAACCTCTGTGATTCAGATGACTGCTGAGTGTTTGCGGCAAGGCTCCCCACGTGCCTCGATATGCTACTTGCTCTTAAGAGCTCAGGGTCTGCATTTTTGTGCTAGGATTTTCTCCTGAAAGGAAGCTTAAAGGCCTGCATGCTCATGTGCTGGATGTGCACTGCAGCACACCAGGCCGCAAAAAGCCAATTGCACTGAGAGTGCTCTACAGAGGATGTCAGATGGACGCCAAAGTCCTCCCTTTGCTGCCCAGCAGAACTGCTAAGCTTTCGCATCCCTGTCAAACTTCCCAGCACCCGACACAAGTCATTTACTAGCTGGAGATGTGTCTTGCCAGCTCCAGTTCAGGTCTCAAGTTTGCTTATTCTCCTCACGTAGCACAGCTGGCAGAAGAAACAGAGCAAGATCAAAAGGGAAAGAAACGAGATGGAAAAAGATGAAGTATGAAATAATACTGGTAACAGGCTGCAATTCATGATCAAAGGAATGAATCTGGTCCTGACTTAAAAATACATATAAATAAGGAAGTGCCTTCCCCCATTTCTGAAAGGAAGAATTTGCCATTTGCTCTTATGTCACGCAATCCTTTCAAGTGCAGTTATACTTAGGTAGCAGAAAGGAAAGTAAAAAGGACAGAGTACCTCAAATTGTATTTATTTGCTTCCAGCATCACAAAAGAGGGTTCTTTTGGCATCTCACTGCTTTCCCATCCATGTTTCACATAATCCACAAAACCAAAATCAAACCCCAGCGCATCTCCCATTCCAGCTAAGCTAGCGTGGTGCCAAAACTCGGTCTCATGGTCATTACCAGCTCCAAGCAAACAGTCCTCGGCAGCCAGAGTGGCACCGTTTGCCTCGAGCCTGTGCTCTGATATTTTATATCTCAGACCAAAGCAAATCAAAACAAAAACACCTCAAAATTCCAAGAGGAGTTCTGTGGTGAAATCTCTCTTCAGCTTTAAAAAGCCTCAAACACCATCCACTGTATTTCTTTGCAGTGACATGACACAACCCCACTGACCACAGCATGCTGAGGAAAACAAAGACACCAGGGTGAAACCCAGGCTGCGAGAAGCTCAGCAGGAGCCCCAGCATGCTAGGGGTGCATAGGCACTGGGGAATGCAGCAGCATTCCTGTGACACATCCCAGACACACTCCAGGAACAGGCCCAGACCCATCTCCCCTCTTAGGGGCATTGGTGCCAGCAGCACCATACACCCTACTTGTACTCTGACTTCTTGCACCACAGGAGGGTTTCCTGCTACAATAGCTGATCTCACAGCATGACTGCACAGAGAGGATTTGAACTTTAAAGTGCATTCACCAGACATCAGCGATAACAAAGGGGTACTCAGCAAAACCCAGCATTAAAAGGCTTTGGTCTCATGAGAAGGGCTGTTTTGCAAAGACCTGGTCTCTTCTGTTTTTCTAACAACAATGTGCAGAAAACATGGCTCACCCAACAGAAAAAGCTGCAGGTTTTGAATTCTGCTTTCTTTTTCTGCATCAGCTCTGAAATACAGAAAGTGTCCTTACAGAACAAAAATTTCCAAGTAATTTGATGCTTGCATGCCAAACTTTTTCAGTATCACAGCTCCTGAACAGAAGGTAAATGTTAGTAAATACGTTAAAAGCAAACACACTGCTGTCATTGGAATTAATTCCTCCGCTCATGCTGGAAAAGGTGGACATATCCCCATGAAAATCTGAACTTCACAAACTGCATGTTCTGCAAAAAACAGTTCTTTTTGATAGTCTCTGCTGTGACACCAGGCCAACCAGCCTATTTCATCTCCATCCCTTCCCTCTTTGATTTATTTAAATTACCCATGGAGGCATCCCTCTTGCCTTATTACAGTTTTGAGTTGCACCTGACTTCGTGTGCAACTCACCTCAGCTCAAGCCCCAGCTGTAACACAAATCATTTTGGCATAAATCTGTACTGGATAGGTTTTCAAAAACATTTCATTTTCTGTACATTAGTCACCTAATAAATAATTGGCAGACAATAAACGTCTCCTGGTGCTGTGGACGGAGATAGTGCTGCTAGGAATAATAAAAGCATTACCCGTCAGCACACGCTGCTTCACCGAGGAACAATAGCTGCATGGATTTATGGCAGTGCAACACAAAGTGATGACAGCTAAAAGTGTGGAAGTTAGATGGCAGCTGCAGAAATTGAGAATTTTGTTTGGCTCTGGATGGAAACTGGAGCCGATCTCAGCCTTATATTTTCAGCTGACTTGGCTGCAAAGTGTTTCAAGTGGACCCGGTTAAAGCAGTGATGTGGGGCTGCTCCACGGGCTGCTGTGCTGGCCGTGTGTCCCAGAGCCGTGCTGTCATCCCAGCATTTGAGAATCTGGGCTTAGCTCACTTCCCAAATTCAGGGACATTCTTCCCAGACAGAGAGCCATTCTGTGCAGAGACAAGCTGCTCGCTGGCTTTGACATCTTCATGCCCTCATCTCACCTTGAACCACATCACATACTCTGGACATGCAGACTGAGTCAGTGCCTCCTCTTTAGCTTCATCCCTCTTCCTTGCACCCTGCCCTCCTTACAACTCTGCCCAGCACCCAACGTGACAAATGACATGGGTACGGAGACGTGCTCAGGCCATTCCCAATAGAGATAGGAGAACAGAAAACTCTGCACCACAAAGAGCACAACTTTCACCCAGACAGCTTCATGGAAACATGTCTGGTGCTCCAGGCCTGCTCAAGTTCCATGCTGTGCTGGAAGGATGTTCAGGTCCCATCAGAAGGTAGATGCAGCAGCTATACCTGGACAGACACCTTCCTTGGAAAGACATGCCATGCATTTGCAAGACCAGAAAGATACGGAAAGGTTTGGTTTACTTTTTTGGTTGTTTTGGGCATTGGGTTTTTTTGTTTGTCTTATTTTTTCTTACGTAGGCTCTCTGTTGTCAGACAGTTTTTCTTTAAAACACAGAAAAGCCGCCAGAAATAAACCTCTAGGGGAGAAAGCCCTGCAGTGCTTGATTGCTATTGTAACCGATGGGCAGCAGTATTTGCACACTTCAGTAACTCCCTCCCAACTAAACGTGTAAAACAACATTACACATCATTTTAAAAAATTATCCTGGAGACAGCTTTATTCTTCATTCTGTTCAACACAAGCTTAATGTGTGTTGTCTACAAAGCAGCAGAAGAGAATCATCTGTATTCTTGCTCTTGTCTCTATACCCACTTCCATTAAAAGCATGTGAGAGCATCAATATTAGATTATCCACTGATTTTAAGAAAAAATATATATATTAAAAAAACAGAAAACACCTATAGTCAAGCATGATGAAACCTGAGTCACTTTGTGGAGCAGGGGTGCAGCCTTGCCCCCACCCTCACCTTGACCCCATTCACTGGGCTCTCAGGGACCCAGGGTGCATATCCTCCTAAATCACCACCTTTTCTCTTAGCTCAGAGTTTGGTAGCATTAGAAAAAAAATATATATATACATAATTCATTGTTTTCATGTCTACTTGCTTGAGCTAAGAGCTCGCAGACACGAGATTAAAGCCCCTATTGCAAAACCGAACTCATCAGAACCAGCTGCCCTCAAAAAGCTCAGCCTCAATTCATCTACCTGAGAAAGGGACAATATTTGCTTTAGAGTGTGAGTTTGGGGGCTGATTTTTATGGCCTGGAACGTCCAAAGGAGTATTCATTAAATAAAGAAACGTAAGGCACAGTCTGGCAGCCTATTTTTAGAAAACTAAATTATCAAGCTTGAACATTAAAGCTGAAGCTGGAGCACTGCAGGACTAAGCAGAAACATAATAATGTCACCATTTTTGAATTCATTAAATATTTGCTCTTTTAAGTAAAATTGTACTTTTGTAATCTCTCAATTTAGAGAAGAGTTTGGGGAAATATTCGTGCGCACGATCTGACAGCTGAATCACCTCCATTTGCTGTGCATCCCATTTGCTTTTTCTGTATTATTCACTACCACAGAGACACGGTGATTTAACATTAATTTAATTTGCATATATTAAATGTGCTCAGAGTATTTGCACAGCTTGACTAGAACTATGGGACCTGCTTTCCACATGCAGCTAACTTGGTGGCAAAGCCCACAGGACACAGCTATTCGGCTGTGGAACACAGTCACCTCTTAACTCCCCCAATTTAACTATTCATGAAGAGTTATTATTTCTGTTCAAGATATCTGCAGCAGCTTGGCAAGCCTTATGCAATGGCATCTTGATCCTTCCTCAGACCCTTGCTCTGCATCTGCCCCAGAGCCTTTCAGAAAGCCTCAGCATTAATCAATAGCTTTCCTTTTGGAAATCATAAAATGTTAGAAGTATAAAAAAAAACTGTCGTCATTTGGAGTGCAAAGGGATCTGGACCTTCACAGCTGCCATGTTGTTCCTCATGTCATTTTAAGCCTTAGCTGACTGCTGCAGACCATGGGTTAAACCACCCTCATTTGGCCATTATTTGGAAGGATCTTTGTTAGGCTTAGAAGCCTATACACAGCTGTACACATCCCACAACCAGTACCAAAAAAAAAAGCAGTCACTGTGCTAGCTGATGGAGATGTTGGGGCTATCATTTTTTGCTTTTAAATCTGGAAGATAAATCAAGGACAGCTTAAGCCTTCACCCGCAGATCTTCATCTGAATTTCTATGAGGTCTATGGACAAGGGGTTTGACATCGGCATGACAAAAGAACTTCTGCCTGGCTGAGGCTACAGCTGCGCTGACATCCCATGATTGGGTCTCAACCCTTTTCCAGCAAATCTTTTTCAGTCACAGAGAGAAGCTTGTACCTGAGCTCCTCCAGTGAGAACAGCAGAGCCCAGCAGAAGTATGGCCATGGGCACATCATGGCTCAGGAATTCACACACCAGAGAAGCTATCAAAGGGCTGCTTACAGCACCATTCCTGGTACAACATCACAAAAGCCACAGAGATGAAGGCATCCAGCAATATGTGGCTTTCAGCTCCTACAGAGACTCCCAAAGCTTACACATTGCCAATTCTCAGCTCCAGCCTTCTCTGTTGCCTTAAGACAGCAGTGCTTCTATAAACTGTTCCAGGCAGCATCCAAGTAAGCTGCAGCTACTTTCAGCTTTTTCTTTTTTTTTTTTTAAATCAGTTGTAAATGATCAGAACTTGGATAATGGAAAAAAAACAACAGCAAAAACAAAAAGCCATAAAAAACGACAGGTTAATAAAACGCATACCTGTTTTGAAGTTTTAATCAGCTTGAAGAAAGGCATGGCATTTTCTTTCATCAAGTGAACAGAAATTGGCCTTAAGTGAAATACGAAACAAAGCATTAAGATGCCACTGGAGTCAACAGCTCATATAATAGGTACAATAACACTAATAGTATTCCTCTGCTGGCATCATGAAGATCCTTGTATCAAAAGACGCTCTATTCTCCTGCATACAAAACCCAATGTAGGTGATGCATTAAGGTCTCACAAAGCAAAATCCAGAGACAGCTCTCTGACTAAAATGAACAGTTAACAGCTCTGTAAGTTCAGCTATGGGAACACAGAAAGTATAGACAGTCATGGCGTGAGAGCATACCGACACTAGGGTGGAAAGATCCATTTGCAGAAAGCATCTGCTACAAAAGCCACAAGGCAACGACCAGAGCCTGGTAATAAGGTTAAGACTTAGAGTAAGGGATTAAAAGCACCCACAGGGAGTAGATTAGGGGATCTCAAGAATGTTTCCAGTGTCCTAAGTCTCTGTAATAGTAGGAATAGGCAATAACTCCCAGAAAAAAAAAGATGAACCACACTCCACTTCAGAAATGAAAGCTAAAAAGCAATCTGTATTCCTTGCCAGTCACACCTGAGGAACTGTCCTTTCAGTTTCTGAAGGTGGTGATGTATTTCACTATGAGTCACCAAGTAAGACATACAAGCACCACCATCTCCTACATTTAGTTATAGCCAAAGGAGAAAATTCCCTTTTAGGCTGCTTGCTAAGACATTTGAAATCTTAAAGCATGAGATTAATATAATATAAATATGATACCACAGCAACCCCGTTCTCTTTCTAAAGACCCTTAGAAATACCCATACGTAATTACAACCTGTATTTTCTGCTTGCTTGAAGTCTTCTATTGTGTTATAAAAATCCCTTTTGTAGTATTACAAAGCCCTACCTTAGATTTTGGGTTATTTTTCTCAGAGACATATAGAATGACTTTTTTTTTTTTGTCCACAAGTTCATCTCTCAGATGGACAAAAACCACTCCATAGATGGCTGCACATGAAGCTAAACCACTCATTTTGTGCAGTCCAAGTGCATCTGCCTGAAGCAACCAGGACTAAACACATCATGCCAAATGAGTCTTCAAGGCCACAAAGAAGAATGCTAGTATTTCCCTGTTCCTTGGATCTTTTTTTTTTTTTTAGCAGAAGCAGGTACAACCACCTCCAGTTAACCAATACATCCAGACACATCTATCCCCTCCAACTGACTTGTTATCCTCTGCTTTTAGCAAAATTTCTTCTTATTGATTGCTAAGTGTGCTTCGTCCCACCTCTCACTTCATTAAAAAACATCGTGCAGCTCTCCATCTCACCTGAAGATGTGCGGCTCATCCATATTTGCTAAGAAATATGTTGAGCTGGAACAAATCCCTCACCATACAAAGAATCATCTTTTAAAAAGAGGGGAGAGACTCATTAATTAAAAAAGAAACCAGCCTCTTCCGTACTGCATGAGCATCGGAGGTACTTGAAGTTTTATAATCATCCTCTTCTGGCTAGCTCAGGAAGCAAACATTTTTGAATGGCAAACTTCCCTCCACAGAACACAGCATGCAAACAGAGGTACACAGCATTGTTGTGTAAAGTACAAGGGAAGACAAGGAGATAAAGTCAGCTCTTCTTGCTCATTTTGGGATGGCAGTGTGGACACAACATGAAGAATGGCACACATTGAAAGAAGACTGCAACAGTAAGAAAGCTAAGAGAGCTAACAGACAAACTGCAGACAGGATTTGCTAATTAGCCATCAGTGGCAGCAAAGAAAAGTGTGCAGCAGTGGCAAGCTGTCGCCACTGTCTCTTCAGGACTCACTCCCCCAGACATCTTTTCTTCCCATTTTCTCCGCAGGAAGGCAGAGTCCTCAGGGATCAGCTGAACAAGAGCAGTAAAGCATGAAGCCCAGCAGCAAGGTAGGCCTGGCACCAAAGCACTGACAGCTCAGAGATGATGTGCCTATGTGAGATTGCAATGTTTCTGCACTCCAGGCTGGAGACAAGCAAGATTTTGTGCTAGCTCCACAGTCATTGTCCTTCAGTCTAGACAGACTGAGAGCTGGCAGAGCTTCACTTTCACTGAGGCTTTGCCATGAAACTTTTGTCTTCTTTTGTCTGAACTTGAGCTGGATGTGTAGGAGAAGCCACAAATCAGAAGTCTTCTGTTAATTAAACTGGATATAAAATTATTATGTCACATGGGTGCCATCTGTGTTAGCAGCAGTGGGTATTAAAAGCAAACAGTGGAAGGCTGAAATTCATGTTGCTCCATAACGACAGTTTGAGCTAAATGAGGCTTCATGGTAAGGGTGTTACTGGAAAAAGGAATCGGAAATCTGGTGCTAAGGCTGTTGGCAAAGTTTTGCTGAAGTACCAATTAAAAATAGGGAAATGAAATTTTGATTTGAGAAATACTTAAAACACTTTTTCATCTGTATTTTCCACTTAACCTATACCTGTGATGAAGAGCACTCCTGTAAAATGTGATCTCTCAGTTTCCTATAATCATTTTTTTTTTTAAGTCTGTTATTGCTCTTTTTTTTTTGAAAGCAAAATAGAACTGATAGTACAGATATTGCAGTATTTTGCTAATTCATGAGGAGCAGAGAGATAAGCCAGCTAGAAACAAAAGAAAAAGTCAGTTCTGTTTCATTGTGTACAGAGAAGTACAATACAAGGAATTAATGAACAGGAAAAATAGGAAAGGTGGAAAGGCAAGAGAGAGAGAGGGATCTCTCCCCTACTCTTAAATGGCCCCTTCCTTCTGTGCAAAAACACTGCTTCACAGAAAAGAGCCCGTAGTCTGGGAGCCGTGTAACCACAGGACACCAGCACATGTTGAGCCCTTGTCATCATCCACCACACAGATGCAGTGTTTGTGCCTATGGCCCATCCAAGGCCATGGCACTGCAGCTGCTCATTGAAGACCCCAAGCTCCGAGCCCAGAGCTTTCTGGAACACCTTCTCCTCAACCTGCATTTTCACAGCCCGCTGCATTGCCACACAGTCCCTTTCAGAAGTAGAGCTTCAGTGTAATAAATTAGATAACCGCTGCCACTTTTACTCCTGCAAGAAGGGAAAACCATTCCTTGCACCCCAAAATACACCAGATCTCCCCTGAAGAAAGATGGTTTAAATAAGCAGAAAGGCTGAAGAACCAAAAAAAAAAACCAGTCACTGGATAGTATGAGTAATCCTGAAACGCAGAGGTTTGCAGCAATCAAACTGGAATTGAATTTGGCAGTGATAGATCCTAAATCTGTCATAGGAGTAACTGAAGAATGCAGAAGAGAGGAAAATGAGTTTTGGCACTTATTATTCTTAACTTGGACATGTTTTAAATTTAAAATGGAAAGGGCATATTATTATAAAGAGAATGGGTAACATATGTTTTCTGTAAGAGCAGGCAGAAATTGCGTCAGCATTAACACAATAACTTGAAATTGCGGAAATGCATTGAAACTTAAAGCTATCTGGTCATAGCATCCTTTTTCAGATGCTATTTTTCAGGCCTCACTGGCCTTTTACTTTAAGCAAAATAATAATTTTTATAAATCAAGAACACTTGCACTGCCTCCTTGAAGCAAACATTTTTCAAATTCAGTCTTGGGTGGGTGGCAGCAAGAGAGAAAAGTCCATCTATATTTTTAATTAAAGTTAGCATTTCTCTTCTTGTTTCACTCTTAGTGACAGAACTGGAACACAAGTGCCTGTGGGGAGCCCCAGTAACAGCAGAAATTGCAGCACAAATTGTTCATCATCAGGTAGCAAAGCCTGGCGGCAGCCACACCACTTTCTTGTCCTTTCTTTCCAGATGCCCGGACAGGACAAAAGCCAAGCCAGGGCTGTGTTGCACATCAGAAGGCTAACAGAAAATAAACACCCTCAGATGACTCAGCGAGGGTATTCCCTGACCTTGATTCAGCTGTACCTTTGCAAGATGCTTCTCTCTCATGCCTAGCTCAGAAAAGCAAGTAGAGATCTCTCCTTTTTAAAAGTATACTGGTTTAGAAGATGCTTGGCAGAGCTTGAGCTTTAAAAAGGCAACCTTAGGTAGTCACTCACAGAGTCTGCGCTACACGTGTCAGATCTCCATTATGGGTGCCTGGAGCCCCTCACGTCTACAATGAATCATGAATCAGAGAGTCAGAGAATAGTTTGAGTTGGAAGGCAACATTAAAAGCCATCTAGTCCAACTCCCCTTCAGTGAACGTGGGCATCAACAGCTAGATGAGGTTGTCCACAGCCTGGTCCAGCCTGACTTTGAATGTCTCCAGGGGTGGAGAATCCACCACGTCTCGGGGCAACCTGTTCCAGTGTTTCACTATCATTATTATTGAAAAACTTTTTCCTTCTAGCCAATCTAAATCTCCTCTCTTTTAGTTTGAAACCATTTCCTCTTGTCCTGTCACAACAGGCCTTGATAAAGAGCCTGTCCTCTTCATTCTTATAGCTCCCCTTTAGACACTGAAAAGCCACTATAAGGTCTTCCCAGAGCCTTCTGTTCTCCAGTCTGAACAGCCCCAGCTCTCTCCACCATGTCAACAGCAAAGTGTGGTGGCTTCACATGTCAGAATGCTCTCCCTTCCTACAATGATGTCATTTTCTATCACAGAAATTGAGAAGAGTTGAAAAGTACAGACTTAATAAAGTGGAATTACAAGACTTAATGGAAAACTTCAGCTACTGGGATAAAATAAGTGTACCCTTTAAATATTAGATGTTCTGAGAGGGACTGCTTAAGCCACAGTAAAAGACCAGAAAGGGAAGGAAGGGTAGGATCCTATCTTTAAAGAAAATAAGTACTGTTAAATGTGGAAGAAATCCCAGATGAAAATTGCTACCTTGTCAGTAAAACAGCCCACATTACACAAAGGTTCCTGCTGCCTTTTTGGAAAGAGATCCAAAAGTCACTGGAAGAGAAGAATAGGAGAGCTTGCAATGCTGTGGCAGACAGCAGAAACCATACTGCAGTCTACAACTGAAGGCACTGAGAACATTCCCACTGGGTTGATGGAATGAAGCTCGTGCAGAAGTAAAAGTAGGATTTTACTTTAATCACAATTACATCATCTTCCTCTAAGGGGGGAAAGAAAAATTAGCAAACATTTGTATCCCCTATTTGATAGCAATACATTCAGCCCACACACCCTCCCTGAAGGCCAACAGGCTGTGAAAATCCATTTTCAGCTGTACAGACACTTGTCAGATTGCAGCTAGGCTGATCACACAAGTGCTCAAACACGCCCAAGCGGAGAATCAGAGCGCACTTGTTTCTGCCAGCACTGCACCACATTTAAGAATCTACATGCAGGGAGGGAGGGCTTGGGAAACATCTCCTGAATCCATCTCTCTGGAGATAAAGCCTGGAGCTTCCCTCTGGAGAAAAGAGTCAGAGAACAGCTGTCACACACCTCTTGTAAGACATGGCAGTATTTACACTGCCTTTGTGAGGCTTGTCTGACCATCACCCCAGGAATTTAAATCCAACAGGGCGGTAAGATTTAAAAGATATCCATGCACTCAGCACTGGAGACAACCCACGTTTCTTCCTGTACTGCCAGGTGGAGTGTCCAAGTCCCCTGAAAAGGCTAAGTATCCAAGAGCTACACCAAGGTACAAGTACTCTGAGTATGAATTCGCCCTTTTTACTCATAAAGAGTGACATCCAGTTACCAAATCATCGTGCATCATTGTAGGTGCAAAAGGGTGTCCCACCCAGTCTGTCAATGCTCTTGTTTCAGAAAGATGCATGCATTCTTTGAAGCCTGTCATCTTGGTAATATTTGCCATCCAGGTTCAACTGCCTCAGAGTTCTGAAAACATCTCTGCTGGCCCGAGGACCCTAGATATGAGCAATAAAATCCTACCTTATGAGGACTACCCAAGTTATCACTTGCATAGCTTGTGGCAGGACTAGTTCTTGGACAACAACCTTTTCCCTTCACTTTTAAATAACTGCCTTGCTATCATGGTTCAGCAAGATTCACTTTCACACTCAGGAATAATTAACACCAGCAAGACATTGATCTTCCCCAGATAAGTATACATTTTGAAATCTAGAGGATATTCTCTCCCAAATAAAGAGTAACTGCCATGAAAGCAAATAAACAACAGAAGAAGTTTTAACAGGAAGCAGTCACGAAAACTAACAATAAACTTTTTTGGCCAACAGTTTCAAAGCAGAAGATGCATATTATAGCTCAGTAATTGCTATTCAACATGCTCTGCCTGATTTCTGGCTTTGCAATGATCAAAACCAGACTGAATTTCACCTGCTACATTCATGATACCAATACATGCAGTAAAGTTGGGATGCACTATTCTTCATGCCAGGGGCTGAGCATCTTCTTCCACAGACTAAAAGAAATGTGAGGTGTCATAATCTTGATAGATGAATCTCAAGAAATTTCCTTAAAATCTCCCAAGCCTCATATAGAGTTTCAAAGCAATTCTAATTGCTCCAAATTGGTCACATCGGACTGCAGGAAAAAGGTGTCACAAAGAGTATTCTGACACTTTAAAGCTCACCCGGAAAAGAACAGCAGTAAGATTTTCTGCAGCATGAGAGAGAAATACAAGATCCTTTGGAGGAGTTTTACAGTCTCATAAGTTAGAAAGAATGCTCTCTCCGTCCTATCCTGGGATCCATTCCTTAAAAGGATTTTGCAGAGACTGCCTACTTACAAACACGATTCTAATGACAAAACTTAAATACTAGAGACATTATGGATGATTCAGAGACCCTTACTGGAAAACAAACAGGCAAAACACTATTCATGGTTTCACCTAATTAATTCTGTTAATTTTCAAAAACTATCAAGGTCTACATGTTGTTTATCTCATAGTTTTTCAGAAGGGTTAGACAAAGTTGATGAATTAATTTTAGCTAAATAATAATAGATACTAAGCGTTGATAGATGTGCAGAGTAGCAGGAAAGAGGGGTGGAGGAACACTCGTGTTGTCATGGAAGGAACAAAATTACTTCAATAGCCTCTCTCCATTTATAATTCCTACAATTATCTCATCAGGAAAATAACATCCAGAACGTCTTGGTCAATGACGCTTCTGTTCAGCTGCAGCTTTCTCAGACGTTTCATCACATAACATTTTCCAGAAATATTTTGTCCTAAGGTACCCCATTCCCAGACATAAAAGGTCACCAACGAGCCAGCTCAGTGCAGCTACAGCACTTAGATTGGCGACTTTATTCACAAATAAGCAGTATCTTGTTTGGTGTAAAATTAATCTATTGGAGGTTTGAGCACTAACACTCAGGATATTATTACAGAGCTAAGCACCACTGAACAAGCTCTTCTGTTCCCTATAACCCCACTCAACAGCATCAGCCTAAGAATGAGAGGCAGGAGCAAAGCACAGCAACATGTTTCCCAGAACAGGCAAGAAACAGGCGACAGTAGCTTTATAGCCTCAAGCTTATAGCAACTTGCGTATATTGCCGGGTGGTCAAGCAACATCAAAGGGCAGACAGGGATCCAAGAATTCTGGTCCTGAACTTTGTTTCTGAAGCCATCAAGGACAGTCATGTTTTATGAATGGCAACAAAACATTGTCTTGCTTTCAGAATTAGAGCTTCCCTATGGTAGGGTCTGGATAGCACTCAGTATTACCACCTTAGCTCCTACAGAAGTGGCTAGCTCATAACATCTCCCACCTGGACTGAACTCTCCTGTCCAGCCTGGGTGGCCTTCTTTCACTATCTATTTGGTGAAACTGGAAAAAATTCTTTTCTTCCTAGATTACACAATTTCTCCGTGAAAGCGAAGCAGCACTGGGGTTTTCTCCCAGCCCCAACCCAGACAAATGGAAAACAGTCTCTCCCAAGGGTCACAGACAAGCTTAATCTAGCTCCTCACATCCTCACCCTCCACAACCACTATGGCACTGTAATAGCCACTTACAATTTCTTTAGGTTTCTCAATAGAGACTTGCTCTTCCTTCTTTGTAGAAATCCTGACAGCAGAATCAGTCTTTGTGATCATGCTCCTTAATGTAATACTTAGATGCTGAATTCTCTTTCCACTGTCCCAGCTATCCAGGCAGTGGCAGTTCCTGCAGCTCATACAGCCAAATGGGTGAACTTTTCATGCAGAAATGTTTCTTTTCTAGCAGAAATTGAGTAGTCTCCTACCCAAGTGGGCTGAATGTACTTCATTTCTTTTTAAAGACAAACATTTCAATACAGCCTTTGTAAAATAGAGGGTAAGAAATCAACAGATAACATAAATAAGCCATGAAGACATGTTTTCCAGAATCAAAGGGGCGAAAGGAAGATGACAGGAAGGAGGCTATGCGGTTATCTCTGGACACAATATTTATCAGTGTATCAGCACTCCTAAAATAATCATTGAAATTAGGGAAGCTGGGAACATGCTATCATAGGACGCAGAGGTTTAGCACATGACTCAAAGCCTCGGCTTCTAGAATCATAGGAGCATGTTGAAATTTAGCTATCTAATAAACAAATCAATAATCCAGCCCCAGATGCTGGCAGAACACACATGAAAATATACAAGAAGGCACAAAACCAAAGCATGGAGCTCAAGAGGAAAAACTCAGGCATTCTATTTCCCAAACAAGGCTTTCTAGCCAATAAGAGCATATCAGCATAATACAGCTGGATTTTGTTCTGAGAACTGCAATCTAATACAATTAACATTAATTTGGAGAGCTGTAAGGAAATGATTCACCATGATCATGCATAAGAGATGCAGGCAGTCCAGTCACAAGTATGAGATACATGGTAGCATATCTAAATTTAAGTAGGTTTTAAGGTTAGTTGACTTAAAGTTAGCATCAATGTGAAGGGTCAAAATCATTTAGGAGCATTCACTCTAGTTAACTGAATGTGACAGAAGATCACCTGGATGAAATTACTTTGTACTCAGAGACTGAAAACAGAAAGAAAGGGGGAAGGCCATGCAGGTACAGGTGTTGATAGGCTGTGGGATTCAGATACTTGCAGAAGCTAGCAGCTATCAGTAAAGAAGATCAAGAAGACAAATGATGCAATTCATTTACCTATTATGAGCACCAGCATTAGGGAAAACATCACCCCTTAGTTTCTTATCTTAATTTAGTTGATTATCTATTACTAGTTCTCCAGAATTCTTTGGATCTAATGGCCAGGTCTCAAGAACCTGATGCCTTTGGGAAAGTCTCTCAACACCTAGAAGAGAAAGAAGTATACTCTGAAGTTGTTACAAACCCTTTCCCCTGGCAACATATGCAAAGCTTACTACAAAGGCACTAGTTTAAATATTGGGCCATTATATTAGACAAGGACCAGTTTTCTCTTTTGAATGTGTATTCCTATAAAATGTGTCTAGTCATGAAAAATCTTTTCACCCATCCCCTCACTCCCGATTTTCTTGTTTTTATGTGTTATATATTTGAAAAGATCACTTCCCTCAGTTACTGTTCTATCTCACACCATGTTTTTTCAGGCAATACAAGCCATTGTATGCTTGGATCACACAATGGGATACCAACAACACATCCCTAGATGCAACAATAGAGATGCTTACAAATAAGTATGTGGCATCCTCCCTGTAGAAGGGCACAAACCAAAGTTCCCAAGAAAATGAGACTGGAATTGAGAATGGTCCATATTCCAGGACCTGCTGTGTTAAGTCTGGATTAAATTCGAAATTAATATCTTGGCCTGCTTTACAGGCTTAATACCCGAGGAAACCTCATATCTGTTCAATAGGAAAGTTAAATTGAATCACTTTTTTCAATAAAAAAATAAAACACAATAACTTAAAAGAAAATAATTATATTCTAGCTCTGGCATCCAGAGAAATACCAGATTTCAAACATGTCACTGTAATTATGTCCATGTCTTCCTAATTACTCTGCTACGAAACTTTCAGCCTTTAGGACTTACCAAGTTTAGAAAGACCCAAGTTTATGATTTGTTCTTTATGAAAAGGCATGGAGTGCCAATCCTCACATAAAACATACAAGGTTAATCTCTTAAATACAGCAGCCCATGAAAAACCAAATGTTGAAATTAGGTAGATGCATGTATAAATGAAAGAAAAAAAAACAAGCTACATTCAATCATCAATAGATCCATAAAAAGGCTTTCAGAAACAGTCAGCATTTCTAAATTCTGATCTTGGAGTACTGTGTCCAGGTCTGGACTCCCCAGTATAAGAAAAACAGGGAACTTAAGAGAGGCCAGCAGAGGGCCTCAAAGATGGTTAGGGGGCCTGGAGCATCTCCTTTATGAGAAAAGGCTGAGAACCTGGAGAAGACAGAGGGGAATCTTAACAACACCTGCAAATCTATAAGGGGCAAGTGGCAAGTGGATGGGGCCAGGCTCTTGACAGTGGCACCCATCAACAGGATAATGGGCAATGGGCACAAGTCGGAACACAGGAATTTCCATGGAAGCACAAGGAAAAACTTTTTACTGTGAGGGTGACAGCACTGGAACAGCCTGCCCATAGAGGCTGTGAAGTCTCCTTCTCTGGAGATAATGGGTAGGATAATTGCATCCGTGCTGTAACAGGGCAAGGCTTCACCGAGCATGGGGAGGGGGAGATGTAGTAGGCGTTTCCAAGGAGACAGGATGTGACGCAGTAGATCCTCCCCTGCTCAGTAATTGGACAATGCATGCTTAAGGGGTGTAGATGAAATAGGACGAATGTACTTAAACTGATGCCAAGCGGCAATAAACGCCATTTTACTGTTCACCACATTGGTGTATGTCAGCAGTTTTTGGCCCTGATCAGGTAACAGATCAGTCCTGCAAGGGTTGATACAGCAAGGACAGAACATGCGTGGTAACAGGAGATATTCAGAAGCCACCTGGATGCCCTCCTGTGCAATCTACTGTAGGGAACCTGCTTTAGCAGGGGGTTGGACTTGATGATCTCCAGAGGTCCCTTCCAACACTTACGATTTTGTGATCACTAAACAAAAACCCCACTGGTGCAGGCATGGTGACAAGAATATTACTTCTCAAATGAAGCATTAAAATCGAGAGTCAGTGCTGGCTAAAGATCCCTCAGCGATCCTCCTAAAATGAGATTGCCCAGCTTTCTGCTTGCCTACAGTTTGACTGGTTCCTCCTTCCACTGCCCAGCTGGAATCACTTAACGGGACTGCAATTTGCATAGGATTGCATCATTGCTTCCTGTCCTTAATGTCATGTAGCATTGCAGCAAGTTGGCACAGAACACATCTGTTCAATACAAGGTGTTTGAGTGCAATACACATGTTTCAGGATCTTCAGAGCCTTTAAAGGAAACATTCTGAAAACCATCGTTACATAAAAAATTTAAACAGCAGACCCAGGTTCATTTCACCAATAACAAAAAAGGATCCATTTATTGTATTGAACTGACATTGAAGAACTCATTTTCCAAACAGCATCTAAATTTATGCCTGTTGTTATAAGTACAGTTACTTGGTACAAACTGGGTAGTTCAACAGCCAGCTAAATGATCTGCACAGAGAGTTGCTTCTAGATATAGAATTCAAAGGGAAATTGTACAGACAACTTTGATACCTCTTTGAAAATGTGAAGGTACTGCCTTAAAGCTCTAGAGACAAAGCCTTAGCCAGTGTAGCATGTGAGCTCAAAAAAAAAAAAAAAATAGAGGCTGTGAGGACTTTTTACTTTGTTCTCACAACCTAATACCCATATTAATTTTTCCAATTTAAAAGCACAAGTCATAAAATAAAGACAAGGTTTTGAAATGCAACGCTTTCTGTTTGAAATATTCTAATAATACATGTGTAAGGAGTCCTCCCTTCCAACCCATGTTCTTTTTCTTAAAATTCAGTATGAAATCTTCAAAAGCTTGAAAAACTCCAATATCCTTTGTTCTGCTCTTATTCCATAGAGTGTATTTTTCCCCAGTCTTATTCATTCTGCTCCTGAATTGCTTGGGACAGTTTCTTCCATCAGGATTGATAGTATTTCATTGTCTTTCCCAAAGATGTGTTACTTTATAAAGCAGAAAATTTAGCCATTCATAAGGGCAGAGTTAGAAAAAAATACATCAAAAATGTCTTTAAATCCAAATCCTAGTGAGTCATATTTGAACAATAAAACACTGTAAGAAGGTAGTTCCCTTTTCTTGTCATCGTAAATTTCCATGTTATCCTATGAAATAAATCTACAACAGAACCATTGTGGTAAGCAAGTCAACAACTGTGATGACAGAAATTGGGTGGAATTATTGAGATATGTGAAAATGTGGTTTATCAGAACAGCACAGACAGATGCAGCCACACCAGCTAGAAGGAGCTCAACGCTGCAAGATGTTAAACACCTTGAGGGCCCCTTACAAGCCAGAAATCAATAATGCTGTATGCCTCTGTCATGTAGCTAGGATCTACGCTCTTAGTTATTCACCAGGTGAGATGTGACCAGATAGCTGTGCATCCTCAGCCCAGACTGCATCCTGGGCAGCCACTGTAACCCAGAAACTGAGGCAGCTCTGGCTCTCTCACACATAAGAACTGTCAGCAGGAATGTAGAAGGGTGTATACTGCTAAAAACAAGGGTTCAAGCATTTAAGTAATTAATGGGAGCTGCGAAGTATCAGGTACACAGAAATAAAGATTTTTTTTTTTTAATAGTTGTGCAAAGAGAGCACCAGTAGCATAATAGTGAAAAGTTTATTGAGGGGAAATATCACTGTTAAGTGATTGATGGGAGAAAAAAAGTCATAAAAAGGATGCTAGAAATGTAAATGCTATTTAATTTAAACAAAGTTTGAGGAGTGTTCTGTGCTCCATTAAGAATTATCTGCACAGACTCCCTCCTACCAAACAACCAGCTTAACAGGAATGGGTCTGTGCATAAATCAGGTATAAAACCATTCTTCAGAGACTGGAAACAGACATCTTTTCACTTCTCTTTCCTTTTGAAGAATAAGCCAGATGACAAGCATATTGAAAAACACTGCAAAGTTGGGCAACAAAAAACTTCAAGTGCCTCTTCAAATGATGCACAGCCCTCCATGAGGGTCATTTCTGCTCAGAGACCCCTGATCAATGTTTCAGACACTGCTGTCCATCCTGAGCTCACTAGTATGTCTTCCTTGGACTCTACAGATGCAATTTAAAACATAACCGAGCTCTGAAAATAACCTTTCATCTTTAATGATGTGTTATAATCTCCCTGCAAAATGCTAATAATTCATAAGCCTTGCTGAGGTAATAGTGTTTACCTAAATCCATAAGTTTGAAGTATTGAGTGCTGCAGTTGAGAGGTTGGTGACCAAGTCCCTATTCAAGCACGTTCATTTTCATTTAACTTATTGATTTTTTTCTCTCCATGCTTCCTCCCCTGTCATTTAGAGCCAAGGAAAATAAATGCTATTTCTGCCAGCTTTCTGCCCTCTTCCAGCTTTATTCCTCTCTTTCTTCTTTCAGAAAAAGTCTCCTATGAAAGATCACATTAGCTCAGAGTGGCAGAAAGCAGCAGCTGCAGGCAAATTCAAATAGCAGGAAAGCAGTGATTAGAAGGGTCATACTGTTACTGAGAATTTGCCACACTGATTACATACATCCTTGCATACTGATAATTAAGACACTGATACAGATTTCATGAAAATGTTTGTAGCTCCTGGCAACTGGTGGTCAGTACTGCAGGAGGAATTAGTGTGACAAAGCTGGGAGAAAAGGCGCTGAGGCCCAGAGAGGTGCCAGGAGATGAGGTGGCCTACACCTTCATATGACTCTCTGACATTGGATGTCACCTCTATCATCATTTCAAGGGAAAAAAAGAAAAAGAAAAAATACTTACTATATCCTAAGAAAGAAACTTAGGATCACTCAAATGCTCAGAAACTCAGAGGAAAAATTGAGAGTTATTAGCTTCTACTTTTAGTTTCCCATTTTATAAACATCTGGCATTTTCTACGTGCTCAAGGTGGAGAACTGAATTTATTTCACCCTTTTCTCCTTCACATTTAGATAAGCAGTAGTTATCTAGAAACACACTATCCAGCCCAGTTATTTTTTGGTAAAGCAGTAGATTACGGAAGGTTACAGAGAGCATGGAAAGAGTGCATCAAGGTCTCATCCCAAAAAACAAAAATAACATAGCATGCACAAGCAGAAATGAGCAATAAGGACCTTTGCTATAGTATTGTGCCATCACAGATTAGATTAAAAAATTACAGTGACAGCGGGAAGAGGGAGGAGAAATAGTTTTGAGGTAATCTCTCCTGTAAAATGACATTCAGTTTGAAACATGAATTCGATAATTTCCTTTTCCATTTTCAGGGTGACAAAGGGCAGTCAGAGGACCCCCACGCTGGTGGGTAGGGAGGCACGGTGGGATTGGTGTTTAATATCACCATCCATGCCTACAGTGTATATTTAATACAAAGAAATTGCTTCTTGCAGGCTAGGGTGCCCTTCGGGTGGCATTTCAGATACTCACTGAGACTGAGTGCATTTACAGCAGAAGCCTCCTTTCTCTCCCTGGCTATAGAGGGAGCCACAGCAGTTAAGAAAGGAACAGATAGGAGAGGTGCCTAATGGAGCTGAGGTCCCACATGCAGCCTGGAGATGTTTCCAGGGTCTTGAGACCAGTCAGCCATCACCTGGAAGGTGCTTCCCAAACTCTGTGTTGGGAGGAAAGGGAAGCCAAACATCTGAAAAACTAGGATTCCCAACACAAGCCATTTCATCAAAACATCATTCCCTTCACAGAAAATCAGTAACATGTGACTCATGTCATCATGTAATCATGTGGTAGCAAGAGTAATGGGAGGATGGTTGGACTAGATGATCTTTCAGGTCCTTTCCAACCTTATGACTCTGTGAAATTGTTTCTGGAACTATGTTTTTGCACTAGCATCCTGAAAGAGTTATTGATATACTTCAGGATCAATAGACACCCTCAGGATTTCCTTTGTCCACAAGCTGCTATAAGCTCTGGGAAGCTACACTGTAAAAAGGTTCAGGTTAGATTCTGCGGACATGATTACCAGCCCTGACCTTAATGGACAGATCACTTCACTGGAAAAGATACAGCCACTCCACATCTTCAAGCATTTGTTCTTTAAATAGATGAAGTCTGCAATTTTTTTCTAAAATTTTCCAACAGAATATATCAAGTTAGGACAGGGAGATTTAAAAAAAAAAAAAAAAAAAAAAAAAGCAAACACCTGCAGCTCAACATAAGGGAGATATTCCTTTCAGGATTTTCCACTCTTCTGTCTTTAAGTTTCTACACAAAAATCTAATCACACTGTGTAGTAATTGCAATATGCACAACATTTATCACTGAAGTTTTCATTAGTTAAAATTCATTCACATCAGTAAAAACACAGATGGCTCCTAAAAAGCTAGCTTTTTCTATACCAAATGTCCTATCCATCTTCATCACACATTTCGCAGGCACTTAACAAAATTCTTGCAAAATCCAGGTTCCTTCATGGTGCTATGCTGAACCACATAATAACGTATATGCTGCCATTAACTGTAGGACTACTGCAAGCGTAATTCAAAGAGTGCTGTCAATGGGGGATTTGACATTAGAGGGGTATCTCTAAAAGCTATTAGTTCCATAAATCAGTTCATCAACAACACTTACTGTATCTGTGAGGCTATAATGAAGAGTGTGTAGCTTACAAGCTGCTTTCAAATGGGAAATACTATTAAATTTCATGAAACATCTTTTAAGTTTGTAGTTATGGTGCACTATATTTGTCAGATTGCACAATTCTGCATGCTGCTGTGTTTGAGAGGATGCTGGTGGAAGATAGGGCTTTTCTCACCTGCCTGGCTGGAAGGACCACTCTCTGAGGCCAATGCAGAAGGCCCTGAGCAAGAGAGAAGAACATAGGCTCCTTCACCTCCCTACTGTGGGCCCCTATGCACCTTCTGCTTTTCTGCAGAAGCCTGGCAATGAATTAAGCATTCAGAACACCAGCTGCTGGGTGACTGGTTGCAGAGTGACACAGCTACTAATGAAACACTTAAAACATCCATTACTCTTACAGAACTAATGAGAATTAGAGTGGAAAACCGAGACCAAATCATTCACACACCATGTACCAGTGTATTTATACAAATGAGCCACACAGCTGCAGTTCCACCTATCTAGGCTGCTCCTAGCAGCTGCTTTTGTTAACAGGTGCTCAGGAGCCAGGCTGAAGGACTATCTTAGAATGAGAAATGATGTACAGAATGATTAATCTTTTTTTTTCCCCCCCTTTTTCTTGCTTACAACACTTGTTCACATAAACAAACATCATTTTTCTTACGTGCACACATACTCCCATTCTTCCTTCCATCTAAAATACTAATTTCCTCAAGAAGCACTAGCTAGAAAACATTAGACTACCATCCATCAAATTTCTCAAAAAGCTACTGACCAGCCAAAATTATTCCTGCTATTCTAAATTAGCAACAGACAGATTAATACATGTCAGCCTGAAATGCCAACTCCATAAGGCATGAATGGCCAAAATTGACATTAGGTGGATTGTCACCACACCTTGTGGCACATCAGTGACAGTTAGAATGCCATCCACTCCCCAAGATTCAATATTTAATAGGACCAAAGGACCAGACCTGAGAAGTGGATTTTCTTTTCCATAAAAAAGAAGCTCTTCACTTTTGTGGCTTGTAAGAGAGAATTTTTGTAAGACAAAAAACACTTCAGTTATCAATACTTAGCCTGAGGCAGAAGTACCTCAGTGAAATTTCACATTGTAAAGTAAGGGACAGGGGAGAATTCAGTTAATGAACTTGTTACTAAAAATGTGATAGAAGTACTATTCCCCCTCCTTTTCTGTTTATCTATTAAGCATAACAGAAAAGCTTGTGGAGTAAGTATTCTAATGCAAATAACAGCTTATGAATATAATATAATCCACAGAACACACTGCAAGCAGTAAATCTCTTAAAAATCTCCCTTTGTCTCATTGACAAATTGTTTCTACCATTTCTACTAATGTGCTAAATATGAGGCTGCTAAACACAGTATGTTGCAGATCGAGCACTAAGACTTAATCTTTCAGTCTGCTTTAAGAGGATGTAACTTCACAGATTTCAGAAGATAACCTGGAAAAATTCCTTATATCTTTCCATCAAAATTGTAAATTGGTTCTATAAAAGAAACTCATTCAAGAGCAAACCTGTGTTAAGCAAGACAAATACACAATTGTCACCATACTGAGATTATCATACAGACTAGGAAATCCCTCTGCTGATTAGCACTTCTAGAAGAAATATTTGGGGAAAATATTCTGTTGCCTAGATATCTGTTTAAGTCTTTTTTGTACAAAAACATGTGCTTTCTACAAACAGTAGACATTAAAGAAAATCAAAAAATAAGAAAATAGTTTCAAATCTTGCAAGTCGGTATGTCATCTTGCTTTAACTTCAAGTAATAATGATAATCTATTAATAACAGCATGATTAGAAGATATAGGAATCACAGAAATTTACATCATAGTTGTGGGACAGCGTGAATCAAAAACTGAAATGATGCACTGCAAAAAAAAAAAAAGGTTCTGTGGAAAAATTATTTAGTATATTACTTTATGCCTACACTAATACTAGTAAAATTATCTATATTTTTCCTTGCTTTCTTTTTCCCCTGTAAGCCCAAAAAATTATCTAGTTTGAACACTAATTTCATCCAAAGGGATGCTGTGTTTTAACCAAAGACGATAAAAAGGATTAAGGCGCGCCAGGCTTTATGAAGTCAGAGAAGAAACTCATTAAAGATTAAGTTCTCCCAGCAATCCATCATGCTGCCTTCCAGGCAATTTGAATTAAGGTATTAGACTTCAGGACTATGTCTTTTTTACCCAACTCACACAGTATCATCTCCAGTTCCTGATTAGAAGCTATCCAGGCTTCTTTCTGCCTCCAGTGCCAGGGAATCCACTGTCTCAGGTACCAGGGCACAACCCTGGAGAGCTACCTTCCCTGGTGAGGTATCATAGCAATTGGACAGATTAATGTGATGAGAAAGGCGTTATAACAAAGGTGTGATAGCAGAAGGACCAGCACAAAAGAAAGGTGCTATAAAGGCAAAAAGATTGCTCACCCATATCAGAAAATTCCAGGTTCGCAGGAGAAAGTTTCACCAAGGAGGGATCTCCAACAAGAGATTTAAGGGCAGTCAGCCCTTAAATGTGGTCTAAGAGAGGTGCAGCCAGGCTCCAGTCCTTCTGGTCACACAGCTGAATTGCCTTCACCTGTGCTCCCAGGGCTGACCGTCTCCTTTCCCCAGTTGCTCAATCAGTGGTTCAGGCCGTGACTCAACAGTTACCATACAGGCATAAACCAGCGCATGATCTTCAACACAACCCCCTGACTGCAAAAGGAACCAAGTGCCCTGACACTTTAGGAAACACCTCCCGGTTGCGTTGGGAACAATACTATGTAAAACACCACAACTTTGAGCGTCTCAGTCTTCAGATGTCTCACTGCAAAGTGAGACTGGCTACATGCTGTTCAAGACAGCATCTAAATTAATTAAAAAAAGCAAGCTGAAGAGACATAATATCAGAAACCCAGCCAAAAATGCCGCAAAAAAGCAGAATGTGTAATTTGCCTCAGTTCAGAAGGAATAAATAACAGAGCTGGGAATTGAAAGCAGAAAGCAGATCTTCTGGCCTTAACTTTGAAAATATCTGTCTTCAGCACTACCTTTCCCAAGTGAGATTTGATAGAAAAGCAGCTGTTTGATTTGTTCTTCCTTTGAAAGAAAATTTCACTGTAAACAAGATGATAAAGTGAGGCAGGACCTAATCAGGAGTGGGCAGCATCTGGGAAGGCCATCCATCAGTCCTGCTGCTCTAGGAGCTCCCTAGGGACTCAAGGGAAGGCACTTGCTCCCCAGTCCGTGAGTCTGTCTCAAAGGTTAGCTTATCCAATAGCTGTGGTAATTGGATGAAGTGAATTCCTAGGGGGGCTGGGAAGGGGTGTTGGAGTGTGGGTGGCAGGGTACAATTTAGCTTCAGTAATAACGCATGTAGCTGAGCTTCAAAAGCCACACTAATCTTCACAGAAAAGATGAAAAAGCTTTGATAAAAAACAAAAAAAAAGGAGGATGTCCAAGATCAGTTTAAGAGAACCTGATTTTTTATGAGATAAGTGCCATCCTGTTGTTTACAACATTAAAGAGGAAAGCCTCATGACAACAAAGTCCTTAGCTCCTTTTATGTTTCAGCAGAATTGCAAATTCAGTAATGTTATGATCTTACTACAACAAAACTGCATCTCCGAGTTTTTTTTACACAACTAGTCAAGAGCCTGGAATAAATCAAGGCGTAGTCTGGCTCCATTTGCACTGGAAACACTGCATAACACGTACTCTTTCATATGCAACTACCTACTGCTGCTCTGGGAAGCAGTCTGTACAGTCACAATGCATTTAAGAAGGAAGCTTCTGGTCCTTCCACAGGAGCCTGTTTTCTTTTCCCAGGACCTCACAATCACAATCACAATCTATTTCCAAGACATTCTGTTCTTTTTCAATTACTCATTTTTTTCCCTACATATTTATTGAATATATATTTGAAAATGTGACTATAGCAGTTTTTCTTTCTCCACTGCTGTCTTTCATGATATTTGTTGGACTTATGCACCTTCTTTTCAGAAATCAGACAAACTTTACAGGCTATTGGATTTGATCCAAAAAATCTGAATTCTCTTACTATGCTTCAAATTAACCACATCAGGACCGAAACACTGTGGAGAGGCAGGAAACAAAGAGAGCAAAGATTTCACTGGCAACAAGACATTACGATATAATACATAAATAGACTCAGAAATTTAGAGATATTAGAGTACCCAGCTTTCAGAAACAGACAGTTTCTTCCTTTCTAAAAATTTCAGACCTAAGCAAACCAGAATTAACTGCCAATACACTGAACTCCCTCCCTGCGATACAGGTTTTATTACAAATAAGAAAAAGAGGGAAAATATAATTAGCGATGAATATCCACAGAGATAACTTTTTCTAGATATTGCCTAAAGAGGGGGCAGTGCAAATCATTGTACAAGGGAAGCATGATGATGGTCCAGGAAGCAGCAGGCCCAGTCTGACTAGGTTTGCAAGGAGCAGCTCTTCAACACAGAGAGGTCTGTGTTTGGAAAGGATGCGGAAGCAATGCACATTTTCAAGAATAAGGCAGATTCTGGAAAATATCAATTAAAAGAAATAAAAAGAAAGAAATCAAAAGCATTCAGAAAGATACAGCACAGTGCCGTGTCTGCCATTTGCATCTCCACTGCTAAATGGTGGTGAAAGCGGATGGAGGATCATGGCCAACTGAAGGAACAAAAAAATGTGAAGACTCATCTGCAACAAGAGAATAAAAAAAAAGCTCTCCTCTCCTTAGAGCTGAATAACATGCCAGATTGCCCAGAGAAGGCGGGGGGGAGCACTCCTAGAAAAGCAGAGACAAAAGTGTTACGCTTAAAAATGAAGCAAGGAGCAGAATGAAGATTGCACGGCCCCCATGGAGAGATAATGAGATGTCACTTCCAGTACAGAAGTAAAAAGAGGTCAACTGAAAGAGTAAGTAGAAATCCAGAGAAAATAGAGGCAAGTTGATGATAGCAGAGACAATGTGAACAGAGTATGTAAATTAATTTCTTACAATCCTGATCACGTGGATCATCTGCAATGGTGTCAAGGAAACTGAAATTTATTTTTTAGCAGGAGATGGTAGGAAGGAGGACAAAACAAGCTGGTAACAAAATAGTAAGAAAAATATTATGTCCCTTCAAACTTCGCCACAGATACTGTCAGAAGCTCAAGTGGAAATGCTTACAGACAGGGAATAACGTGAGTGTGTGAGGAAAATTCCTACTACATGATGTTGAATAAAGGACCTAGAAGCACTTTAGAAGGTCAAATCTGATCTCTGGCTGTGGAGAGAATATCAGTTAGAGGAGCAATATAGACCCAAATACCCAAATACTTGGTCTGAAAAAAGTAACAAGAAATCATAGAATCATTTGTATCGGAAGGGACATTAAAAGGTCATCTAGTCCAACTGCTCTGCAATGAACAGGGACATCCAAAGCTAGATCAAGTTGTCTAGAGCCTGGTCCAGCCTGATCTTGAATGTCTCCAGGGATAGGGCATCCACCACCTCTCTGGGCAACCTGTGCCAGTGCTTCACCACCATTATTGTCAAAAAAGTTTTTCATTCTATCCAATCTAAATTCTCCCCTCTTTTAGTTTGAAACCATTTCTCCTTGTCCTGTCACAATGGACCCTGATAAAGAGTCTGTCCCCTTCTTTCTTATAACCTCCCCTTTAGATACTGAAAGGCAACTTTCATGTCTTCCCAGAGCCTTCTCTTCTCCAGGTTGAACAGCCCCAGCTCTCTTGGCTTGTTGTCATAGGGGAGGTGTTGCGTTCCTTGAATCATTTTTGTGGCCCTCCTCTGGACACACTCTAACAGGTCTACGTCTTTCCTGTACTGAGGACTCCACATCTGGATGTAGTACGCCAGGTAAGGTCTCACCAGCGCAGTGTAGAGGGGCAGGATCACCTCCCTCAACCTGCTGGCCACGCTTCTTTTGATGCAACCAAGGATATAGTTGGCTCCCTGGGCTGTGAGGGCACACTGCTGGCTCATGCTCAGCTTGCCATCCACCAGTAGCCCCAAGGTCTTTTGAAAAGGGCTGTGCTCCATTCTTTCACCACCCAGTTTGTATTGGTAGGTTGCATCCAGGTGCAAAACATTGCACTTGGCCTTGTTGAACCTCAGGACGTTCTCCTGGACCAACTGCTCAGCCTGTCTAGGTCTCTCTGGATGGCATTCCATCCCTTGGGTGTGTCGATTGCACCACACAGTTTGGTGCCATCTGCAAACTTGCTTAGGGTGCACTCAACCCCACTGTCGATGTAATTGATGAAGATATTAAACAACACTGGTCCCAGTATCCCTGATGGATACCACTCATCACTGACATCCATCCAGACACTGAGTCATTGACCACTACTCTTAAAATTGCATGTGACATTGCCTTTTTCACCTGACCACCATCACTCTTCAAATATTATTGAAAGTGGCTTGCCAATAACATCAGCCAATTCCCTCAGGACTCTGGGATGCATCTCATTGGGACCCATAGATTTATGGATGTCCAGGTTCCTCAGGTGGTCACAAACCTCATCTTAAGTTTACAATGGGAGGAACATTGCTCTTCTCATCCCCATCTTCCAAACCATCCACTTGAAGGGTTTGTGAAGAGCAGCTGCTACTAAAGACTGAGGCAAAAAAGCTGTTGAGTACCTCAGTCTTCTCTTTGTCCATTGTTACCAGCCTGCCTGTATGCTCACTGGGGTGGGGGGAGTACACCTTCTTGGACTTTCCTTTTCTGTTAGATGTACCTGAAGAAGACTTTCTTGTTCTTCTTTACATCCCTTGCCAAGTCCAGTTTCAGTTGGGCCTTGGCCTTCCTGACCCCATCCCTACACAACCTAGCAGCATTCCTTTACTCCTCCCAGCATACCTGTGCCTCCTTCCACTGCCCCTGCATTTTCTTCTTGCTTTTCAGTTTGACCAGCAGTCCCGGTTCAGCCATGCCAGTCTCTTGCCTATCTTTCCTGACTTCTGACACCTGGAGATGGAGAGCTTCTGTGAACTAAGGAAAGCTTCCTTAAAGATCTGCCAGCTCTACTCCCCTCCCTTGTCTCTGAGGGCAGTTTCCCAGAGAAGTTTGTTGGCTATCTCCTTGAAGAGCGGGAAGTAAATATATATATTCTAAACAGACTTAAGAAGAAATATCAAAATTAAATCTGGCTATGCTCAAGAGGCAAAGAAACAAAGTATTAATTAAAGACACTGAATACTTGACTTGGTGCCCTGAGCTAGAGGTCAGAAAACAGGTTCTGATCCCAGGTTGATCTCAGACCTGTCAGAGATTAACCTCTGCCCTTGGTTTGGTTTTAATTCTTACACAGTAAACTCTCTGGAGCTAGTACTGCTCCTCACACTTCAGACACAATACACTCAGTTGTGTCAAATTAAAGCAATAAAGTAGGACCAGAGGAATGAAATAAAGAAGCAGATGGCTTACTGATTAGAGAAAAACCTAGAATTATTATTATTTCTTCAAGAGCAAGAAACAGAATAGGCAGCCCAGAAGGAGAAACAACACTGGAGAAAGTAACAAAGGCTGTGGATGTTATCACAGCACATACTGTCTTGACAGTGAGCTACAGAAAATGACTGCAACAATGCAGAAGATGGAAGAGAGAAATTCATAAGAGTGTGGGAAGATGAGGAACACTCGCAGATATAGGCTGTGTAATGCACAGCCTGATGCACATGAATATTCACAGGTCCCTACTGGGGACAATGCCAGGCATGTGTCAGGCTATCTATTTGCTTTCATTTACTTTCAGTAGAAAGTCTCCAAATATATCTTGTCCTGGATAAGCATTTCATGCACACATCCCACATGGTTGTACCAGAGGATACAAAGCCCTCACACAGTGTTTCTCTTTTCCAGACAGATAAGCATAGCTCTTAACCAGGTTTCCTCTGTCAACAGGTATTTCACAATTTTTTATATATTATGTATGTACTCATTCAATCATTACTTTTTATTTGTGGTAATCTTGAAAGAGGAAATGAACATGACATGAGAAAACAAAGCAGAAGAAATACACTTTAAAACATGCAAATATTACTGAACCAATTTTCGAATAAGAAAAGGCAAAAGGCAGATAGATCACAAATATTCTGTATATTTATGCTATAAGCTGCAGCACCATATGGAGAGATCCAGGCTCGCTTGAAAGGAGTTCTCTTTGGCTGTGCAAGCTGCCTGCCAGCCTGCTGCACAGTGTGGCTCATCACCCTGCCATTAGCAGCAGTGGGACTGAACTGCTCAGAGCCTGCTCATCTCATTCAGGCTGCAAGCAAACTGGGCTGAGCTGACACCAGGTTTAAAACTGTGGTCACAGTATTTCTTCTCTTTTAGAATGAGTGGATAGAGGTAAATAGTCGAGCGAGTGATGAGAAGGTCCACTTAGCAGGTGGAAGCAAGAGCCTGGTAATTTCCACCCATGTTTACGAGTGATGGGAAAGGTTTTCTCCTATCTCAGCATCAGCCAGAACGGGTCCTTCAAAAATGCCCTAACAGAAATCTTGATGTCTCTGGCCTATGTAGCATAGGATAGAAGAGACGTGCTTCAAGCCTCCATTGTGCAAAATCCTATGTACTTTAACAGGCAGGAAAGGTATCTTGCAACATTCCTTAAGAATTATAGTTAATTACAATAGTGCCTTTAAGTTAAACCTGTGCTTTTCCTTTGCGGTCTGTGACACAACCTTGTGCTCCTTCCCCTCTCCAGGAGGCTGGGTGCTCACCCTGTCATGGCCAAGGTGATTTCACAGGCTGAAAAGTGCTCAGCCCATAAGGAAGCACACAGATCAGACATTCTGCATGACCCCTTCACAAACTTGACATTTCTGCCTGAACTAATGAAGTTTTCTTTTTCTCACAGGAAATTCACAAAAATGTTTCTTTTCCCAGTAGCTTTAAAAGTTCTGCATACCTCAGTAGGGCTGGATACCTCAGTAGGGCATATTCAGACATCTCTTGCATACTTCAACTAGTATATCCACATCAGAATAATGTCCTGTTTAAAATAAAAAAAAAAGAAAAAGAAAAAGAAAATGGCCATAGCCTGCAGATACAGCTCAGAAAAAAAAAAGAAAATATAGTCCTGAAACCACTGTTACAAGATTACATGTTGACTAGTGGTAAAAAACAGCACTGTCACACTTTGAGCTGTTTGCTGATCCTTAACTGTATTATTAAGAGTGAAAAATCAAAAAGTCAGAGGAAAAGCTGGTGAAAGCTTCTAATTTAGAAACCTTAACCACAAAGAAAAGCCTAACAGTTCCAGCCCTATATCATCTCCTTGTGAAGGAGCAACATGTGACCTTGTGGGGAACAATCAGTATGCTGAAAAGACTGAACGAGTCACAGAATCACAGAATTGTAGGGTTTGGAAGAGACCTCTGGAGATCATCTAGTCCAGCTCCCAAATAAGAAGGTCCTGTAGACTACAATGGAGAGGAAAGCATGAGCAAACAACCTGCTGTGATATGAGCACTTGGTATAAAAGCAATCCTGATGTAGAGATTGCCACCAGTCTGCATTGCAACCAACCCAGAACAGACAATAAGTGTCTCTCTAAGTTTCAGAAAGCTTAAACAGTTCATGGAAGATGGATTATTGTGGAAATAGTAAACACATGCAATTTTTCTTTTCCCAAGTATATCACCATTACAAAGGAAAAATCAGTGAATGACAGAGGGTGGTGGAGGCCCAGGCTGGTGCCTGAATACATGCAGTGATGGACTATGAGGCCACCAACCAATGCGTTGTGATGCCAGTGAGAGATGTCTGTGATCCTCGCTATCTGAATTTGGGTACTAGAAGAGTCCAGCATGGGCTCATGCCTGGACTCCAGTCAAGGATATCTGTGAGACTTGGATCACTGAACAAGGCCTTGATTGGGTTGTGCTGTGGGACTGCCAGCAGCAACTCTTGTCTCTCTCTTTTGCAGTTTGTAACAACTTCTACCTGTTGCAGCACCAGTAAGAGGAGAGCCCTCAGCTCTCCTCAGCCCACAGCAAAGCTGGGGGCCACAGATGTGGAATCAGACTGGACCTGCTCCATCTGTTGGCAGAGTTGGGGCGATGCCACCTATATGACCCCCTGTTTCCACCAGCATTTCTATGGCAGCGTATTCTGGTAGGCAAAGAAGAAGAGTTGTGCTGTGTGGGCACAGGATCAAGATCATTTGATACTTGGTGTGGTTGGACAACGATCATAAAATAACCAAGGTTGGAAAAGACCTCCAAGATCATCAAGTCCAACCAATCACATGCCACCAATATTTCCCAACTAAACTGTGTCCCTAAGTATTACATCTACCCTTTCCTTAAACAGCTCCAGGGACAGTGATTCCACCACTTCCCCAGGCAGCACATTCCAATGCCTCACCACTCTTACGGAGAATAAATTCATCCTAATATCCAAGAAGAACCTACTATGCCACCTGGACTGTCACAAGTCCACGGGGCCAGATGGGATCCACCCAATAGTCCCAAGGGAGCTGGCAGAGGTGATTGCCAAGCCACTTTCCACCATCTATCAAGTGTTCCTGGTCAAGCAGAGAAGTCCCACCTGAACCGTAGGGGGCTTATTCTGCTCCTCATCCCAGACTTATAGGTCAGGCGGTAGAGTACCCTGAGGAAAATTGGTCTGACTTTTACAGACAGATGTAAGGAAGGCACTGAAAACCTCAGCTTTATCCTCAGTGGTTATGTTCCCTGCCACATCCAGTAAAGGATAGAGGCTCTCCATAGCCCTGCTCTTTGTTATTATATTTCACAGAATTGCACAGAAATCTGAGGTTTTGGAAGGGACCTCAAGAGATCATCAAGTCCAACCCCCCTGCTAAAGCAGGTACCCTACAATAGGTTCACAGGTAGGCGTCCAGCCTGGTCTTGAATATCTCCAGAGAAGTAGACTCCACAACCGCTCCTGTTCCAATGCTCTGTCACCCTTAACATAAAGAAGTACTTCCTCATGTTAGTATGGAACTTCCTATGTTCAAGTTTTAGGCCTTTCTCCTTGTCCTGTCTCTGCACACCACCGAGAAGAGCCTGGCCTCATCCATTTGCCTTCCACCTCCCTTTAGACATTTATAAACATTTATCAGATCCTCCTTCAGTCTACCCCAGGCTGAGCAGACCCAGGTTACTCAGCCTTTCCTCATGCAGGAGATGATCCAGGACCTTTATCATCTTTGTGGCCCTCCACCGGACTCCTTTTAGGAGATCTCTGGACACAGTAGCTCATAGTGATGCCATGCTGCTTCAGCAGGGTACCAGTGCCTGCTCACTAACATTTCATTTATCCTTCATTACATTTAGACCAGTCACTGGGGTATTGGCAGTATAGATCTGCACAGTGATGGATCCTCTAGGAAGGACTTTGCAATGGTACCTAGACCTTCCACACTCTAAGGCAGAGATCCTTGCAAGAATCACTGATTTCATACACATCCATTGGTCAGAGATTTATTCGTCGTATCATGCTGCATTTTCAGGAATGTTGGAAACTAGCTACCTAGCAATCATGAAAATTACAGGGTCAGATAAGTTGTGCTGATCAGACACCCAATCAGTTGATTAGCTCAAATTAATGTGGAGTTTGATATCTTAATTTTTCAGCCACCTGCTCCCAGGGAGATTTCAGCCCTTCTCAGTGTTCCTCAGTGAACAATATCGCAGCTAGTATCCTTGAATTCCGCATAAACATCCTCCTCTCAAGAATTAAGTTTGGTGCTACTTGTTATATGTACAGAGGAATAGAAACTGAGCGAACACTGCAGTAGCACTAAAGGCTCCTGTACACACTGAACAGAAAGTTCATCCAACATCCAAGTTTTCATTCCCTGCATGTGACCAATTAGAAGAAACACAGCATTGTATTTACAGTTTGCCACAATGCTGTTTTGCCAAATGAAACAGACTCCATTTTAGATACATTCAAACTCTCCCTATCCTTGCCTCCTGTCTTCCCAGCAAAGGCCACATATGATTTCTGCAAGGAATAAATTTTCAAAGCTACAGCAGTAAGTAAAATCATGTGAAGATACTAGAGAAGTGACAGAAGATTGACAGTATTTGGCCTCTGCTTAAACCACTTGAAATTAAGTGTAATCAACTCAAACTCTCTGTGTTCCAATAAATTGCCAACAATAGAATGGTCACAAACTCCCACAGATACAATTTGGAATGTTGTGCTATTCCCTCTCTAATGCTATGATCCTATACCAAAAAGGGATCATATATGAGATTCACTTTCAGCTCTTATGTATACATTTTATAAAATTATTACACTGAAAGAAACGAAGATGTTGCAGGTGTGTATACAGATGTCATATACCAATTCTAGGTAGCATTGCTCATTATGGTAGAGGGGAAAAAAACAACAAACCACCATGTATATTAATTTTAAAGATCTGCCAAGTATTTAACCCTATTTCATAGAGGAAGCAAGAACAATTCACAAGTCATTAAAGATAAATTCTCTCAAGCGCAAGCTGCTATGGGGAATAATGTAGAGATACCCTTGGAAGTGCATGGTTAGCTGGTATACAGCTGCTTACCTACATGGCCTGGGCTGTTTCATTAGGTCAATGGTAAAGAAGCTGTGGCATAGACTCCTGCCAAGCTTGGTATTGCCTCTCTGCAGCAAGTCACGAGTGAGAAAGGAGGGAAGTTCTGTTGCACTGAATTCACTCAAGGTCAGAGAACTCAACTGCCAAACCCCAATGAGCCTCTGCTGATAACGTGTGAACTGCAGAGGAGCTGTGCAAGATTAGAGCACGTCTCTGGTACAGCACTTGTCTCGGCATTCAATGCTGCATTGATGCTTTCAAGAGGGAGAGGCTGAATGTCTTCAGAGTCTTACTAGGGGCAAAAGCTACATTTCGCTCTTACTTCATTATTTTAAAATGGCAAAACCCTTCACACTGAAACTTCCCCACAGGACAGAAAGAGGGGCTGAGACCAAGCTTGGCAACACCAGCCACAGTAGCTGAAGGCTGCAACCTCCCTAAAGCAGAGTCCACGTGCAGACATGATGACTTCAATGTACTGCTTGCCCTGCTTGGTGCATAGACCTAACAGATAATTAAAACATCTCATGAGAAAGTGAATACACTGCAAAAGATGCTTTGCATACATACAGATGCAGGTAAAAATAATTCAGGAGGTAATGTTTCTTTCAACAGATTCCACTAATAACATTCTTTATTTTTAATGACTCAACACACAAATTCATGGCACAACATAGATGCCTAAGTTATAAACACGTATGTACCCAAAACACAGGAAGACTACTGGTTGTATGCCCTTAGCAGACCCTTCAGAATATATGCACACTTCTGAAAAAAGAGGACTCATTCCTGTTTGATCAGGGCAAAAAGCCTTCCATCAGCAGTGAGATCTCTGCCTGCACTGACTGCTCAGACAAGCACATGTCAGTATAATGTAAACAACACATGGTCAGCTCCACAGGGGCATTCTGACTCTCTCCTGCTTGCTACTGATCAGAAACATGATCCTGCCACACACTGTGTTCAGCTGTGCCATGTGTAGTAAGGTTTATGCACTGTTTCTGCAACAAATATTCCCTAATTGACATGTAACCCTAAAATCACTTTGAATGACATTCTAATGTGGTATTCTTGATTTTTTAAGTGTTAATGTTGCTTGTCTCCAAGTACTGGCTTCTCCAATAAATAATGAATGCATACAAAGAAGCCCACATTTATGATACCTCTAGGAGCAAGGTACACTGGACTCTGAAGCAGCTGTGATAACTGCACAGGAAGGAGCAAGGAGATACGTGGTCTTAAGAGAGTCTGTCACTTGACTCAGAAATTATGCACTCTGAGAGAAACACATACTAAAAGCTCCCACTTGTAAAGGCTTCTGTGTGGAAAAATAATGAGGCACCTTTAGACACGCAGACAAGCTAAGTGGCCGCTCAGTGGCAGTAGCTGCTGTCATGCCACAGGTAAAGGCAGCATGCAGCATGCACTGCTGTGTACAGACAGGAGGTTGAGGCACAAGAGAAACATCACACTCAGATTGCCCCCTCACACTGCTTGCTGCAAGGGAAAAGCACCCATCTTCCCAAGTATTAAAATATCCAACTTTTCTTTCAGCTAGTTAACTAAAATTGGGTTGTAAGTGTCTGTAAGCCCCATGCAACAGAAAGGCACTGCAGAAAATCACAGGCTGCATTAGGCCGGAAAGGCTGCCTGGTAGCCACCTAGCCCAACTCAGGCAGCCTTCTGTCTGTGCTTCCATTAGAAAAGAAGTTGGGAAAGGCATATATCCAAATTAGTATTAAACTTCCTGCCAGGTAAGTGCATGAGGGCCTTTTGGTTACATTTTTTGGAGCAGAACTCCTGCAATATTGTGGGAGGACTGGAAGCAAGTTAATTCCTTGCTACCCTTGATTTAATTCCAGGACAACGTAAGTTGAATTGTAGGAGTTAATTTTCCCAGCTAATATTTTGACATTTCTACAATATGATCAAATTAAAATGGTAATAACTATGTTTGGCTTGTTTATCCTGCAGGATGGCTGAACTTAAGGGGGAACTAGAGGGTGTATGTTAATTAGTGCTAATTTGCATGATATTAAAGTATTGGTTGCCCAGAAGCCATGAAATACAGCTTAGAATCTTCTTGCTAGGCTGAATTTTAATTCATCCAGATTAACTAAATATTACATGTGTTAAGAAGGCACTGAATGAAAACACAACTCCAGCTGCAGCTGGACTTACATAAGCTCACTTTGGTGTAGCCACACACAAGGCATCCTTACCAGGCATTTGGTAAGGAAACACCCTGACAGCACCTACAGCTCAATTAAAGGAGCTAATACTGAACAGGAGGCTCTGCTCCAAAGACGTGGCCCTTTCACCTGCTTCTGCAGCAATGCTCACATCAGTTCACAAAAGAAAGCACTATTTTCTTCTAATTACCAACTCTGCACGTTCAGACTCAGGTATGAAAATACAACAGTGTTCCTTCCTTTTCAAGTTTATACAGCAGCCTGTGTGGTAAATTAGAGACTTATTAATGTATGTTTCCAACCATCAGTCTAAATTGCCAGGCTTTGATCCAAGTGTGGTGGTGCTACTGCTGTAGGCCATGATAAGTCTGGTAACAATGCTGCTTCTTCCTACAGGATTGCTCACATACTTAATTTGGCTATCTTTCCCTCCTTGATTTATTGACTCAGCAGGTGTCCTCTCTGCTAGGAATGCACTGTGTCATCATTAGTCATGCAAGTAACACACAACTCCAGTGATTTAATTAAAAATAAGATCAGAGATTAGAAGAGAAGAATCATAACACAACAAAGTAACTACCAGCATGACCTCCTTTTGAAGCCAGCGGAAATGTTGGCATGCATATTCAAAGTTAATTCAGACATTAGAGAAAAATAGTATCTCAGTTACATGCTTGTCTCCCTCCTGAGATGCTTGGCTTATCCAAAGGTTGCTGAAGTTGCCTGATTTCCGCTTTAGATCCTACAGATCTAACTGATATTAGGTGCTCTCAGTTGTCTCACACTCAGAAATGTGCATATCTTGTTGAAGAGATTATCACCTTTTCTTAGGAAACTGTCTGGCTTGGCTGCTCAAGTTTACCCTGGATTTTTGTTTTTTGAACATATTTTAAAACTTATTTTGAAGATAAATATACATAAATTATATCTTTGACCAACACAGTCTGTTTTCTGTCGAGTCTTATCCAATAACCAAGATTTTGTGTATTTGTATCCCTGAATATAGGTTATACTCCGATGCAGAGTTTGTTTTTAAAGATAATACCACTTCTGAAATTATTTCTATCACATATCCAATATGAATTAGGTCAAGATTAAAACTTACCATGTAACTCACTTTTCTTAACTGGTTTCATTCTACATGGCCCAAGGGAACAAGCATAATTAGCAAAAATAAGCTTTCCTCATTGACGCTAGAAAATACATGTCCATCAACACAACATCAGTTGATACAGGAATGTCATATTCCAGAGATCAACCGACATTTATTTTAAAAGGTATGTAAAGGACAGGCTAAACCAAAAGAAACAGCAGAATATAGAAGACCAAAAAGATGCACACATTTTCAACCATAATTTCACAATCCTTTGTACTACAAGACATACACTGAGAAATACAGGATAGATCAGATCATTGCAGCGCACTGCAAATAAGATTTTAAATTGGCAACTAGTAATTAACAATTAATATATTTCAATATATAATCTGCTGGACTTAAATGATCCACAAGGACCTGGAAGTGTGCTAATTGCAAGGTGATTTTAAGTATGCTCTATTTTCCTAATTTAGGAAATCCTTTTTAGAAAATTACCGAATACTACGTGAGTGCATGAACACTGGCAGATGCATGTCATGGTTTACTCTTCTTAAAACTTCTGGCAACGGTATTTGGCAACAGTGGTGAATGGTAAGCATTTCATTCTTTAGAAGACCACTTAGCAACAGACCACTAGCACAGAACAAACAAGGCAGTAAATTGCCTTTATTTTTTTGCATCTCATATAGTTAAAAGCAAGTATTACCCCAGGCCACTCCTTTAAAAAGTGCCTTAAGTACACTGTCACCTCAGACACAGTGTCCCTGCTACATCCTTACTGATTGTACAAAGTCTAAGTCTATTTTCATTAATAAATATATATATTGTCCATATTTTTCCAGACTAGCACTTTCTTGTCTTAATGACAGTCTTATGTCTAGCACATAATGGAAATATCAGGAGATATTTGGTCAGAGCCTTTTAAAAGTCATTATTTCCTTATAAAGTGCTGACTGAGGCACATTAGAGGTCAGCATCATAAGGCTCTGACTCCTGACAATCCATGATAAACCTACTGCACATCTGGTATTTTAAAGCCCATCAAGCCAGCCCCAGGAGCATCCTGGGCACCACACCTGTCAGGGCTCTGGTTTATTGGGGCAGATCAGCCCCAGGTCTGAGCCCCTAGCTCTGGCCAAACCCAAAAGGAAAGGCTGGGCAGGGAGCGAGGAGCAGCAGGCACCAACCCAACCAGATTGTCAGGAGAGGTGTTGGCACCAAGACCAGGGAGAGTGGGGCCAAAGAAAACAAAAGAGCCACTGCTCAAACAAAATGCTGCTGGCAAAGGGCTGAAGGGCAACCCTTGAAAGCTGCCAAACTCTGGCACCACAAGTAAACCTGGCCCCTTTGGACAGCAAAACAGCGATAGAAATCTGTTTGAGAGAAAAATTCAGAGCTAAGGAACATGCACTAACATCCAAAGCCTATCTTTTCTCATAAGATGCACGGTGAGCAGCAGCTAACAATATTTGTTTTGAAAATAGTAGCATAAGAAAGCAGATCCTGCTACCTTCAACTAGGTCAAGTAGTCCTTATGCCTATGCAGTCCCAGTGAAAGTAATTATTCTTTCCAGAAAGCGAAATGTTTCCTTACATGGGATAGCCAGAATCAAAACCTCGATAATTTTCAAACACTGCATGTGGACACACACCATCTGCTCTGGAATGAAAAGAAAGGAAGAAAAATAAATAACTAAATAAACAAAAACAGGTTAACAATGCGACTGATAAGAAAATGTGTTCCTTTGCCATGGACAACGCAATCAGAGGAGAGGAAGAGGGCAACTCCTGACACTTCCCAGCTGCATTGCTAGTAAAAAACACCTGGCAGCAGTCTGTATTGACAGTCAAATCAATATTCTCTTTATATTTTCCCCAGGAAAAAGGTCATTTGATCTAAGGTATGCAGCAACCATGGAAAATGATGATGAGATAATGATAAAGTAAGCGTTACTGAGAAGACAGAACGACCTGCAGACGGAGCTAATAGTGTCTCTGATGGAGAAGCTCGGGAACACTAGATAGTGGTGAATCCTCGCAATTTGAATGAAGCTGCACATTGTGAATGTTTACTGATACAAATTGTAGACGAAGGGGCAGCAGAGGTTCACAGAAGCAAAAACTTTCTCTGTATTAGATGCATTCCAGCACCAAGAATGAGTCAGTACTTAATTTGGTATTTAATATTCCATTGGAACATTATAAATGTAAGCGAATGTTGGCATTCAGGGATGAGGGTGCAGAATGAAAGCAAAAATTACTTGTAGCAGAGTGCTGCTAATTTGCACATCATTAATCTTCATGCCTCGTAATTCAAATGCACAATAACAGTAGTCTCTCTCTCTGTGTCTCAGCAGCAGTTGAAGAACAGTGCTGCACTGTAATCCCAAATTGAGTATGGAGGCAGGGCTGATAATACCAGTTATTACAGAAATTACGTAGCACTGCCTGCATAGAGCCATGCTTGTTGTTGCTCATAGAGCTATGCCTCACTTTAGCCATCTAGACAGATGTTGGGCATCCTCCTTAAGGAGATTTTTATGTTTTTAAAGCTTGAGACAAGGTAATTTACTTGTTCCTGAAAACATGGACTCGTGAATGGGAAATGTCTTTGTCTCTAGGTCTCTAGTGATCTTTTTGACAAACTTCTGCTTCCTGCCTTGTGGCAGCAGCGTGACTCTTATTCATCTCATGTTGAAAGTGGGGAAAGCCTGTGGGGAAAGCACCTGTACTAGTTAGTCTGTTTCCCTCCAGTGTAAGGAGTGGAAGTGTGCATTTTGATATTCATTACTGAAGAAAATACACAAAAACAGACTAAAAAGGATATTATGAGTCAAAGGAGCAGGCAGTCAAAAGTTGGGATGTGTGAAATTGAAGGCAGAGAGGGTGATCTGAATTCATCTCTTTTGTGCATACAGATGAGGATGGTGTCCCTAAATATCTGATGCCAGGCAGTTTTCCCACAAATCACCTTTGAAGGCTGCCTGCATGAGCAGCCATCCTGCTTCCCCACCATTGCCTCCAGACTCTGTGCACACCAATCAGTGCAGTGGTTCAGCTTGGGCTGAACCCAGAGCAATTACTTCTCATAGGGGTTCTTTGGCACGTTACTACCAGTGGTACTGTATCAATTTTCAAATAAATAGCCTCCACTCAGTGAATGAATTCAAAAATTAATAATCACGCAGAGTAGCCTGACTCCAGCTGTGCTCAGTATCTCTGCAAATCCAGATTGGAGGGCCTCAAATGAGGAGATGCTGACCAACTCTGAAAATCTGGCTTTAAAAGATCGAAGGTCTGATCAAAAGATCAGATATAAAGAGACTTGGGCAAGGAATGGTTGTTTGATGGTGATGATGATGATGCTGGTGATGATAATGATGACTATTATGACTATTATTATATTTTTGTGGCTAGAGTTAGGAGTTGCATACTTAAAATCAGTATTTCTTGGTATATATGAAAAATTTACACTGATATTTTCAAAAAATTAATTTCTGGTCAACTTGGACTGTTTCTTTCAGGGAGAAACAATCTGTTTAATTGTTTCAGGGGAATTATTTCGAAAATCTTTGAAATTTCATTTATTATACATCAATTTTTAAACAAAAGTGCCATTTCACATTAAGAAGATAATACATTTTATCTCAAAATCATGGAAACCAAAGCCCTTCAGTGTTTTGACATGGGAAAGGACAGGATTCAGGGTGTAAGTACGCTACCACAATTAGACAGTCTTTTGCTCAAGTTCTACATTAGGGCGAAAAACATTCATGGGATTAAGATAGCTTTTCTGTAGCTAGCACACAGAAACTAGTACGCTAATTCAGCAAGTTTCCTAAACAAAGGCGTTCCTTGACTTTGGGGCTTTAAGAGTTTTTGTTCTTAATCCCAATTTGGTGTTTCTCCAGTCAGTTGCAGCTTTCTGATGAACTTAACAGGAGTCTTGACTGTCCTATTCTGAAACAATTTCTGATTTTATGAGTAAAGCTTAAACATGAAACTCAGTACAGGCAAAAATAATCACAGTCCCAACAAACCATAACTCAAGAAGTCTGCATACACCCAGATATCCACCAAAGAAGCTGATGGATATCCACATCCTTCAGCACAGGTTTCTGATACTCAGACTATTCTCAGTGCCTTTGCTGACCACAGAGTCAGTGTGAAAGTAGCTGGGGAAAGGAACAGGCAGATGCAGCTAAAAAAATTAAGACAAAGGCTACTTACATGCCTACCAAGATAAATATCACTGCCTCTGCTTGAACTTCTGTAACCTAACTCACCGTGACCATTCCAAAATTTCAGTGTTTCACAGAAAAAATAATTTAATCACAGAAAAAATATTTAGTTTGATTTTATATACAAACCATTCATTATATATATATGTGTGTGCTTATAAACATATGTATGTGCATGTATATGCAAATAAACAACAATTAATGACTGGCTATACAAAAATTGCAAAAAAAGAGTATGCCACGGGTTAAGCATCAGATTCACTGCCTAACCTGCAGATTAGGAATGTGGTCACCTGAATGACTGTCATGTTTCACCGGACAGATCATCATGCTGACCACCAGCACCTAAGATTTCTACTGATCATTGCAGCAGTAAGAATAGATTGAGAATCTAGGTGAAAAAAAGATCCTGAAGCCATCTTCAGTTGCCTTGGGCCTCTCAGTTTAGAGTTTCTGATATTGTAATGGTATCTGTTATTACTTAAAATTTTCATTCCTCCTTCCAAGCCATTTCTACACAAAACAGAGAGAGCTAAGCCAAGATACTATTTCTGCAGCATGTTTATAAATACTTAATTCCATAAGACAGCAGATTCTGAAAGCACGCCAAAAGATTGTTCTGATTGAGACATAAGGCATCATCATAGAAATATCCCTTTTGCTGTTGAAGTGATTTATCTGGATTACCAGTGAGTAGATGCCAACAAGTTGGATGGATTCCCATAGCATAGGAGCGAAGTGTTTGAGGTATGCAAAGTTATGCTTCAGCACATGGTCCTACTTAAATATAGTCAAAAGGAAGTCCTGGCGATGGAAAGGGATCATTATTGATAGTACTGCAGTGATAGTAACTCCTCATCATGTGTTGAATACAAGCAGTACTTTTCACTTTAATCCAAGCTATATGAAAATTAGAAACCTGAAAACAGATGCATGTGAACTGAATGCAAATCGTTTCTGATGTCACCTGAAAATCTCAAAAAAGAGTAGGAAATAGCAATTCAAACTACTAGCAGCATTCTCAAGTTCATCCATTTTACAAGCTAAGCAAACCGAAGTACCTGGGGTGGGCATTTTTTCAATAATTTACTGCAAATTAGTAGAGAAACTGGACAGAACTCTGTCCCCAAGCCCTTGAAAATGCACAGGCTTTGAGGAAGGACTTTTATTATACCTCTCACACTATAGCAGATAAGCACTGGAGGAAAAAAGAACCAGACAGACAGAATCCTCGGATAATCGGCTTTGATTATGGCTGGATCCTTTTCACTTTCACCTCTGCTAATACAATAGTGAATGAGTGTAGAAGTCTATTTTAAACTGATCGTAGAGAAAATATCTATTTGCATGAGAAATTTTATGAAATAATGTCATTAGCTCAGCTATAGAAAGTGATTGTGATTCCAGGCACATTTCACCCTCACTTCCAAGGTGTTGTTTTTCTCTATAAAACAGTTCTATTTTTCTGTTGCATTACCAAAAAATAAAAAATGAATACATATGAGTAAAGGGTTGTGCCACTGTAAGGCCTTAAAGTATCTCACAGTAATCCACCTCAAAAAGCCACGTCCACTAAATCAGCTGTAATTTCATAATTAAATAGTCAAACAGAAAATTTCATTTTTAATGAAAACAGTCCCCTACAACCAATTTTTTCCTCTTTCAGGTGTTCAAAGCAATTCCAGTCCAATTATGTAATTTAGTATTTCAAATTACCTTCCATTATTCTGAGAATACATATTTTGTATCTCCTCCCCTCTTAGAGTCTCAGTTTTCCTGGTTTCAGCTGGGTCAGAGTTGATTTTTTCTATCACGCTGCGTTTTGGCCCTGGCATAGAGACAATGTTGATAGCAGACCCATGTTTTAGTTGTTGCTGAGCAGCGCTGCACAGAGCTGAGGACATTTCAGCTTCCCATACCATCCTGCCAGTGAGGGAAACTGAGGGTGGCACAAGGAGCTGCGAGGGGACAGGACAGCTGACCTAAACTGGTTAAACTGACAAAAGGGATATAGCATGCCATACGACATCATGCAAAAAAACCAATAAAATGGTGGGGAGTTGGCCAGGGATGATAGCTACTGCTTGGCAACTAGACAGGCATCNTGGTGCTTGGGGACTGGCTGAGCATCAGTCAATGGGAGGTGGGCAATTGCTTTGTGCATCGCTTGTTTTGTTTATATACATCTATATCATTACTATTATCCTTTTCTCGCTCCTTTTCTGTCTTAGTAAATACTTTTAATCTCAACCCATGAGTTCTACTTTGGTTTTGTTTTCCTAATTCTCTCCCCCATCCCTCTGGGAGGGAGGAACAAGGAAATGACTGTGTGGTGCTGAGCTGCTGCAGGATTAAACAACAACACAAATTAATCTGCCAGTTCCCTCGTGACCCTGTGATGCATCTCTTTGGGTCTGGAGGGCCTGTGCACGTTCGGGTTCCTCAGACAGTCTTGAGCCTGACCTTCTCCTGCAGTGGATGGGACTTCATTCCCCGTCTGTACCTTCAGATTATGTGACTTGGAACACGTAGAACAGCCAACTGCCAGTAAAGACTGAGGCAAAATTACTGAGTACCTCAGCCTTCTCCGTGTCAGTCATAGCTGGATTCCCTGCTTATCGAGGGCAGTAGTTTCCTTTACCTTCCTTTGCTGCCTTGGGCCTCTAGAAACCCTTCTCGTTATTCTTTACATCCCTAGCCAAGTTTAGTTCTAGCTGTGTCTTGACTTTCATAATCTGATCCTTATACTCATGGGTCACATCCCTCTAATCTTCATAAGATGTATGTCCCTGCCTGCACTGCCTCTGCATTTCCCTTTCCCCTGCCTTAGTTTGGTTCCAGAGTAGCCTGGCTATACAGGATGGCTCTCACCTTGTTTCCCCACCACACCTAAAGCCATCTCCAAGCACTGTCAGTTCAGCCCTGCTAATTCCCCGAAGGCCAGCATCTCCACACAGGTGGCCCAAGGAGGGGAGGGGGTTGCAAGTGTGAAAATTCAGTTCCTTGTATTGAGCGCCTGGATCATGAATGGGGCAGGAAGTGAGAGAAGGGTTTTTCATTTGAGAGAGAGGAAGAGAGGAGACAATTTTCTTTTCACAGACAAACACAGCATTTCAACTAAGTTATTCTTCAGAAGTCATCTTTAAAACAGTCACATTTCTGTGACACTACCTGTAAACAGTTTTTTCTTTTCCAATGATTTATAGCTAGTTTATGTATTTGTGATATAACACTTCCATTTGCTGTGCTCCAAGTGGTTATGGCTTTGTTCTTTTGTTTTTCAGAGCTTTACCACCAACTAATCTAGAAAGCAGTTTGCAACAGGGGGGTAGAAGAAGCAAGCTGCAGCCTAAAAAGCAGCCAGATAAACCATTTCGTATCCAACCATAACTACAAGAATATTCTTCCCCACCCCATTATAAAATGGAAATATTCTGACTATCAGCTACTGACCACAAAAGGTGTACTTTGGGTCAGGCTTCCTGCTTTTCTGAAGCATGACAGCATGTTTTTGCTTCACCACATCCAGACCTCCAGCAGAGCACTCATTTTATGATTCAAAAACAATTTTCCAGTCTAATTAAAAGATCGTAGAAAGATCTATGTATATGACCAGCTGCAGATATACTGGCTTTTCCTTTTACGTTTAAACAAGCACGGCTATACAAAGTCCAATGATAGATAGCTGTGTAGCCAGCCACCCTCTGAAGCTGGCTGCACACAGCATTACTCATCACTACTTTCTAAAGAGGCTCAGGAAGAGCTTTTTAGGCTTTCTCCAGTCTTAAAAAAAAACTGAAGGCACATGTGGGGAGGGCTCTGAGATCAATGCCTACTACGCTGCTTCTGTTGCACTTGAAGTATCTGTTTCTTTCCTTTACAGAGAGACACCCTGGCACTTTCCTGTCGTGAAACATTAATCCCATGTTGATCCGTCTCTTGCAGGGCTTCTATCCTGCAGGGCAATGCTGCGATCCAAGTGCCTCCCAGAAATAAATCTGTGGCAATCAGCAAGGCCCCCAGTGTGGTCCATGGGGTGTTCACTGCTGCCCACGTATTGGTGTAGGGTCAAAGCTGGGGTAGAGGAAATAATCTTAGCATCCACTTCCTTCCCATTTGAAGAGGTCTCTGCCTATTTCAGTTGATTAGAGTTTTGCAGAGGAAAACCATATCAGTGCTGATGTCATTTGTACCACATGGCATAGGGGTCAGGAAGTATAGTCAGACAGTTCTCATGCAGTTCACGTAGTGAAAATATTCCTGCAGGATGTGAAACATGCCAGGAATTTGTGCTTGGGCAACCCCTGGCTGACATGGTTAAATTCTTTTTTAATGAGTTGGTTACTGGAGAGAGCTACTGAAAGCAGGGTCTACCTCAAGGCAATTAATACCATCGGGAGTCTTTAAATAACACAAAACTCCATTAAACTACAAGTGCCTCTGTCCTTCCTGGGTAAGACAGTGCAAACCTCTTCCAGCAGAGTCATCTCTCTCCTTCAGATCTAGGGACAAGGCACAAAACCTCAGCCTATCATCCATACAGACTTTCTTAGAAAAGCTACAAAGCTACTATCTTATCCATTCTCTAGCATGAGCTTTTGATGATTAACTATCTTCAGATGAAGACATTTCAATTACCAAATCCATTTCCTCCAAGCAAATAAATGTAAGGAGAGCCAGGATGAAAGCAGAGGAATATAAACCCTTGTTCTAGAGGCACCACAGCACCCGGGACTGGAATACGTACAGAGGAAGAAGGATTTGCAGAGGTACAAAGGAGGCAAGATGCTCCTCTCTGGCCCCAAATCAGCCCTAGGAGAAGCTCAGGACTACAGCATCCCTGTCAGACCCCTCCTGTTACATCCAAGCTTCTTCCTCTGCTCCTAGTCTGCAAACAGCACCGAGAGGGAAGGACAAGACAAAAAGAGGCAAAAAATAATAAACTGTAACCAGATTCTGCTTATTAGTGTATGTATTGACATGATCTAAAATCAGATGCAAAGCTTAAATTGGAGGAGAAAAGATTTGTTATTAAAAAATACACAAATAGAATCATAGAATTATTAAGGTTGGAAAAGACCTCCATGATCATGAAGTCCAACTGTCCACCACCAATATTTCCCCACTAAACCACGTCCCTAAGTACATCTATCCTTTCTTTAAACAGCTCCAGGGACAGTGATTCCACCACTTCCCCAGGTAGCCTGTTCCAATGCCTCACCACTCTTTCAGAGAAGAGATTCATCCTAATATCCAACATGAACCTCCCCTGACATAACTTGAGGCCATTTCCTCTCGTCCTGTCACTAGTTACCCAGGAGAAGAGGATAACCTCACCTCACAGTATCTAAGAGGCTAATCTAACCTCACAGCCTGCTTTCAGGTAGTCGTAGAGAGAAATTAGGTCCTCCTTGAGCCTCTTCTTCTCCAGACTAAATAATCCCAGCTCCCTCAGCTGTAAGGGAGACTAGTGCTCCAGACCCCTCACCAGCTTTGTTGTGCCCTTCTCTGGACATGCTCCACGGTCTCGAAGTCTTTCTTGTAGTGAGGGGCCCAAAACTGAACATAGTACTCAAGGTGCAGCCTTAGGGGAACAATCACCTCCCTGCTCCTGCTGGCTACACTATTTCTGATACAAGCCAGGATGCCATTGGCCTTCTTGGACACCTGGACACACTGCTTGCTCATGGTCAGCCAAGCATCAACCAGCATCCCCAGATTCTCTTCCTCCACACAGTCTTCCAGCCACTCTGCCCCAAACCTGCAGTGTTGCCTGGGGTTGTTGTGATCAAAGTGCAGGACCTGGCACTTGGTCTTCATCCCATTGGCCTCAGCCCAGCAATCTAGCCTGTCCACACCTCACTGAATGGCCTTCCTACCCCCAGGCAGATTGACACCTTCTCCCAACTTGGTGTCATCTGCCAATCTACTGACAGCGCACTCAATGCCCTCATCCAGGTCATCAATAAAGATATTAAACAGGACAAGCCAAATACCAACCCCTGGGGAACACCACTTGTGACCGGTCGCCAGCTGCATTTAACTCCATTTCACCACCACTCTCTGGTCCCAGCCCTCCAGCAAAGAGTGTACTTGTCCAAGCCATGAGCTGCCAGTTTCTCTAGAAGGGAAGACAGCATCGAAGGCTGAAGTCAAGGTAGACCACATCAGCAGCCTTTCCCTCATCCACCAGGCAGATCACTTGATCATAGAAAAAGATCAGGTTGCTTAAGCAGGACCTACCTTTCACAGTAGGGCCTGATCCCCCACTCAAGATGATCTGCTCCATAACCTTCCCTAGCACAGAGGTCAGGCTGACAGGAATGTAGTTCCCCAGATCCTCATTACGACCCTTCTTATATATGGATGTCATGTTTGCAAGTCTCCAGTATTCTGGGATCTCTCCAATTGACCAGGACCATAATATCATCAGACTTTCAGTGAGAAAGTTTCCTCCAAACCATTTCTTTTGTAAATAGCAAGCCTTTGGGGTATCTTTTATAAGCCAATTAGCATGGAAATTTCAGTTAGAAATTACTGAGAGCAAGTTGCTAATATTATTATTTTTTCTAGATCCATTATCTGAGATTTGCTTTCATGTAAGCCCCATCTATTTGAGGCAATTCTTGAATACTTATTTAAAAAAAAAAATCATTACTTCAAAGTTGTTTTTTTTTTTTATTTTAAGAGAATATGGGGGTCACACCATCATAATGGCTTTTTCCATAGTAATTTTCAGGAACACATCTGGAACACACTGGAAAAAAGGAGACAAGTGGCCTTAAAAATAATCTACATACAGTAACAATAGGCTTGCTTAGACCTTGCAGGATTTCCAGCCCTATTGATTTGCCAGGCTTCAAAGCCTTTATCTCAGCAGACTGCAGAACTTTCTACCTCAGTCTTTATTACAACAGTTGGGCTGGCTTCACTTCCCATGTGCAGAGAGGTTGATTTCATAGGCAAACAACGTTTGCTTTGAGCAATTCATGATATTTCATGCGCCAGGGCACAAGCCACTCTCCCATCTCTGATGAGACAGAGATTTTACCCAAATATAGCTGTCCCCTAAGCATCTAACACTGAATCACTTTAAAGCAATTCTGTTATTGTTTTACATTAGCACTATTTTTCTTTTCAGATAAAAGGGTGTATTTGCCTCGACTTGTGATTACTGTGGTACATGGATTTGCATCTATAGATAATCTTTACAGTAAACTTGATAACTCTCCCCCACCCCTAAGAAATTTTCTTTAGACTTGCATGCATTTGCTCAGATTCTCACCTCACATAGCTGAAAATGATTAATGAAATGTCTTACGTACTGGTTTATTCATTATTAGTCTTCAATTTCAGTCAGACGCTTTGAAATGGGATTTCACAAAGAATTTAACATATAGAAAGACAGATGGTTGCACATACACATAGCCATACACGATGTCACATAATACAGATACCTGAGAAAAGAACATTTTAAAATTAACAGAACCTGAAATAACATGAAAAGTAAGTTACTTGACCTGTTTCTCTGTGTGCCCATTGAGATTCCAGAGGTGGAAGACTGCAGCTGCTTTCTCACCCAGAGGACTCCCATTCCATGCAGACACACCCCACCAGGGCGCTCACCAAAATGAGGTCTGCACAGACACACCAACAACAGATTGAAGGCACAACTGCTTAGAGGAGCTCATTGTTTGGGTGCTGCTTCTCATTCAGCATGTACTGGGGATGCACTGCCGAACCCAGCCTGGAGGATGCTACTCAGGGCTGCTCACCACCTCCATGCCTCACGCTCTCCACCTTCACGGTCCTCACCACCAACCCAAAACACTGCTGGGCCTCCCCAACTGCTCTTGCCCCAGCACAGGGCAAAGGGACCACCCTGCCCGTAGACATCAAGTGTCTTCTCCAGCACATTCTTTGCTACAGAAAAATCGATCTGGTTTGCAAAGCACCTTCCCTTAAAAGAAGAAAAATCCTTATTTGGGGGCAACAGGCAAAAGCAGCTGTTAAAAATACATTCTCGCAGACAGATAAGTATGAAATTAAACTGGGAGCAATTAGCTTACTAGAGCTGTCAAATCATAGAAATAAAACTTTTGGAGAGGAGCACACCTCCAGCTATTAGTTAATTTTCCAGTACACTAAGAAAGGCTATTTGCTGATGGATTTTGCTGTGTTTGATATTCAGTCAGTTAAAAACCATTCCCCTTCCTTTGGAAGCACTAGCTGTCTACAGCCATTTCTCCAAAGATAATGCAAACAAGATTTCCACAAACTGTTTGCTTCAGCAGCCCGATACACAATTAATTCTTAAACCACTAATACTGGATTTGCCGCTGTGCTCAGATGAGAGGAAATCCAAGATATTGAAGAGTAGCAAGGAAACATCCTTGTTCATGCCCAATACCCTTCACTACATGCAAATGTGGCTAAGTACGTGAATAGGCTGCAGCTGAAAAGTCAGCACAAAAGTCTGCACTTAATCAAAAATAGCTTATGAGCAAAATTGAAGTGAACGTTTTGTGCTGCTACCAGGATTGCAAATGAACGTCTCTTGGTTTGACTGGCTCCAAGCCAGCAACAAACGGATCTTCTAGAGCCGCAAGGCTTATAACAGATTTTGTCCCAGAGGAAAGTTGTGAGGAGGAGGTGGGATCACCTTCAGCACCCACGCCAGTAGCTCCCCCCTTCACAGGTAAGCATCCAGGTTCCACACTCATCCCACGTTTGCTTCCATTTGTGTAGAACGGATGGAGTCTGTCACTCTCACAAGCATTCCGTGACAGTCCTGTTTGGCCTGGGAGCTGCTCTGGAAAACATCCAGACAACATCCCTCTGAATGACAGACTACATATTTTGAAAAGGATATTCCAAAGTGCTCTAATTTATCTTTACTCCCACTAAATTCACAGTTATGTCAATGGTGGGTGTCTTAAAAAAAAAAAAAAAAACCACCATATCTCCAGGACCCAAAAAGTACAAATTTTGGACAGTGACAGTTCTTCTTCCGGACAGAGGGAGAACAGGAGCCATTGCACGTTCCAGTGTCTCTTCCATCTCCTCTTGCACATGGCCACATCTTAGAGACTTCCCTCTCTTCTACCTTGAATATCGTTATGATCACAACTCCTGTGTAGAGTTGACTGTGAATCACTACCCTTACGTGCCGGCAGCATTTCACACCCAGTTTTTGCAGGAATAAGCTCACACAAAGCAAGGTAGCGAGAAGTCCAAGAATGGATAATTTTCCGGTACATTAAGGTCATTTGCTGATGGATTTTGCCATGTGTGATTATAAATGAGTTTAAAACTCCCTTTGGAAGTACTGGCTGTCTGCAATCATCTCCCCCAAATGATGCTGTCATGAGCACACTGTGTAAAATTCAGCTTATATAAGGTATGACTGTGGCAAAGGCTTAGATGAGACACCTTTCTTGGACTCCAGCCAGCAGAAGCAGTACAAGATGAGGATGTTAGAAGCAGATACAAGTTCACATTAAAGCAGACTGTGCTTGGTCTACAGGTCACTAACCCATTGCTCTAAGGGAAGGTTCTCTTGAAGGTTCCCAAGCACGCAGCTTGCTTCTGCTGGGTCAGTATTTAAGCAGGTTTCTTGCCTGTATCATTGCACCCTGCACAGTCGCTATCTCCTTTGATGAGGAAATGCAAAAAAAACTGTAATATTGCTATGAAAATACAGATTTTTTTTATATCCCAGTAAAGCATCTAAAACGTGTGTGAGTGCTTTTGAACTCTCAGCAGCTTCCTCAAGATGTTCTGCCTCACATGCTTGTCAGGTTCATAGAGTTTCACTCTGCACCTGCCACCTTCTTACTTCCTTTGCACTCCCAAGCACTGAGGATACATAGAAGGGGGTTCTTGCTGTTGGGGCCAAGGCACTGGTCTCAGCCCCACTTTTCCTTGCCTCTCCCTCATGTCTTCCAGCCTCCCTCTCAGTCACAGCTGAGTGTCCTCCTCCTCCAGACCACCTGTGCCCCCTTACTCTCCTCTTCCAGGTAAGACATCCCATGGCCTTTAAGTCCACTGCCTTCAATGTCATACCACAGCTCATATCTGCAATGGGAGTCTGCTGCTCCTCACACACTTTATCCTCAGAGGGATAATTATTATCTCCACTAATCCACACAACTGTAGGCTCCGGGCAGCTTCTCCATCCCTGGAAATCCTAAGAGATAGCAACAGCCACAGTAAAGAGGTGAAGAAAAAGGCAGTCCTCTCACACCACTGGTGATGACAAGAAATGGCAGTCAGACTGAACGAAAGAAAAACAGCAAATCATGATTAATAACAAAGGCATGGTAAAACCATGCCAGCAGGCAACAGTCTAGTCTGTCTGTCATCTGGCTGGATTTGCATGGAGGGAACCTGCTGTTGTCTGTCTTGGAAAAACTCAGAGGCCCGTAGGAGTTGGATGTAGCAAGGATGCCAGCACACCTCCTCCTTTTCCCATCCTTATCCTTTCCAACACAAAGTCTTACCTTGCACCTACAGACATGTCCAAAGCAGTGGCTGTCACGCTGTCAGGTGCTGTGACAAGTAGCGGCTGAACAAGTGACTGCAGAACAAAAAGGATGAGCTTTTAGGGCTCATGCTCAGAAACTCTAGGTGATATTACTGTTTCTCGTTGTCTCAGCATTTGGCACAAATGAATATACACAAGACACACACACCTCAGCAAATAGATTTAATGTACAAGATGTGCAACAAGGGAACGAAATGTAGAAGGTATACCAATTCACATATTATGGTATTTTTAAAGAAGTCCACTTTAAAGATGTTATCACCACTTGGTATCACATACAACCACAGTCTGCAAGTCTTTAAGCTCCTCAGACTGAATCTGTAAACTCCACACTGCAAGCTGACCTCAGCACCAGGAGGACAAGCAGGTGACTTGGCAGGAACTTCAGATTGTCACCCATCTGACAGAGCTAAAAGAAGATTGCAAGAGACAGAAATGCTTTGATGTGCTTGCTGGGCACAGCAGACCAGTCCAGGTGACAGTCATCTCAACCAAGTACTTCCACGTGGATTACATTATGGTGTTTTCAAGAACTGTTTTAGATAAGAGAACATGCAATGACATACAGAGAAGGACCTGAATAAGCCAGTCTGTCCTAGGATCTCTTAGCATTATGATCACTAATGCTCACTATCATCAAGCTGTACACATAGACTTCTTTATTATTAGTTCAACATCCACGTATGTTTAGCTCTTATGAGTTACTGAATCTGCGTGAAAGTACTCGCTGCAAAATCTAATATACCATCCTGCACAGACATTAGGAGTTGTAGAAATAGTATCTTTTTCAGTGAAGTATGAAATCTTTTTATGTCACTCCCACTTCAATATAGCAGGGAGGAACTATTTCAAAACGTATATAAAAAGATCATCAAAATACAATTTTGTACCAACTGAGATGAGATTGTGGCTTTGGAACATGAATCAAATGTATGGATTTCGGACTACATTTTCTACTCACTCTCTCAAGACTCCTTTCTCCACCTCCACTCACGAGCACAAGTAAGGACACAACTTCTAACATTCTTTTATTATTTAAGAAACTTTTGGTATAGCAGATGACAAAAAATGTGTTAGCTGCCTACTTTTGCACAGAGGCGCTATGAACTTCAGTAACATACCATGAGCTGAATTAAATTGTCAGCCAAAAGCAAGCAAACTTTTCCAGACAATCTGTTATTTGACACACTGCAACCAGCAGAGCCTGTTGTACCATCTGCTCTACATAAAGTGCATGGTACATGTTTTACAAGGTTTCTAGACGTAGCAAAGAACCAGAGTCAACACTTCTACAGTGGGGATCCCCTGCAAGAAATTTTATCAACAATTCTTGCCCTTTTAGCTTCATATCCTAGAAAATCCCTTTCCATGTAGACTTCCTTGCCCTTCCTTACAGAACCTGTACCCTCAGGAGAACCAAAACACATTTCAAAGCATATCCCACTAGTAATCTCCTGAGTAACTTTAAGGACTATGAAAGCACTGACAACAAACTTGTGGCTCTTCAAACTCTGTAAGGATACAAGCTTCACAGGTAGTTGCGTAGGAAATTACATGCTTGGATTTTTCTCACCTACAACTCTCTAATTTGGAGGAATCTTGGTGTGAGAGCTGTAATCCCCTTGTCTGCACTGTAATTGTCCCAGTAATAACCTCAGAGCTGTGCCATGGCAATGTCCAGCCTTCTATCACTGATTGCTATTGATAAAGGCCCTTGTCATTTCAAGACTTCTTGCACAGAAACATGGAAAAAATATACAGAGTGCACACAGTAAACAGGAGGTGCCTTGGCTCTGAGTTACACCCTAAACATAACTAATCCTACTTGCACACTGCAAACCTGACGTTTCCAGAAGTTACACTATGACACATAATAATACAGCATAGGGTATATTCCCATCAGTGCCAAGTGGGAGACTAGCATCCAGCAATCTCACACACGATCACAAAAAATCCTGATGTACAACAGCTGCATCAAAGGAATCCAATCTGCTGGAGTTCTCAAACATCCAGAATTTTTCAAAACCCTCCTATTCAGCATCCTCCTGCCAAAAAGAGAACACATCCAAGAAACCTACATATACACACACATAAGCTAGCTGCCTTGCATCAGAAAGTAAAACAGGGAAAGAAAATTAGTTTGTTATCAGGGTCCAGACGTACTTCTACATCCCTAATATACTGGGTGGGTCAAAATGCTATGATTTACACCTTTGTGGGGTTTTTTTGTGTGTGTGGTTTTTTTTTTTTTTTTTTTTAAATGTTAGAGTAAGGATAAAGGAATTCTTTTCGCATGCCACTGAGAAACATTTTAAATTCTTATACACAGCAGCCAGGTGGTGTTTCCAGAAATTTTTCACGGCTTTTTTTTGCATTGCAAATGTGACTTCTCCAGAAAATACCTTCCCAGGGACATCTCAGCAGTGCTGAGAAGGGAGAGGAAAAGGAGCAGGCCTTGCCAAAAGACAGCTGTGTGACCACCCAGGCAATTAGCACCAGAGGCCACAAGAGAGAAGAAAATTGAGGAACAAAGAGTCAGAGTACTAAAGCACTAAAATAAAAAGGAGGAACACACAGAAAAGTCAGATGCAAGAAGGAGGCTGTAGTTTGAGGTTTTGTTTTTTGTTTTGCATGATTTTAGTTGGTCTGTTTGCAGAATAACCTCACAAAATACATAGACCTTGTTTCACTAAGATGCCATTATATTACTGTGACGGTATCATAAATTAATGAGTTCAAAAATCATTTCCATTACACGCAGAGGTGAAATTGCACTAGAAATACATTTCTTTGGATTTTATTTAAGATCATACAATAGGCTTATAATAGTATTTCTAGTAGAAACATCCATGCTAAGAGACACCTTGAAAATTGTGGCTTTTTGACTCAATACATTTTATTTCTCTTAGCTTTTGTCCTAAAAGCCTAGCTAGCCTGACTAGCACTGTACATACAGCATTGAAAATATTTCTCATGTTCTCTGGCCTGGGACTGGCAACTGGCTATGCAACAGGTGGTCCAGAAGGATATCCAAGCCCAGGGACAAACTGTAAGTATGTGCTGCAATTTAGAATCCAGAGACTGATTGTCCTGGCAGGAATGGGATGACCAAATGTGATGGTTGACATTTCATATTAAAATAAAATGCTTCCCCTATGCATAAGGTATTCCTTAAACATAGAAGAAGAAAAGTAGAGGGAGTCAACTGGCAAAAAGATGAACAATGGAGAAAGAAATATATTTGCAGCATACCATAGACATCTTAGTTCTTACATTTCAAGTTTCCATTTCTCCATCAAGGGCACGACTCTACATTTGGACTCCATTTCCCATGAAAAATAAAGCCATTCAACTGCTTCAATGAGGAGGAGAGCCCAGTGCAGGCTGCAGCTCTCCAGAGAAGATAGAACTTGATGGGAACCTCTGATATAAGTGGAGAGCACGAGGCAACTCAACTGCAATTCCCCAGGAATTACATGACAGGATGATTTTAAGACCCAAATTGAGCCATTTCCCACCTAAACAAAGAGCTGTTCTTCTACAGATGAAATTCATCAGTCTTTGACAAAGCTCCTCTCTTTTCTTCTAACACGTATCTATTTCATATTACTTGGCTTCCTGATGAGATATGTGAAATCAGAACAGCCTGAGAAAGGACAGTGGATGAAGTTTGAAAACTTTAATTGAAGCTGTACCAGAATGGCTTAGGCATCTCCTCTTGTCATGGCACAGAGGGAAAAGGCTTATAAATCCGGAAGCACTACAGGGAAGATTCACTAGCAAGAAGTGCCCTGATGCACTGTTTTATTTGATTAGAAGTGCTAAAGAAATAGAGATGTAGGTTTTTTTATTTCAAAAAATCCAGAAAGTACAACTGACTGTCAGAGAAAATAAGGGGAGAGGCTGTTCCAACCTACAGTATCACTCTTTTGGTCTCGTTTTCATTAGTCTCAAAACGTGCCTCTCCATATCTTATTCTTTGTGTCCTGCTAACCTTGTCACAATCCCAGCAGATTTAGAGCAGCACAGGAAGCCCATCCACCTCCACAGCAAGTAGATGGTGTGTACGCTATTTTGTTTGCTGTGGCCTACAAAGTAACACTTTCACTTCTTTCTCACAATATTAATTGACTAGGGAAAAAAAAAAAAAAAATCAAGCATGTGAAAACTGACAATGGCTTTTATTCTTTGGGGTGATTTCAGATGCTTGAAAGAGCAGCAACATCTCTTCACGCACACATGCACACACCCTTTGAGCTCACAGAGAAGAAGAATTTGAATTAGCTGCTTTCACGGTTTGAAAGCTTAATTGCTGAAGAGACTTTTGGAATTGACCACGGGGATGTCTCCCTGGAAGATGCAGCACAATAGAAATCACAGAAAGAAAATAAGAGGAGGGAAAAAAGCAGAAGGAGAAGACAGACATGAAAAATAGGCACTCCTCAAGAGCATACAGGTGCTGCTCCTTCCCACCAGCAGCATTTAGGGTCTGACAGTGTTTTCTCTATGAAGCGTAACTGCCCACTTCCCAATGAGGCCCACTAGCAAGGTCCCCATCAGAGATCTCTACCCACCCTAAGGTATGAAGAAATAGCCACATAGCCCTGCAGGAGGAGAGGTCCAGACCCCAGGGACAGAGCTCCAGCTTGCTGTCTCAGGTCTACAGTCTGATCCCATGCCTCAAACTGTTGTGCATCTGCTATTTCCCTTATGTCATCATGGTAACTCCGCCCTTGCACCCGCTCTTCTTTCCACAGAGTCTCACCACTTCATGTCTGCTAAAACACCTTTATAGGTGACCTATACTGTAGGCAGAGTACATCAGAAACACAGGACAACAGAAAAATGAAAACAAGGAGGAGTCAAAGCACTTCAGACTTCTTCCAGTTCTCAGCCTTGTTACACAGCTGCAGGTTACATACCTTTGAGACAAGGACAGCATCAGAAGCTCCTGCAGGACCCTCCTCCAGGTCAGAAATTCCCAGACAAAACATTGGCTATTTAGAAAAGAAACAGACTATATTTTCTTCCCCAGAAACAGTCTGACACAGCCAGTAAACAACCCCATAAGTTACTGCAGGTAAACTTGCTTGCCTAGCACAGGGAAAGGCAGTAGCAAATAACCAGTTCTTAATCACCCAAAAAAAGAGCGATGGTCACAAAACCAGTTAAAGAAAGGAGTCACTTACCCCTCCTAAAGATCAGGACTCACCAAACACTCCAATAGGAGGGATCTCTAGATAGAGATCCTTCCCTTTGGCAGCCAGCCTTTAAATGAGGCTTAGGGATGGGTGGAACCAGGAATTGTTTTCATCTGTGCTCCCAGGGCTGGCTGTGTCCCTTCACCAGGTGCTCAATCATTGGCTCAGGCAGTGACTTAGCAATCCCCATACACCTAGCTGCAGGCACTATAAATAAGAAAACCAATACCTTAATAGTCTACCATGCTTTTCCATCAGAAATGGCTTACTGTCTAGGATTTAAACACAAACATGGTAAACTTGATTATGTCAATAAAATGGTTTGTACAGACAGTTTAGTTTATTCAAAATATCATAGTTTATTTGCCAGCTGAAACAGTGAGCAGCTTTATTTTTTATTAACTTATACTTTTAACAGGAAAGAGAAACGATATTTTGATGTAAGGCAAAAATATCATCTGAGAACAACATTACATATTCCCATTTTCTCCAGCTTCATACTGTTGGAATAATCTCCATCAGTCTGTTTTTACAATTTAGACTATGCAAAGTCTGTGACTATACCTCAAATGTAAATAGTGTATTCTTGAGTATTCTGCACTGGTCTATGAGATGGGTGCCTGCATGATGGATTAGTAATATTCTGCAGTGTGTTTTAGGAATCAAACATGGGGCTCTTTATAAAAGCATTCAGAGACGTCAAGTGTGTTATAAATTGGCTCACTGCATTAAAAAAAAAGATTAAAATGTTCATATTCGATCTTGCAGTATTTTTGATTCAGGTACATTAGCTGTCATTTTTCTCCCCTGAACATTTTCAAAAGAATGACTTGTTTATAACAGGGTTTAGAGAAACGGGTGTTGGGAAGAGCATACAACCCCTTGTTCTATTAAATACCAAGAACCAAACTTCCTCTGATAGGAATCTGCAGAAACACAAGCACCAGACTTACTTATAGCAGAGGACCAGACCATAAAACTCCGAGCATGCCAAGAAAAATCTGCGTTTCCTTGAGCCCTGATAACCACCCAGCTGGGCAGCACCAATTCATCCCACACCACAGCCCAGAGGCTGTACAAAAGCCATACATTGAAACGACTTGTGGTCACCAGCAGTGGGGAGGAAATTCAGGTTAAAATCCTTGGTGGAGGAGGTTGTGCTGCGTCGTGTCCTGCTCACAGGCAGGCACTCCTGCCTCTTGCTCCTGCCCTCCATCAACAACATCCCTGTTTTATTTGCCCAGTAATGACTTACTGCACAATTCGCTTGCAAAGCTACAGCCTCAGCAGAAGGGATCTGCAAAGCAAGAACAAACTTTAAGGTTTCTCAGCCAATTGTTTGAGTCCCATTAAGGAATAAAGCAAGAGACATAAGAGAATTGCACATGAAAGAACAAGTATTTCTCACTTAAATCTTTTGAAATAGCAAATACGACTTTTGCTAGGGAAGCAACTTGATCTTGTAGTTCATTGGCAACACACATTGGATTTTTCTCTGTAAAGACATAATGAGATTATTATTAGCGCAAAAGGGATTACGTTCACGGCAGTCTGCAGAATGCTTTCCTTTAGCTGCTGTGCATTATTATCACTTTTAAAGGAAGGACTTAAAGACTTCTCATTATTGCTATCTAAGGATCTTTCTTTGGCTGGGTGATCAGGAACTAGACACAACAAATTCTCATCTTTAAACGTCACCACTCACACTCAGCATGCTTCAGTTCCCCATTACTACACAGATGGAGGATTGGATCAGAGATCAAGTGTCAGAGTCACTGACTGCACAAAAGTAAATCAGTTTAGAGGGAAGCCAAAATAATATCAAAACTTTCTTTTATTTACATCTCAAGCTTTATGCAATACAAACATGACGTAACTTTAAGGTTAAGGGAGCAGACAGAGGTTTTGAAAGAGTTCTGATTTAAAGCACCAGAGAAAGAGAAGGGTTCACATGACCTGTGGTTAGCAGGCGGCATGCAGAGGGTCCTGCTAGGATGTGCGGGGACTGTTGTCGGACAAACACTGCTAAGAGGGTCCCAGAGGAGTCTGAAAGCCCCCAGCACAAGTATGCTGTTGGAAGAGGCAGAAACTGAGTGTTTCATTCCACCCATCCATGATGGCCTCTACTTCTGCCAGCTGTAGAATTGGCCAGCATCTGCCACCTGTGTCTGGAGGGAAATGCAGTCATGTCAGTCTCTTCTGTAAAGTGCCTGGTGTGGCAATCAGCATTCAAAGCAGCAACACATTACGTTAGGGCTGCAACAGGCTGGAGCTGTCCAGTTTGGCATTAGCTTGTCAAGGAAACCATGGCATTCTTCCATAGCTATGCAGGAGCTACCTCTGGTTACTGTAGTCTCACAGCAGCATGTGATCCTGGGTCCCTTTTCCAGATTGGAGAAGGCAAGTGATGAAACTTTCATCAAACACTTTGGTAAGTGCCAACTTCATTTTGGCTACTTATTCTTTTGGTGCCTGGTCCACATCCTCCATCTGACAACAGGTGACCACTTGTGTAAAGAAATTTCTGAACCTGAGCTTCTGTAGTATCTGTAATCTTCCCAGACATGCCATGGTGGGCCTTCCTCCTCTTCAGAGTGAAATAGGAGCAAAAAAGCAGGGAGGTTGCAATAACAGCTTCCACATTCATCTCCGGGAGCAAAGAATCCGGAGTCTCAAACAAGCACACATTACACTTCTTTGCAGCATCAAGAGATCTCAGTAGGAACAAACTCATGCTCCAACCACAGAATTACACAGTTCACTGGCCCTGGACACGCACAAACTTCCAGTTATTCAGGCCATCTATGTGAAACTTTGCACAAATACATACTTGCATATGCAGTGTTAATACAGCAAGCATCAAACACAAGTGCATGGATATACACAGTGGCAAACAGAGCAGGGAATCCAAAAACCAGACCATGACATGCTAGCACAAAAAAAGAAGAAAAGGAAAGAAAGGGAAAAAGAAGAAAAAGAGGCAATCTAAGCTCTTGGCCTTGCTCTTCATGTTTCTTTAGCCTTGTATTTGGAATACAAGCAATACAGAACCCTCATTGTAGTCTTCAGATCTCCTTTCACAATATCTGTGGATACACAAGAAGGAACAAAACCAGATGGGAAGTGTTAGCAATCCTAACTGGAGGACTGGAGGATTCTGCCACTGCCAAAGCCAGTCTTCCAACTTTCCCCAATTATAATGCAAACTTAAATAGTTTAATTGCAACAAGAAGCAAAACAGGAACCACAAATTTAGAAAGTTATTTGTTTATTAAATGAACATAAGGAAAAATGACCTTTGCTGCACTATCTTGCTGGAAGACAGGATAAATAATGCATAGCAAGAAATAATTCTTATCTCTTGTTCTCTGATAGAACAAAGAAGATAATTTAATAGGACTTTACACCTTTCATTTTTCATACACCTTTCATTGTTTATGATTCTTCTGCAGTATGAATCATACTGGGAATTGCCTGATACTATTTTTTTTTGTCATGTTTCTATCATGTTTTGCTGCTGTTCGTTGTTTTCTTTTTTGATTTTAGGTTTCAGCTTCCACATTCTTGTGGAATCCATTGTGTTTAATAATTGCAATGGAAGATGGTAAGTAATAGAGAGGGTTTGCTATTCTTCTGATATTGTTGTAAATCATCAGAAGAAACAATGAAACACCACTAGACGAGATCCTTGAACAGTAAGTAGTGTATCTGTAGTAGGCACCCCTAAATCATATTAAAATCGACTACTAACTGAGGATTTTCCCCGTGAAGCTGAAGGATCTGTAGATGTTGGCACCACTGTTTTTTTTAAATGATCAGATATGTATTTGAGGCAGTAGAGAGTAGTCAGAGGAAAGGAAAAAGCAAGGCTTTAACTATTTTCATATAAAAAGTTGATCCCGGCATGGAGATCTGAGCTCATGCCAGTTACTTGTTTCATATTTAATATAAATAGCTTTCTAAACTCATAGCTCTATGCCATATGGCAAAAGGCCCACAGTTCATACATGCTCATCATGCAAATTTCCAGCATCACCAATGTGACGGAGGAAAAAGAAAACAAAAATAAAAACATAGGAAGTCCTATATTCTGTCATTCCCTCTCCTCGATGCACTAGGTTCCATACTAAATACAGACACAGACTTGCTGATGAATAACTAACAGTGGAAGAGGTAATTCTTTTTATTTTTAACAAACACTTGATTTTCTTACTCAGCAACAAGATTTTGAGCTTGCGGGAGCAATGACAGGCTGAGGTTGTGTGCCTTGCCCTCTGCAAGAAGTCAGTCTGAGGAGCCACAGCCCTCTCTTGTGCTATTTGAGAACTCATTAATCCAGCTGCATCCCACATCCCCATTGCACATGGATGAGCAGCTGGTCAAAAATGTTCTGTCAGGCAATTTTTTAGTTGGAAAGTTGGACTCAATAGAGGGAATTTTTTTTGGCAAGGTGAGAGAGGAACAGGAACATACATCCCGGTGAAATCAGGCACAAAGCATTGACTCAGCAATGTAAGCATCCACTTGAATGATGGAGATTAAGATTCAGCGCAGAGGTCTGCGCTAGGCAGAGCAACAACTCAGACCTATGAATTTCATATTCAGGAGATTGACCTACCAGCCATTCTGGGTTTGGATAAAGCAGTCAGTCTTTCTGATTCTCAGAACATTTTCTGAAAGGTGTCTTCTCATATAAAACAAGTTTGGCTTTGTATCACCTAAACTTCTTAGGAGACAGGAAAATGGCTTTCCCTCCACGTCAGCTGCTGTACTTTCAATAAGCACTGCCACTCTTCTAAATCTGTGACAAACACTGTCTTATTGAACAGTTTAAATTCAGTGTAATTAGTATATCTGTAATACTGCAACATCTTTAGCACAAAAATAAAAAAAAATTCAAAACAATTTTCAGCCTTATTATTATTCATTCTGAACAAAGAGCTATGGTCGGTCATATAATGAAAAGCATGGGTGTCACAATGCAGAAGCTACTTTCTTCAATCACCCTCAGTTTTGCTAGCCAGGATGTTAGCAGTGCTACTCCAGACAAGACTGTGTGCCATGACTCACCTTCAGAGTTCACAGAGAAATTGAGAAGACCTCCATCTGTTAGCAAGTCCAATGCAAGGTTAACATTGTGAAGCTGTCGACAAGAGAGAGAGATCAATGTAACAGAAAATACTGTCCATCTAACAGCATAACGACCAGGATGTTTTTAGAAGTATTTATCTAGAAGCTGGAATAAGGTACTGATTAATAAATACATACTGATATTCATCTCTTTACTTTTGATTGAGTGCTTTTCAGAATTTCTACCATTTATCATATAAAATCAAATCTCCAACAATATGTATCCCACCCATGCGGTGGGAATAACAATCCATTTATTTAAAAATAGACCTTGCATGAGAAAGTCTTCTGTTAATGGATGTTTCCACAGGGAAAGCAGAATAGATTCACAACTGGATCTAACAAATGCATTAGATTTATTTCTACTTTTTTTTTTTTTAAACAGTGCCCATATGGTTACCATATTTGGAACATGTAAGTATGTAAGTAAAAAGTTGTCTGTATTTTATTTAGGATTACCAAGATTGGAAATCTTCTGATCAGCTATATTTGTGAGGTTTATGCTTTAACATATAAAGATATATATAGATGTAAGAGTAGTGATGATATCCCTTAACGTTACTCCTGAGAAATTAAGCATACCTCTATGAATAACGGCTGGGCTTCTTTTCCCAGTTTTTCCTCACTTGTTTTTCTCTCACTTTCCCACATGAAAGTTGCACCACAGGCATATGCAGTAATGATGAATGATATTTCAAAATAACATAACATTCAATTTACTAGCTCCTTACAGCTTAAGGGCAGCTATTTACTTGCATGGTAATTAGCAGGCTCTCTTCCTCTAATGATGTAACAAGGCCTGTAAGAACTTCAAATTTTCTTTGTACATTCCTTAGGCTACTGAGCAATTTATCCTTCAGGAGGTACAACATTAAATGCTGCCACGCTGTTCCCTATTATCTTCTGACAACAAGCACTGGGGTCCCACGTGCATAAGCCAAGCAAAAACCGTGTGCTCTGAAGTGAAGCGACAGATCTATGTTTTACCTGGTTCTGTGATTTACAAGTAACTGAAATTGACAGAATTTGAGCTTGTTATCTTCCTCTCATACTCAGCAGACAGGAGAGCTTAAGCTCATACCAATCTACACAATTTTTCTGATCAGAATGAATAAATCAAGTGTTTTCTTATTGAATTAGCACAGGTAAAAGGGTCTCATTTTCCTCCCTGTAAGCAGATGAGATTTGCAAGGAAAGGAAACATGCAGATTTCAAAGTAAATCTTCAGACAGAAATACTGATAATTACCTAAGAAAGGCAACCTAGAAAAGTAAGCTGTTCCATCCAGCTGCACTTCCACACTCAAAAGAGATGGTAAATTCTCTAGGATTTACAATCTGACAGCAATCAGAATGTTTGGGATATTTCAGCTCTGGGACTGGTTTGACAAAAAATACCAAGTCTGCACAGTTGCGATAAGCACAGGGGCCCTCCCAGGCCTTATCACCTGGCCACGCAAAGTTCACCCTTCGTTCCAGCCTGATAATTCCATAATTCTATCCCTTGTCTCATGATATATGATTTTCTATGGACATGAGCAGCCAGAACCAGACCTTACTTACAGGTGCTTATAAGCCTTGCTGTTTGTAAGGGACACTCAGAAAACCTGAACAAAAGTAACCCACTTGCAGCACAGACTTGCTGCACCTGCAGGCCAGTCACATCCAGGATTTTGGCTCCGCTTTGCTCAGCTCTCCTGCTCCTGCAACATGAGCTCCCATCCTCCCTATCTCCTTTAGTTTTTGTTTCTATTTTCCCTGTTGGTATCACAACTTCCATTCCAGTTTCCTCTCCTTGTGACTCATGAGGCACACTTATCAGTCTGGAACTACAAGCTTCCAAGTTGGTGCACTGCACTGATCTCAGTGGTGCGTGTGGTTGTCACACTTTTATTACATGAATGACATGTTTTAAATATCAGCAAAGGTTATATTTTCATACTTTACTGTACCAATTAACGTCTAAAATGGCAGGGAGTAAGACAGCACATGGGAATTGAAAGACATATTTTATGTTCAAATGACAGCTGAACCATGGTAGTTCAATATTTTTAGTTGTACTGTCATCTTGCTTGCTTTCTTGTAATAAACATCAGACAAGAATAACAGTAAATACCACTCTAGCAAAGTATTCAACAGCAAATACAGCTCTTGAAAGTAATTTTGCTAAAATGAAATTGCTGGGATGTACAGTATTGAATTGAACCAGTACACGGTCCCATTATAACCTCCTCTGGGGCTGGTGACCATTGGAAGCAGGGTAAGAACTAGGAATTCTAAGCTCTGGTTTGTACCTAAAATGTAGAGGCATCTCATTCTTGAGATCCGTGCAAGCCGGAATAGAGCTAATACAAAAACATTATCTACAAAATCTTAAATGAAAAAATATTCATTGACTTCTTCTGAAGGAAGTTATTGAAAATGTTGAAAGTTTGTTCCTAATTCAATGAACCAGAGCACACAATTTTGAAAACTGAGTGGAGGAGGAAAAAGGGAAAGATTTTATGCTTTGATTTTATTTAACTCTTCAAAATCTGTTTTCCATTGTCTTAGATATAAAATCTGAATTTTCCTAATGTCTTTAACAATCAACCAATTTTGACAAAATCTGAACCTACATCTCAGACAGCTGTAATTTTAAACGCTTTGAGGATCTCCACAGAAGTATTTATTATTGAAGAAGGGATCTCTGAGAATTTTCATCACAGATAAATAGTGCCTGGGGAGATGAGCTGCAGTGAGACTGGGAATCGACATTTGTGTAGGAAACCCTGAATGCAAATCACATCAGAGGAGAGATTCCCTTCTCAGATATCTCTAGAGCACAAAGGATAGGAAACATTTCATCTTCAGAGACCTAAATGAATACAACCCAGGAAAAACATCCAGGGTTTCAACTAGATGATCATTATGGTCCTTTTCAACCCAGGCCATCCTATGATTCTGTGACTTTCTGAGCCATTCATTGACCCAAATGAAAAAAGTTTTTTGATTTTATGGTGCAGAGGCATGCACGTATACAAAACCATCAACATAAATAACAGTCCTCATGGTCAGCTTCCTAGAAGTGTGCGTGATCCACCAGGGTCAGCAACTGAGCCACATCAGAAACAATTTAAAAAGATCTCAGATACCTCAAAACGTTTCAGTGTCCTGGATCTGTGGCTGGGGCATTCACACCAGCAGCCCAGCATGCACTGCCTTGTGGCTGATACTATTTTCTTTGGAAGTTCTGATAAGATCTGCGTGGTAGAGGTTGAGAATGGAGCCAGGCAAGGACAACTAGGTACATTACAGCTCCCAGCCTTGGGGGAAGAAAGGAGGTATATTCTCAAGAGCTTCTAAAGTACAGAAGGGGCCTTCAAAATGTTCTGGTCATGTCTCAATTATGGTATATTTTTAGGATGGCATAAGGAAAGCTATATGAATCCAATTCTGTTATGCAAGATATGTCATCCATTTAACAATGTCATTTGTAGGACAGACTTGTAGGAGGATAGCACACCAATTCCTTGCTGCAGAGAGACTCTGTTTTTAACTGGAAGGCTTCAGAGGAATGCATCTGCATAAATAAATGCAATTAGCAATAGCTCACATCACATAAGACAATACATTTTTGAAGAAGATAACAACATGTCCCAGAGTATTTGAACAGCACCTAGTACCTGCATTTGTACTGTCCCAAAGCATTACCAGCAAACACCGTGCATGCATATGGTTTTATACACAGCAGCAGTTACAGCAAGACACGGAGCTCTTCTGACATATGGAAGCAATAAATACACAAGATGTTTGAAGCTTCAGGCTCTATGTGATTAAATAACAACTTACCATCTCTGTGGTGCTGGCTGGAGTCAGAAAGAAATCCCTTAAATTCAGAAAATAACCTTCTAGTTGTCCAATTAACAGAAGTAAAATAACTCCATCTGCAAACTGGAAGAGGAATGATTTGAATATTATTTATTATGTGGGCTTTTAGTAAATTCCAAAGATAAATACCACTCTAGTGATAAGGGAATTGCAATGGTATGCTGGCAACCAGACAGCCCAATGACTCATCCTCCTCGACCTCTCAGACAGCACGCTTCGTACATACTTACATAAGGCTCCTAAGCTCATATTAAAAAAAATACGACCTCGTGAAAGGACTGCTATTAAAACAAACTGTCCAGATGTGAAGAGACTTCAGACAGCCACAAGTGACAAACACATGAATACACTTGTGCACAGTGCCTGAGATTTACGACAAAAGCCTCCCAGAACTTCCCTTCTCACAGGCTGATTTCTCCTGCTGCTATAGTGTATGTATCCATGGAAGCAAAGAAAAAAGCACTGGGGACACCCCTGAGATCTCTCCCCATCCCTTGCTCCATCCCCAAGAACAGTGGAGGTGTGATTGAGCCTGTCTTTGCTGTGCATGGGAGGTGATCCTGAGCTGCCCAGCAAGCACTTCTGCAATTACATGGACTCTAAAGAAGCTCGATGTTCAAAGGATGGAGTTCTGCCATTTAAAGAAAATCAAGCCTTCCTACCCTGCAGCAAACCCTGCATTAAAGATCACTAAACACCAGCAACCAACCTGACTTTCAGTGTAATTGTCAGAAATCAGCCTTACTTCAGAAAGATGGGAGTTCAGTCGACTCTGAAAATGACTCCCTGTAGCATTACAAGGAACGCACAGTATTCAGTACAGTGCTGTATTTTTTCATTTCTTAGAAGTTTCTCAAGCTTCAGAGACTGAAGCCTGATATCTTAACCCAAAGCTAGATACAATCGTTATGTGGCTAAGTTTAAAACTGATACAACAAAAAGGAGCGATCCTAATGGTAAGAGGAAACACTCAAGTAAATGACAGAAGATGATAAGGTGCAGTTCAGTGCAGGCTACCTGAGATTCCATGTCTTTCACATTTAATCCCAATTTTCCAACGTGCTGGTTGACAAATTGCAAAAACACCTAAGGAAAACAGAAAGGGAGAAATAAAAGAGCACTTTTTTCAGTGAAGTCATGAATTATGTTTCACCCAACATATTTTGATGTCTGTTAAAGAATAAATAAATAAATTACCTTTTTTACATCATCCAGTCTTTCAGGAGCACGGCTAAATAATTCATCAAAGGCATCATCCGCTGCATTCAAAACAACATTAATTGGTATTGTTTGGAATAAACTGTCAGATCACAGGTTTAAGATGGCTTGAGAAGGAGAAAGGCAATCACACCTTATAAACCAGGGAGGAAAAATGTTTTAGGGAGAAGGGAAAAAATCCTGCTTTTGGATTTAACAGAGGACAGAGGTAGAGGCTTCACTTAAGCCTGATCATACCAAATTTAATTCATTCAGCTCCGTAATTTTTACCTGCAGATGTTCTCAGGATTTGTACTGCACCAGTTCTGGCAAACAAACTAAATGAGGAATAGATTTCTAGGGTGCAGGTAGGCAAATGCAACTCTGCTTCAGGAAGGTTCCTCCAGAAAGCCAGCAGCAGGGAAGCCTCTGCTGTGAAGGAGCTTAGCTGGTTTGCCCTCCCTCCCTGCTGGGAAGCAGGTGAATGGATCCCATCACATCTCAGAGCCAGTCTGCAGCCTGCAGCAGTCTCACAAACGAGAGAGCCCTCTTCTGGAGCTGTGCTATGAGACTGCTTTCAGTCTTTGTTAAGCAAGCCGTGTTAAAAATAGATGGAGACAGCATTCTGAAGAGTGAATTTCAGATTTCTTTTTCCAGCAGAATCAATCCAATGGAAGAAAGTCAATTACAGTATTTTTCACTATTTCAGCCCACGCTAGAGGCCAGTCAGGGGAATAAGTGATAAACATGTATTAAATGATACAGTTTGCACCTCTGCAAAGTATGAAATGCTAATACAAAGGGCTCAGCAGAAAATTAAAACAGTTGCATTGATTCACCAGGGACGAAGAATGCTCCTTTGCAGCAAGGAGCAGCTCATGGTGTGCTAGCCAAAAGCCTCAAGCCAAAGATTGGGCAGTGCCAAGACATTCTGCAGGCTCTGCACACATGGACAATTTTCACCTCAAGTGTTTCATAGCCCTCAAAAGCCCTAAAGGTAAAATCTCCAGGGAGGCTGCCTGCTTTAGTGAGCTGCTATCCATAACCAAGCACCAGATTTCAAAATCCTATCTGAAAGCTGCAGAAAGGAAATGACATTGAAACTACCGAGGCAAGAAGAAACACAATTCTCATGGCACTGTGTTCATAAGTAGTTTCAACAGAGAGAATGAGATCAGCACAGACTAATTATTTCTTTTAATTCAAGGCATACTTTGTCCCCAGCCAGGGCTTCTCTGCTGGGTCATCAGCCCACTGCATCATTCCCTGTCTCAACTCCCACCTGCAGCTTACAGGCAAAGGGACTGTCCAGCTTCCAAGCCATATTGTGCTGAATGTACAGACTTTAACAGAAGACATTTGGAGAAAAATGCTAGGAGAAATCAATGAGTCTCCACTAATTCTAGTGGAAACGTAATGATTTTATCATGCAGTAAAGATCAATCCCACTTTGGGGCATAATAATACATAATGGAGAAACGCTGGATTTGGTGATGCCGGTACTTACTTGACTGCTCTTCTGAATTCTCTCTAGAGGTGCAATAAAAAAGAAAGAATTAGAGAAAGCATTCAACAGAACTAATCTTATTCATAAGCAAAGCTTATCTGGGCCATCAGGCACCTTGTAAAGCAGGAGATACATTACTAAGTGCCATTAACTTTATGTCAGAGTAACTTTCCAAAGACGCTTTTAAGCACACTGTATATCCATGCAGACACTTGGAAGCATATGAGAATTTAACTGGCCCAAAGACCAACGAACATTTATTTTATAAACACAACCCATAATAACCTCTTGCAATAAGCTGCTCCTGAAATTAGAATTTGAAGATGTTCTAGCATATAAAAGATGACAGTAGGAAAGTCTGTTTCTGGTTCTTGGAATGATGGCCATATTTTCTTGGTGTAAAAATGGTAACCTGCCAGATCTTTAATAACCACAATACCTCACAAACTCAGCAAGCTCAAACCTTATTTCATCAACATCAAAATAAGCAAAAATCTGCCTCCTTTCTCTTAATTTATGGACGCAATAGAAATAAATGAATAGTAGATACAAACCACTGTGGCTTTATAAAATTTCCTGTTTATTTTACAGTGAATTTAGAGTACTGGATGTTTATTACTATTTTTATTACTATATTCCACAGCAATAACAACCTCATAAATACTCATATACATTTTTCTAGAGAAATTTAAATAAAAAGCAGAACATGCATATGCATGCCTGGTTTTATGATTTTTGTCATCATCATAATATCAGATATTTTTTGTTTCTAAGGGGAAAAACACCCACAATATTTCCTTTCTGATTGACAGTGTACAAACCAAATATATCCCCTCTTACTTGCTTCCTGTGATATATTCCACCCCATTTGCTGTCTTTAATCCTTTGGAGGTGTTCTGTTAAACAGAAAATATATATTTTTGGTTTTGTTATGCAAAAAAATCTGAAAGCATTAGTGACACTTTCATGAACTGTCTGCTGCCTTAAATGACTACCAGAGAGCATTTATCAAGAAGCCCAGCACAATTAGTACAGGCACTTTGTGAGGCTGCTGCTCCTTTCCTCTTCAACCAAGAATGACCTGTTCCCTTCAGGACCATTAATTTATCTTGTGAAGAAACAGCTCACCACCAAACCCCACCATCTCCATTACCACTGCCCTCTCTCTCAGGGCTAATATCCATTTCTGATGATGTGGTTTTACAGATAATCCCTCCTGATTTCTGTGCACTGAGGTACTTACGGCCACACAGGGCACTAGTGGGAGGACTGCTTTATAAAGAGTCTGACTTTTCACTGGTGGGAAGGATTCACATGACAGGAGCATCTGAGCACTGCAAAGGGACAAGTAATTAGAGTAATTCTAAGAAATCAAAGGGTCTACTTGTGCCTGAGTGCTAGGACACAGCCCCTGAAGAGGCTGTCTCTCCCAGACACTTTGAATCCTCCGGACATGAAATATGTATTTTAAGTGCATGCATGGTCCCAGTTCCAGATATCTTCCTTTAAAGAGCGAAAACTCTAGGTAATGCCATACAGGGTGCAGGGCTCAAAACACAACTGAATGGCAACTGTACTGTTCAAACAGTGACGTAATGGTGCTGATTTTTGCAACTGTATCTCAAACCATGGGCTTTTCAATATTCCCCTGAAGTCCCAGAGCTGGCTTCAAGAAACACAGTGGAGGAAGAAAGCATGCAAATCTCAGCTCATAGACAAAAATATCAAAATATGACTCCAACGGACAGTAAGGACTCCCTTCCCCTACAGAAAGAAACTAATGTCAACGTTCAATAAGTGCAGGCTTCTATTTTAAAACATTTAGAGACAGCAGGAACAGAATTTCTTCTTTTGCTTCTTTACTGAAATCAATAGCTGTTTTCAGATTGGACCATTCCTTTTTGGATAAAGAGAAAAAGTAACATAGTTTTTCTATCCTTTTAAAGTTACAGCATCTGAACTAAGGTCAAAAAATATGGTCTAGTCATTAAATTGAAAGACACGGTTCACAGAAATGTCTCCCATTTACTGTTGCACACACATTTCTCCTTAATTATAAATAAAACTAAGCCTTGTGAAATGTTTCTAGGATATTCAGTGACAAATATTAAAGCCATAAATACCTCGATGGTGATTGTTTCCACATGAACATTTGGAGGAAAAGCCAGACTGGGTTGGAAGTGCTTTGCTATTGCGACCAGAAGATGCAGTGTGCTCAGTAAGTCCTTTGCTAAAATAGCTATACCATGTAAAGAAAGAATACAAAGTTTATTGTGCAAAACAATTAAACCTCACTGTAATATCTTAAGTTCTTACTGGACAGAGCATCCCAAAGTCACAGTAACACAGATGGGACATCAAGTTGGGGTTTATATCACATCACAATTCAGCAATACCACATCTTAAAAGTCCTTTTTGTGAGACATTCATGTGGATGCTAAAGGCTGTTAAACCATATACCTGGAGGACACAGCTGCACCTAGTCAGGGACAGATATTCTTGTCTCACTTGTGGTTCAACTAATAATTGCAAACAGGTCATTTAATTACTGTTCTGGCACTCCACTGCTTCACAGCAGTCTTACAGCAGAGGAAGCCTTGGAATGGTTAATTTTGTCCTGTTTCACAGCTGCACCTACCTTCCACACTCCACTTCAGCTGACTATCTTCCAGTTGCAAACACTTAGCCACAGCTTCCAGAATCACAGAGAGTTTCTGACGCTGTTTTTTTTCTGTTAATGCTATCTTGTCAACATCCAGCTTGAGAGATCCTAGATTTTCTTTGACAGAGCCCACATAAAGAAGATGTATGCATTTAACACCATCACAGAGAGGAAAAAAAAAATCAATATAAAATCACAGCAAAGCGCACAAAGTCTTGTTTTCAATGCCCAGTACTATTTAACAGCTTCCACAGCTCAGACCCACAGCCCACCTGCATATGCCTTGTCAAACTCCCACACTCTCTGATAGCCTCAAGAAAAATCAGTAAAATTCTGAAGGTCTCAGCCCATTCCTTAAAGCAGCATCTCCCATCCCCAGCACTCCACAGTGCTCCTTTTCCTAGGGGAAACTACAGGAATTCGACACGTGAATCCTTCCTGTAGGTACTGCACAAAGGCCTTACCAACTCACACATATAGAAGAAATCCCAGCTCATTGCTCAGACAAGCAATCTATGAAAATAAGCCAATCCTATTCACTCTGCTGTCTTCTGCCTTGAGGAAAAGGAGATGGGATTTGAAAGGAGTGCCCAAAAAAAAAAGAAAAACAAAGCAGGGACAGGAAAAATGAAAAAACAAATGGACCAAGAGGCTGTTCCAAGAGGTCACATCTTTAATAAGTAGATACTCATCAATTCAGAGTATTAGACCCGAAACTTAAAAACAAAACAAAACAAAAAGCTGGAAAACATATAAACCATTGTGCTGATGCCATTCAACGTTTCTGGTAGCATCACAAGTTGCCTTTGTGCTCTTGGCTGATGCTAAAGACTTTCTGAGAAGACAAACAATAATTGTATAAAACAATAGTGGATCACCAGGCATCTGTTCAGAATTGCCTTTATCACAACTTATTCACAGCTCTTTCCATTCAAGAGTATGTTTATTCTACCTTTGTAAAGTTTTTCTGTTATTTGTGAGCTTAACTCAGAGGCAGCTTACCCAAGAGATGATGAAGTACCAGCCCATCATATAGATCTTCTTCCAAACTTTTAACTACTATGTGCTCCTCTTTCAGAGTTGTGTTAATCCAGTCAATCAGCAGCTGTGGAGGAAAACAAAACAGCTGACAATTATATTTTTGTCTGGACAAGTCCTCAGTGCTATGCCATGCTTCACCTCTCTCTTTAGTCTCTTATTTCACATCTCATTTTGCTTTAACCGCTACTTCCTTTTTGCTTCTTGGTTATTTTTTAAAGAAAATGGAAGTTAAATGTCAGTTCTTCCTAATAATACAAGGCTCATTGGCCACTTCTGGGCAAACTTTTAGGTGAGACAGGTGCCTCCCAAGTTATATTCTCATGAATTTTGTAGAAATAGCTATACAGAGAAGAAGGCAGACCCTACTGCCACTTCCATTAGGGAGAAAGCTGTACCTCCAACCCCCTGCCTTTATTAGACATCAGAGAATTCACACACAGACAAAAGTTTGTGAAAGCCTTCTCTCATTCTGTGGGTTGTATCCTGCATGCATGAGACAAAAGGATCTCCTCAGCATTTCTCCATTCCTTATTTAGTCACATATGCTAATACAAAGGCAAGAGGACCTGCTGAAGCAGAACTAAAAAGCAGCAGCCCCAGCTGGTTATTAATAAGAATCTCTTGAAAAAGGACATGTATTACTCATTTTGCTATTTTTACTGTTGCAAGTGAGTGCTTGGAGTATGTCGTATGGGCGATATCCTTCTCATTTGATGTAAATAGAAGAGAAAATTCATAGCAGGTCCCTGTAAGTTAGCCAGCAGTGACAAAAATATAAGAAACATTTTATTAAAATAAAAATAATGATCTCTGGGATGCTTGAAACTGCATGAGAAAAAATGCCTAGCTCGGGCACTCTCCTGAACTGAGGAGCTGACAAAGCATGTGTAGCACATTTCCTCAACACAGAAGTAAAAGGTGTTTTCTAGAGCAGAAAGCTCTGCTCCTGCTAGTGCTTGCAGGTTAAGATCTGGTAATGTCTAGGTGGGCAAGGGCTAGACATGTACACCAAGTGTCATGGTAAAGGCAAGACCAAAAAGCAGAATGTACTGCTAAGTATAGATGTATGAGACTCCTCGTTGGGTATCTCAGCTCTTCACAACCACGACCACAGCCTGCAGCTCAGACTACTCTTTCAAGTCCTTTTACTGGGGTCCCACTCAGCTGCAGAGCAGAGTAGTGTGTAAAAATTGAGAAAGGAGAAAAGGAATACCTAAAGATGTTTGCTACTGGCTTCTAAAGCAACTATCTTCTCTTTTACACATTCTTCAATATTTACAGTAACTACAGTGAGCCTTTTCACATTTCTTAGCTCCCAGATGCCCTTCAGAACAAAAATGCAATGCAAGACAGTCTTTTTCCAAGTAAGGATCTCCACGGCTCCCCCTGTCCACCCTAAGCTCTTCTCCAACAGAGCCACAAACACTTCAGATCAAGAGGGCAAGGAGCGGCAGCGATGGCACATGGAGGATGCCCTCCTTTGGGTTCCCATTTCCACCTCACCATCTTCCACAGAGAAGACAGACAGCGACAAACATTCTTTGAGGAGTTTCTGAGAGGAAAAGAATCAAGCACTGAAGCTCACAGAAATCTCCATATAGTAAGGAATCTCTTCATTTTTGGCAGTCTGGAAAGAACAAATGCAATGTCTCTGTAGACAACATAATTGCATTTCGCAGCACCACCTTTCAAGATTTTCTCTTTCATATAAAAACATTGTGAAAGCCTGACACAGAAATTAAATATTTTTGATCAAATGTGCATGAAGGTTTAAGAAAACACAATAAAGAAGCACACATATTTATGGATTTATGAATGCCATATAACACACACATCAGCACAAAGCCTAAGCTTGTTTTTGTAATATTTCTAACACTTTCAGTATCTCCATAATGCAAGAAGTGCCAGTCTCAAAAGAGACACGCCGCTTTTCTTGCAGGAAATTTCAGTCTGCTAGCCTTCCCCTGGGCTATGCCACTAGAAAAACACAGTGATTGAATGCACAGGGGGAATTTTCAAAATTACTTGGAAATAAAGCACTTTCCCGTGAAATAGGATTCATCCGTCACAGCTACCTCAAGCAGACAATGAACTGCACAACAGCTTGAGGGCTTTTCTCCTCCATTCCAGTGGTGACTTGCACACCCTCACTCCTCCTTACTCTGTTATTTATTAACCCATCAGGCTGCACCATAGCTTGCGCCAAGCTAGCAGCCATCAGCAAGCTGCAGACACAAGGCAGAGGACAAGAGAGAAAACTGCTTACCATCACCATAGCAATTCCACAGCCTGTTATCATAGGATCAGGAGAACCAACTTCCATGTACTCGAACATCTCCTGTTAGTCATAGTAAGTGTTGACATGGATTTCCTTTCAATCACAGCTGGCTGTCCTGGATGGATTCTTATTGCCATTACACTATCACTACAGCCAAGTAGCATCTGAATACTTCATACACACGTCCCGAGTTATGTGAGAGGACATATAAGAAGAATCCCAGATTTTAAACCTGCTCTCCACTTTACGCACAGCAGAGATCACTCCTTGGGGTGTCAGCACATAAAGCTTAGAACTGTACTTGACAAAGCCCAAGTGCCAGCATCAGGACGTGTCCACATCCTTAGAAAGTGTGCGACTGGGGTCAAGGAGCTGAGTTTTTTACATGTAACATGCCGCAGCAACGCGGCAGGTTACAGCAATCTCAGGTGAGGGTTAAACACTTTAGTAAAAGAAATTGTACCAGTTTCAATTCCTCCAGTTTGGGATTGTTGCTTGAGGTGGGTTTTATGAGTTTCCTCTTCTCTCCTATGAAGGAAAGAAACAAGATCAATTACAATTATCAGATATGACTCACGCAAGTTTTCTATAAAATCTGCAGTATCACTAACTGACATATGTAGAAATTGCCATTTTTTCTTTCAACTGATTCCCCATGAGGAAGAAAAAGGCTCATCAAAACATTAATGACTGCTGTCAGAAGTTATATTTCAACGTAATTCAAATCAATAAATCTAGAGGGACAATCCTGGAAACAAACAAAAGTTAGGCAAACCTCTATGCATGAAATTTCAATTTCAGTTAAAGAATCAGCTAGGACTTGTGTTGCTTCTTCATTATCTGCTTCAAGAGAGTCAGAGGCCAAACTACACACACAGCACAGCATTTACTTGCTGCTGATGAAGCCAGGAGACTACTGTTGAAAAATACACGATTCATTTGTACTACAATTTTTCTGCTTGTCTCTTCAGGTCACTCCTTGGACCTTTTTCTGTCTTGGTTCACAAAGTATGTACCTGGATTGATGACATTCTCAACGAGGAATTGATTAAGGGCAGCAGGCTGTGTAAACGCATTTAAGAAGTCTGCGTCCATTGTATTTTTCCACTCCTGGTTACCTGATGAAAGATACAGAGTGAAACGAAACATGAGTAAAGAAGGCATGAATAGAACAAAATAAGTGTTAGGAAGAAAACAAATGAAAGGGCTTTTTTTTTTTAGTCATCATTTAATGACCGATGGATTACTTCTAAAAACAATCTGAAAATAATATTTAAATGTGTATACAAAAAGTTAAAAAGAAGCTTCAATTTTTCTGTTAATAATCAGAACGTAGGGAAGGAAGTCCTTAAGTACAAAAACTTGCCTTAATTCCAACCCATTGTTTCATCTGAATTAATTAGTAAAATCTTTTTTCTATTTACATTAGAAAAAAAAGCTTTCAGTTTCTAGATATCAATGCATATAAAAATGATTGATACTTAAGAACTATTAAATCAAGAATGCAGTAGTTAAATTAGACACAAGCTTACAAATACAAGCAGTTTCCTTTACTAGACCATCTGGTATGGTTGTATAAAAAAAAGCTAGCTTCCTTCTGGGTATACAACCTCAACTTCATGTTAGATTAAGTTGCACGGCTTCTCAGCAATTTGGAGAATGACTTCCCTACACAGCCTAGCCATCTTAGAATGAAAGCAGAATGGCAATACGCAACACAGAGATGAAAATACCCTGTCAACAAACAATACTACAGGCAGGCTTTTCTAAAATGGCTAGGAGCTGCACAGAAGGACAGCAGAAGCTAGAGAATGGAGTTGTGGGAGCAGGATGGGGAGGCTGTATAACCCTCCACACATGTCTTACCAAACCGAAGTTCACTGTCACAAGCAGTGTTCTATGACAAAGGGGCTGGCAAAGACATCTCCTAGTGTTCTTGGTGCCTTGAATTAAACCATGGTACAAGCAAAGACAAGTCTGATTTTTTAACCACATGTGTAAGTCTGTTCCATGTTGCCTACACAACACGAAAGACAGAGCCAGGCTCTACAGGATGCTTAAGTAGTAGGAAATATTCAGTTTTAAGTGCTTGCTTTTGCAGTTTGTATGTTTATGTAAAGGTTGATCGGCCAAGTCCACAAGACTAAGAAAATTAGGATGCTTTAACGTGGCAAAGACTAAGTAAAGTAAGGAATAGTAGAAGCTGAGTAGTTGATACAAAAAGAAGGATAGCTCCTCTTTAAACCAAAGATAAGTTAACTTCAGCAGATCACAGAATCATGGAATATCCCAGGTTGGAAGGGACTGACAAGGATCATAGAGTCTAGCTCCTGGCTCCACAAAGGACCACCCAAAATCCAAACCCTATGTCTGAAAGTGTTGCCCAAATGCTCCTTGAACGCCAGCAGCTTGAGGCCATGCCCACTGCCCTGGGCAGCCTGTTCCAAGGCCTGACCACCCACCCCCTGGTGCAGAACCTGTCCCTAACCCCCAGCTGCCCTTCCCCTGACACAGCTCCATGCCGTTCCCTCGGGCCCTGTCACTGTCACCAGAGAGCAGAGCTTAGTGCTGCCCCTCCGCTCCCTGTGAATTGCTGCAGCTGCCATGAGGCCTCCCCTCAGCTCCTCTGCTCTGGGCTGAGCACACCAAGGGACCTCAGCTGCTCCTCTGACACCTTGCCCTCCAGACCCTTCTCAATCTTCATAGCCCTTCTTGCTCCCGGAGCAAGAGAGCTGTTGCAAATGCCATTGCACAACTGCCCAAAGACAGTTTCCAAAGTGGCATTTCTCTGGTAGTTTTACACTCCAGAATGCATAGTCGTCCTCTGCAGACTCTCTCAGTGTTCATTAAAGGCTCCAGTCAAAGTCCACTATGAATATGTATTTTAACACAGATCTTGCCAAGCCACAATTATTGGTAGGAAGTGGCAATTAAATACTTTTGCATATCAGTCTTGCAAACAAATTAGTTACAAAATGCCCAACAAACCATCAAGGAAGAAGAGTCACAAAGCAATTACTGTCATTATGGCTGCAAAACTGAATGTTGTCACTAGAAACATGGATAATAAACTAAGATACTTACGAGAAATTGAGTCATTTAGTGCCTGGGGAGCAACTGAACTATCTGAGATGAGACTGTCTAGATGTAACAAACTAGGAGGAAAGAGGTAATTAACACAGAGAAACCTAAGTCCAACTTAAATTAGGTTTCTGGCACTTGTTTTGCCTTGGAAAGTTCTACTCTAAAGCCCTATGTAATAATCCATGTAAACCACAACTTACCAACTCAACTTCACTGCAATATTCAACTTGCACATCCCTTACACTTCCTTTGAATATTTATACATCAAAATGAGGCATATTGCCTGCCATATCTTTGGTATCTGTTTGGCCAAGGAACCCAGACATCAGAAAGCTACCTTTAACATTTGGAAGCCTGTAGGAAAGGGTGTGAAATTAAGAATTTACACTAGCAAAAGTTAATGTGCTCCAAGGACTAGGTCTTGTGTGTCATACTTGGTCAGAATGGTAAAATGGCCATCCTGGGTGAGACAAAACGTCTCCTGATCTCAGAGATCATTTGGATGCTGCTGGTCCCTTACAGCACCCAAAGTCAAATGCTTAGGGAAGAAGAAAACAGAGCAAGCATTCACAAGTTACTTCCCTAAAACACGCTCACAAGCTTCAACACTCTACTGCTCAGCCTTTCTAAACTAAAACTGGGGTCCTAGTAATTTGATGCTGTCAAAATATTTAGTTCTCATGAACTTCCCAGCCCGCCCATGAATGCGTGCCTCTCTCATCACTCAGCAGTGAGGAGCTGAAGAGCATGGCTTCATCTGGTATGAGGAACCACTTCCCTTCTGCTTGCTTTGACCCTAGGCTACTTCCTCTGAAGCTCCCCACTACACCTAAGTGGAGAGCCATTGTTTCATTTTCTTCACATCTTTATGTTACTATACTGCTACCCTACACCCTCAACAATCATCTCTTTCCACAAAGAAGCACAGCCTATGTCTTAGTTGTCCTTTGCAGGGATACCATTCTGTAACTTTGATCGTCCAAGCCACCCTCTTCAGAGCCTTCTCCAATGCTACCACGTTCTTTTTGAATTTCTAGGAAGCAGAACTGCACAGGTTTAGGGCAGTGCCCACAATACCCTCTGCATTGTTCTGCATGCCTTTCCTCCTAATTCCTAACATCCTTTGCTTTACTGATCACTGCTGAGCACTGAGCTGACACTTTAACAGAACTGTCCATTAAAACTCCAAGATCTTATTCCTAAATACCAACACTCTGCTCTGAGCCCATCACTTATCTGTAGAACCAGTAATGTGTTTTCCCACTACGTGTTTCACTTTGCATTCACCTACGCTGATTTCCAACAGCCATTTCAGAGGCTAAGAACTGCAGCTTCTTAGCATTTAATAGACTCATTACTTGTTACTAATAATTAGCGCTCTTGAACAGTCTCTTGTGACAAGTTTCATTGCTGTGAGGCTTGATCCTAGGTAGTGGCCTTTCAAAAGATAACCTGCTGCAGAAACAGCGTGAAACAGAACAAAATGGGATTTGGACTCCTCCTTGGGTTTAATTGCTTAATGAGAAATCGGAAAGGCTGGGAGATTTGGTTCTCACCTGCAAGCTTCCATGCTTCCCATAACCTCTGCAGCCCAGCGCTCAAATTCACTATCCAGAGCTGTTACTGACATGCTATTTTTCTCCGGCCTCCTGCATGAATTATTTATCACTATTAGGAGAAGAGATCATTCTAGGAGACAACTGTTTGAATATTGATTGTAGTGGCATTTCACAGTGGATTTTTTTAATAAAATTGAGCCTTAATTACTGACTATTCAAACAAAATGGTTTTATGTGGACCTTCGTTCTCTTTTACCGAGATGTCACAGCTTGTTCACTTTAAAAGCAACAGCTGTTGTATTCCTCTTGCACCACCTGCCGTGGTGCCGATGAGTGAATTTTTGCTAGGCCAAGAACTGGACTATTGCATAATGCTGCAATGCAACAATGACAGATAAACCAACTCATTCTCTTAATGAGCCACATCAGCTCACCTCACGTCAAGTCTTCTTACAGTCTGACTCCCAGATATCCCTGACGTATGATATAAAGCACTGGTGAGAGGACATGACTGTAGGATATACAGAGGCACTCACAGACGTTACCAAATTGTTCCAACTGCTGAACTTCCTGTTTGAACAAGACAAAAGCCCTGCTCTGCATCAGCATGAACACATTTCCTAGGAACAGTTTTCTGAACAGATCACACAAACAGGGAACAAAACCCAATTCTGAATGCCAGTGATAACACTCTGCCTTCAAAAAAGCAGAATAAATAAAAAGAGAGAGAGAACATGCACCGTGCACCCAGTTTAAAACTTATTTTTACTTCCTTGTTCAGTATCAGACTTTTCAAGGAGCAATATTTAGTCATTAGCATCAGAATAGACGCTGTCTCAGCAAGAACAATCCATGCGAAAGCACGAAGCTCTACAGCTGAAAAAAAAACCACCAGAACTTCCCCTGAAAGAGTCCCAAACTTACTATTCAACTCTTCGGTATTTCTCCAGAAGTTCTTCTCACAGCAGCGCGATGCAATTGCTCAGGGGCTCAGTTCCACTGCAGCCCCTGCACAGGGCAGCATGAAGCACGCACACTGTGTGTGTTGGAAGCTGCACCACGCAGCACTGACAGTACTTGAAAACGAAACCAGAGTCATAAGCGGAACTTCATTGTCTGCGTGCTCAGTTCCTGCTGGAGACTGCAATAAACAGAAATACAAATGCAGGAAGCATGCATCCTCACAACTCCTGAAATGCCAGAAAGTATTAAGCAAGATACTGTCATTGTTTCATAGCACCGCATCGTTTGCTAGTCCACATCACTGCATGTTTTCTTTGCCTTTAATAAAAGACCCAGTGACAGATAAAATCATCATGCTACATTACACCTCTTACTCGTGGTCCTTAGAGCATTTTATAAGGCAGATCACCACTTTTCTTCCTACCTGGCAGAAGGCGGCCTAGACAGAAGGAAATGAGCTCATTTGTCCTTGGACAGCTAGCTAGTCACACCGGTGTCCCAGATGCTCATCTGGTACAAGAGTTACCTCTGCTAGGCAGATCTGATACTCTGCCTCCCCTTCTCCACCACTGATTAAAGAGGGAAAGCTCTCCACAGCCATCGCTTTACCTGGACACCTCCTTCAGGTATCGCTTACAGTTGTTAAGTCTCCCAGAATGAAAAAGCAACAGCTCTGCAGTCCTCCATGAAATCCCAGAACAAGACAAGAGACAGCCACACTAATTAAGCCAGTCTGTTTTAACACTATTAAGGGACTGACTTCTGTGTTTAGCTCCACACCATAGATGAGAACTAATAGTTCTGCATGAGCTAAATAGGATAAAGGAAAGTGAGATGAAAACAGACTTCCAGGTGCTATGAATTCTTAGTAACTGAGAATTTAACTTCAAAACTTTCATCTAGGGATCGAAGTACAAACTTAGCATATTCTCTAAGCAGAAAAAAAGCACTCTACCTCAACTCAGAAAAGACCGAGAGTACATTCTAACCTGTGTAGGAGTGCATGCCACAGCCTAGAAATATAGGGAGTAAAATCAAAAAGAAGTACAGCTGGAAATGCTGTACTTCTGAAATCTAGTTTCTTATCAGCAGGCAGAGGGAGTAGGCATAACTAAAAATTGGGAAATTGATCTGTAGTTATTAGGTCTCTGTCTGCTTCAACTAGCAACTCATGTTTCTTTCTTAAAAGCCTCAGACACAGTGCAGTGCAATACAGGGCAAAGAACAGTCTCAAATACACAAGGTGGATGGGCATATTTTTCTTCCAAAATATCATCAGCAGTGCGTGAAGCATCCAGTCTTCTGCAGAACTGCACTTGTAAATTCTGTGTCAGAGCTGCATCTTGCCCCATGAGTCTTTCCATCCATTCCCAAAGCATGTCTCATGCACACAACCACACGCACCTAGACTTCTTATAACAATAGCCGCTGAAGAACAATTCAAGGAATCGGTGGTACTCCCACCAATAACAAGTTCTGATCATGTATTTTCCTGCTCTCCCAGATGGCTTTGCTTTATAAGAGAGCCACTCTCTGTCCCCTTCATACCGGAGCAAACATACAGGCATTTCCCGTGTCATTCCACACTTCATTGGGCTCCTGGCTTCCCAAGTGCTCTGCAGACACATACAGGACTCCAGTTCAGTCATGCCTGGCTTCCTTCCTGCCCTGCTGCAGAAGAACTCGGCCCTGAGACTTTTAAAAACATCAGACAGCATAATTCAGTTATCTCTTGTGGAATGGAGAAGGTGAACAAAATGATCAAGCAGGGCAATAACAAAAATGCTGTTGATGAAACCTCCAAATGAGTCAGACACGTTTGTGTCTAACTGTAAAATCACATCACCTGTACCAAGGCCAGAAAACTGAGACCACTGCTTGGCTAGGTCTACATGGGTCACCTTGTATCTAGGACCCTTGATAAAGAAGACAACTGAAGCCCATTATCTTTCAAAGGTTCTTCCCACTGATTTGTCCACTTAGTGGGGGAAAAAAAAAAAAAAAAAGATGTGGAAAACCATGTGATCATCATTTATTTATTTATTTGAATAAATAGTATAACAGTCACAAAACCATGCACAACACTCCTGCTGTTATCTTTAGCAAACATAGCATTGCATTGTAACTTGCTTACAGTACACAACTCTTGTCACGCATGACAAGTCCAGAATTTTATTTGCAAGACTAGTTTTTAGTAAGATATCAAGAGTAAACACTGTTAAAAACTGTAGAAAAGATTCTTAAAAAAATACATTAATACTGAAAGCACTGGGGTTTGAGAAGGAGGGGTGAGAAGCCCCGTAAGTTTTAACTGATCAAAAAAGTAAAATCTGCTTTGCTGCTTTTTCATTTTGAGAAACAGGATGCAGCTAAGGAATATCTGGGCTTCTGTGGTAATACAGCTCCCTGGATCTGAGTAAGTCAAGCAGACACACCTAACAGGCAAGTTGTATGGACTGGAAAGGACAGACATTCATTAAGTATTTAAAAATGTGGAAACTTTAGTGTTGCAGAGCATTCAGCATTCCAGATGAACTCAACAGGGTTCAAATCTACCCCACTGGTACCCAAGAGAACATATCTAAAACTCCAGTAAAGCAAAGAGTTCGTAACACTGACTTACCCTTTTGAGAGTAAGTATCATGCATATGTAACAAAGTCATGACAAAAATACATGCTTAGAGAAGGCTTTGGCTACACTGCTCTTCCTGTAAACTGTTCTGCTTGCAATGAAGCTCCAGTTCAGTTAAGGTCCATTCCCTCTCCCAGTCTGGTCAACAGTAAAGACAGCATTCTCAGGAAGAGTGACCGGGTTATACAACAATGAGCTAAGGAATGAAAAATGCATTTTCCCTGTGCAACATGTACCAACAGACTTAAAGAAAGATAACAAAACCCACGGGATATGACATTTGCCCTCAGCATGTCCAATGTGTCAATCCTGTCTTGACCAACTGGGATGTTAACGTAAGAAAAGCTAGAAGAGATCCATGCCTCAGGTTGCAGAGGAGGGATTCAAGTTTCTGCAGAGTAACTAGAAACACCTAACTGAACAAGACAGAGACTCTCTTAAAATTTGTTGTGTTCACATCTGCTCACAGGCGATTAAGTTATCAGATGTAAATTCCCATCTCAGAAATAGCCTTTCCTTCTCTCAAACCAAAACTGCTCTCATCCACCTCCTCTTCTTATTTTCTGTTTGCTTTTTATATTAATATAGCCAGTAATTTCACAATTAGATTCTCTGGAGGTCTTTCCCAACATCTCAGATAATATAGATAGCACTGGTACTTCCACATCCCGGGGGTGAGTGGAATGATGGCTCATCTACAGACTCATTTCCCACAAATGCACTGCATTAAACAAAAAGTTTGAGAGACGTTTCAGTTCAATCATCTTCCAGCCTATTTCATAGCACAAAAGTTAGATCAATTTAATTAACTTGCCAGGATTGCTGACCCACCTGGTCTCAGTGCTTCTACAAGCGTCCTCTGCAATAACTGCCAGGACTAGGTAGAGTCTAATGGTCTCATCCAAAATTCAAGTCCTATAGTACTAGGCACTGTATAAACAGTCGGTCGCTCCTTAAGTACAAACAATGACTCCCAAAGAATCCTACAGAATACATGGACCTGAATTTTTCATGGAAAAACAGAGAAGCTTCCTTTCACTTTTGTTTTGGAGGCACGAGGGGAGGTGGCACAAGTAATTCATTACTAGAATTCAGAATCCCAAAATAAGAAATGAAGAAGCACAAGCCCATTTCCCTTCTTCATAAGATTAAAAAATGTTTAAGGAGTAAAGGAGAAAAATCCTATTGTAAAATTCTACAATTCAGTTCTTGGGATGACACAGGACAACCTGAAATTAGCTTGAAGCACAACTAAACATCACTAAAAAGCTTCAACTTTGAGAGTTAACCACTGGCTTGCACTAAGTACATTTTGCCTTACGTAAAAGCCAGGGTAATCCACAAAGCAAGCTCTTATTTACACAAGAATTCACTTTTAATCTTCAGGAAAGAAAATACATAAAAACTGTTTATAAATGCTTGACCCCCAAAACTGTACAGGTGCCAGCAACTTCAAGAGGAATCCAACCCCTTATCTTAGTTACATGAAATGAAGTGCCAGCCTTTGAACTGTCAAGTTCGTTATTCCCCGCACACATCTCAGAAAGGACTGGGACAGAAAGCATTAATCCAACCTGGGCATATTTGACAAGCTCCTGATGACTGACCTGATTGAAACTGCATACCTGAAGGATGACAGTGGTTCTAGCAAACGTATTTCTCCTAGAAAGGAAATGAAATAAAAAGAGACCTCAAAAGACTAGATGGTTATGCCATTGCAAGTCTTATTCTGTGTAAACACTGAATGGAAATAACAGAGTAGTATGAGGTTAAAAACTGAAGCATCAGATAGTGCCTGTAATTAGCCTCAACCTCACTCACTCAATAGAACGTACTAAACTTTATTTAACAGAAAAGGCACAGCTTCCCAATAAATTTCAATGCTGATTTTCTAATGGTTAATGGTTTCTAATACTAATGGTTAAGTCTGGAAAATCATCAAATGAAAGAAAGGTTATTATAGAATCAGAATCTACAGTCATGAGTAAAGTCTCAAGTTTTCCCTGCTTATTAAAGTAGTTAGTGGTATATGTCCTTTATCAAGAGAATATTTGTTGATCATAGCAAACAGATTCAAGAATATCTCCTGGCAAAAGTGTAAAATATCAATACATTTTTAAGTGACATAGAGATTACACATGCATAACTTTTAGTGGGACTGTCATACAAACAGCTACAGAGATCATAGCAATTGTGGAAAGAACACATTAAGTATAGCATAAGGCACAAAGGGAATGTGCAGAGGGTGTTTTCATTGGATTTTCTGCCTAAGAAGATTAGTAGAATGAAGATCTCAGCAGCTTCCAGGATCATTCCACATTCTTGTACTTTGTGAACAGATTGTATAGAACCCTGAGGGTAGACTTCAGATCCAAGTTGACAACATCTGTGGAAGAAAAGGAGAAATCCTTAATTTGCTTTTTGTTCTCCATCATTTGCCCTCAAAGGAACAAAAATCTTTGCAACTCTGAGCCTGTAGGAACAGAAACAAAAAAGTTCCAATCACCACAAGCCAAGCTATTTAAGTGTCATACAAGATGCATTTCAAAACACCATCACAATACTACAGTCACAGCTAACATCTCTGGGAAACAGAAGAAATATAATTCCCTTCCCTCATGTAAAATTAGTTACAGAGAAAGCCTACTTCTGTCTAAGATGTGGGAAACGCTACATTCTGGCAACATCACTCCTATAGTATTGTATGAGTTTCCACCAACTTTACTAGCCACAGAAGAAGCAAACATGTACCCGCGTACATCATAAAAGATCCTGAACCTCACATATTCTAGACAGGCTTGAGCGGTAGGACCAGGTGAACCTCATGAGGTTCAAACAAAGCCAAGTGCAAGGTCTTGCACCTGGGTCACAGCAACCTCCACTATCAGTACAAGCTGGAGGGTGTAAGGATAAAATACAGACCTGCCAAAAAGGACTTGGGAGTACTGATGGATGACAAGCTGGGCATGAGCCAACAGTGTGCCCTCACAGCCCAGAAAGCCAACCGTATCCTGGGCTGCATCAAAAGGAGTGTGGTCATCAGGTTGAGGGAGGTGATCCTGCCCCTCTACGCTGTGCTGGTGAGGCCTCACCTGGAGTACTGCATCCAGATGTGGAGTCCTCAGTACAGGAGGGACATGGACCTGTTGGAGCACATCCAGAAGCAAGCCACAGAAATGATGCAAAGGATGGAACACCTCTCCTATGAGGACAGACTGAGGGAAATGGGGCTGTTCAGACTGGAGAAGAGAAGGCTCCAGGGAGATCTGATAGCAGCCTTTGAGTATCTAAAGGGGTCTCTATAAGAAAGATGGGGACAGACTCCTTATCAGGGTCTGTTGTGATGGGACAAGAGGAAAGGGTTTCAAACTAAAAGAGGGGAGATTTAGATTGGATATGTAAGGAAGAAGTTATTTACAATAAGAGTGGTGAGGCACTGGAGCAGGTTGCCCAGAGAGGTGGTAGAAGCCCAGTCCTTGGAGACATTCAAGGTCAGGCTGGATGGCAGTCTCAGCAATCTAATCTAGCTGTCCCTGTTCACTGCAAGGGAGTTGGACTAGATGACCTTTAAGGGTCCCTTCCAACTCAAATGATTCTATGATACCCACAACTCAGCAGTAATATGCTCCACAAATAAAGCTTAAATTCTTTTAGCAGACTCGAAGCTTTCTATTACCTAATATCCTTCTTACCATGCTAGACCAGGGAACAAAACAATTCCAAAAAAAAAACTTTTCCACTAACACCTCCCATCCTATTACTCTAATAAAATGCCAGGAAATGCCACAAGTAATCCAGGGATGATAGTGAAGGCTGAAGAGATGAAGATAAAGGTTGGGTAAAATACATAAAGAGGCAAGCAGAGGAGGAAGCAAAAGATACACAGGAAACAGTATCTATGGAAGGAGAAGGAAGCAAGAATAGATTTTTTAAAAAAATCACACAAGGAATTAGGAAGACTACAAACAGTTAACAGGTCAAGTACAATTAACATGAGGTCCAGGGGAAACAGCTACTGCCTGTTTTAAAGAATCATTGCCAGGACCTCCCCACCCTTCCCTCCCACCCTACACTGGATAACAGTCTTATATCCTCCACATTTCATCTGGGATTTTCAGTAACCTCTCAAACTTTTCCTGTATTACTTCAACCTATCTCATTTATGATTTTGTATTTTGCATTTGCAAAAACATGGCACATCCTAAGATGTGCCAAGAGCAAGTGGCAGCAGGAAAGAGCAGGAGCAAGAGCTAAGGATCAGGCTATGGCACAGGCAGGGCTGGAAGGGACCCAAACCAGCAGCACCGTGCTGGACAGACACCAGCCACCTGCCCTCACTGAGTTGCTGGAGGCATTTAAGGCTGACTCACTCTAATCTCCAGAAGCACTGTGAGCTACACTGACTGTCGCTGATCACCTGTGGTGATAAACCCTGAGGTATCAGAGGTACGCAAGGGTATTTATTGCTAAAAGAGGGAGTGGACCCAGCTCTTTTATTTGGTAGTGCAATGTTATGTGGATTTAGAGTCAGAAGAAACGATTGTGGTCACATAATCTGAACTCATGTACAACACAGTCCTCGCAGCAAGGAAGGATCGTGGTATCCTGGGCTAAAATGGGAGCATCACTGACTGCAGGTTAAGGGAAGTGACTCTTCCACTTTCCTCAGGACTGGTGAAGCCTCACCTGGAGTGCTGTGTACAGTTCTGGGCTCTCCAGCACAAGAAAGATAGGGGCATATTAGAAAGAGGCCAACAAATGGCCACAAAGATGGTTACAGGACAGGAGCATCTCTTATATGAGGAAAGAGAGAGAGCTTAGACTGTTCAGCCCAGAGAAGAGAAGGCTTGGGCAGATCCTATCAACGTGTACAAACACCTGAAGGGTGTAAGAGGACAGAGCTGGGCTCTTTTCAGTGGTGCCCAGTGCCATGACCAGAGTCAACAGGCATATGGGTACAAACTGAAACACAGGAGATTCCTTCTGAACATCAGGAAATATATATATATATATATATATATATTTCCTGATGTTCAGAAGGAATCTCCTGTGNTTTTACTGTGTGAGTGATGGAGCAGTGGCACAAGCTGCCCAGAGTCTGTGCCCAGGTATCTGTCTCTAGCTGACCCTGCTTGAGCACTGGGGACAGACCTCCAGAGGTATCTTCCAGCCATTATAAGATTCCGTGAACTTGACCTTCAAAATCTTGCAGTGAGCTTACTAACCAAGCGATGGCTGAACTTAAAATATAAGGTTAACATTTGACTTCTGTTTTTCTTTTCAAATCTTCCAGTGGTAGAAATTCCATCTATATCCCTTGACAATTCAGACTGATGGTTAATTACCTTCACTGTTGCAAAAGATACACTGTAATTCTATTCTGACATTTTCCTATCTTCCAGACCTTGTTATGCCTTTGTTTGCTACATTAAAGAGTATGGTACTCTAAGATGCATCCTCCCTGTGTGGGTTATTACAGTGTTCCTTATTGATGTCTTGCAGGCATTCCCAGAAGTAAGCATATTCTCAGCCTCACATTTCTTATTTTAATCTGAAGCATACACAGTCATAATATTCCCAACAATAACTAATAAAGTGTTAACTGGAAGTGGCTGTCGATCATGAAAATATTTAAAATATTCCATCATTTTAAAACTTTCACATCCCTTAACAACTCCTTTTGAGGCTAAAAAATTAATCCAGTACAACACAGTTTTGCTGCAGTAACTCAGCATCAAGTTCTGCTTCAATCTATTGAATTGGGCTGGAAGAACAGAGAGCAGGAGTTCTATATGCTCCTCTCTTTGTGTATCACTGGTACAAAGGAACACTAAAACATCAAACCACCTCTTTCTTGAAAGCACCACAGAAAGCATGGGCTAAAACTAATTTAAGAGGCATTTATAACACAACTCCAACAAAAGGATGTGGATTCATCTAACACGTTTTCCAGCCTATTTAGGAAAGAATAATAGATCAGTTTGGCATTAACACAGAATACTATACTCACTTTCTAAAGACCACTGGAGTCTACGACAAAATAAATTCTTGTTCTAAGAAATATGTATTACATGACTGTACTGTCAAGATGCTGATCCTACAAAGGACTTGATGGAACTACAGTGACAAGCAGAGCCTGAGACAGTACTGCATAAATCAAGAAGAGTTTGTTACCAGATCTCCTGAAGGAGAAAAGCCTTTCAGTTATCTGACCCCAAGAATACAAACTAACTGTAATAATTATGAGAATTAAAACATGAAAAGCTCCTGCTTGGACTGTGATCGAGAATACCAGTCAAATTTATGACATAGCACTGCACAGCTCCTGAATCTTTCCCTAAAACTTGATACGCTCATTTCAGTAAACCTATTCCAGATAAGAAACACAGGTTAGCATATACCCCAGACAGAGACAATTAATCTTTTGGAAAATTGTTAAGGTGCACATTACAGCTCCACTTTTTAATACTACTCTGTTGTCTTGAATGGAGTTGCACTTGAAATGCACCTGCTATTATGTCTTCATATGTAGTTCAAAGACACGTGTCAGGTCCTACCTTCAGGGCGAGCTTTTGGTTTCTTGAGTCCTCCATCTTGCATCAGCTCAAAAGCAAAGGAAACATTGTGGACCTGAAAAAAAGGACTATTTAGAATCCTGAAGTTACACAGGCATTATAAAACCTTTAAACAAATTTTTAAAAGACGTTTTAGTCTCTCTACTCTACTTGATATATAAAATGACAATTCTATTTAAATCAATAAAACACATCTACAAGTTGGAGCGTGACAGAAAGTACCCGTGAGGGACTAAGAGAAGAAAAGCTTCTGTCACCATAGGTCAAATACTGACTTTTTCATACACAGAAAGTAATTTCAGAATTCCAAATGTAAAAAGATGACTGGGTACCACATGAATCAGGGAAGTTCATTAAGCCCTAATCTCAGTCTTTATGGCAGAGGCCAGAGAGCTCCTATTAACAACTGGAATAGAGCTGTGTTTTGTGGAGCTCTTCCTGCTTGTACCCAAGCTCAGTATTTCCAACTACAAGGAAAGAGATCAGTCGCCATCCTGGCAAAAGGAATGTAACAGAAGTGACCTAACCAGAGATGACAAAATACATACAGGTGTGTGAGAAATAAGGACACTAAATGAAGTATTCTGATTAACATTAGACTTTTCTGCATTATTATCAACTGTATTCCAAGCAACACCAGCATCACATCATCAAGGAACAAGGCATCCATGTGCTTTACCTTCCTCTACTTGGAAGTGATAAAATTCAAATCAGATTCCTCAAATAAAGGTAAATGAAATGCTTTGTGGTGGCAGTTCCTGAGCAGACTGATGCTGCAAAATGAGCTAGGCACAGCTGTGCAGAAAGGCAGACAGCTCCCTGAGAAAGCCTCCAAGGACCACACATGAACGTAAAGTCAGAGAAAACAGAAAAAAAGTAAAAATACAAGAAAGAGGCAAGATTAAAAGATACCCATTGAGGAGTGAATGTTACGGTTTAAAGATATCTGCACAGCAGCTTTCTCTGCCATGTTTAATGAAATATAAACAAGTAATTTGGATTTTGAATTCTGTGCAGTTCTGTCCCTGCGAGTGACAGTTTTGAAGATGCACAGCAAAAAGGAGAGATTTAATTAAAGCTACTCATCTTGGAAATCACGGAGTTCTGCATACAAAGCTCCCCTGCAACAAGGACGAAAGGCCCCTTTCACTGGCATTTATTGCTCAGGACTTTATTAATCTTCTTACCTGCTCCAACTTCCCCTCATTCATTGTGACAAAGCCAATCATTTTCCAGATGAAAATATTTTTTTCCCTTCCCAAAAGTCAGAGTTTACCTCTCACACTTTGAGTTACAAATTCTTTTTCCTCAAAGCAAAGTCTCCACACAGAAACAAAATGTTACTTCAGGAATACTGGATAATACTAATTTAAACCATTAACAACAAAATCTTGACTAAACAAGCACTGGCTATGACTCAGCATTCTGCATTTCTAAAAAGGGGGAAAAGTCAAGCTACTGTAATAAGAAAAGTAAGAGAAAGACATAAAGGCAAAATTGTTTAGAAGGTAATATTACAACATTTTCCCACTGCTCTATCAAGTTCCTGTACGTTACAGAACATTCAGAATTATCTAATTCCCCTATCTAGAAACTCAACACCTAAACAAGCTCTCTTGCCAGAGCCTGATTTCATTCCTTCAGGGAACCCCTGAAGCTCCCAAACAACAACTAGTCACCTACCAAAACTGTTAACAAGCCCTACGTAACTTACAGAACTAGCATGCTTAGCACATTAGGCTGAGTGTAACAAAGCTCACCTGGTACACTTCCAATTATTCCTGCAACACTGAGATGATCCACTCAGGCAAAGCTGGGTTATTTTATCAATGATAAGACCTCTCTCTCTCAGGGAGCGTTACTGTTGCTGAAGAGTGCACTGAAGTCATACAAAATATAAACGAGCCTTCATCTTACAAAGCTTTTTCAATCCTCTATCTTTTTGCAACGTTTCCTGACCTAATCACCTCTTGCTCCAGTTCAGCCTACATTAGACAAGTACTGCCCCCACTACACAACCTGGCAGAATGAAGAGCAGGGGGCAGATGAATGACTCCAGCAAAACCAGGTTCAGAGTAGGCACTGAATATATCTAGATATGTGCACAAGTTCAGGAACAACTGTAGAATGAGGCAAACTTTTGGTTATGTTAGCAAAGTATGCTTGCTGTGTTAAGTGCTCTTTTCATCACTAACTTAGGAATTACACAGGACAATGGAGCTACAATCAAGACAGCTATTTTGTTTCCTTCCAGCTCTAATACCCTGAATAAACCAATCTAAGACTTCAAATAATCCATTCTTCTTCCACAATACTCATTTTGTCAATCCTTACTAAATAGAAGGAAACCACCAAAAAAGACAAGCTAATACATTCTCTCAAAAGTTTAAGTCAGCAGTGTTGGTAATGACCTTGCCAGCTGCACATGAAAACACATATTTGTCCTCAAAGATTGATTTCAGACTGGCGACTTTTTGCATGATCCCTCCCTGCCAGGATCAGAGCCTCTTGACCATCTAGTCTTTATATCCGCTACAAAACTTGTTATCAGTGAGCTCTCAACACACAGTTTTTAACCCCAGGTCAACCAAAGACCACGGCCTGGGTACCACCTCTTCTACTACATTATATCAAGCATATCAAGTACGTATCGATTAATGATATTTCGTTTGTAGAACCATTACATAAACTACAGAAAAAGGACTACTAGGTGTTAGGCAACTGACACTAATGAGATGAGGGGTTGGTTTTTAAGGCTGACTTACTCTGTGACTTCGGAAAGAAACTCTATGTCAATCCTAGTGTATAGGGATGCAGATGAAGTAGAGCTTCCCATCTCTCAACTTTTGCCGTTCTTGCCTATTTACATAGTAAATGCTAGGCAATGCCAGGCATCAGCTCTGCTGCCTAACACAATCAAGCATCCTTGAGCACAAAAAGACTTCAAGCTGTACTGCAATTTAATAAATCACTTTAATTATGGAAAGTATTATACAGCACACAGACTTGTTGATCATATTATCAATTTATTTATTCTAAATATTCATGAGTTTTATGTGGCAAATGACACTTTCCTGCTTAACTATGGGGAATTTACCCATTAATTTCACAAGCAACTCTCGATGATATTAGCTATTTATTATCAAGTGCCACAGCCAGTGTACCTTTGCCACAGCTCCTGAAGATAAGAATGTATTTACTAGGCACAAAGAGAAAGGACACAATGACTGGAAAATAACATAACAAATATCATAATAAAGCAAACAGAATACAATCTGGAATTTCTACCCACCTTTTGATCAAAACTTTCAGGCGTTAAGTAGAAGTTGTGAAGTGGAACAAAATAGTCCTCAAGGAGACCCATGAGCAAAACCAAATAAACACCATCTGCAAACTAAATAGAAATATGGGTGACATTTCTAAGTGGAAGCATCTGTTTTCAAATAAGCACCCACAAACAAGCAGAACAATTAATGTTTGGTCCAAATGATGTACGTCAATTTCTACCACTGTTGTTTGCTAGCACAGAGGCTTAAGACAGTTTGGGAGTCACAGACTTTTCCTTTCATGCACAGCAAGGAGTTGATGGTAAGTGCAATAAGCACCTAGGGCTTGGTTTCATCTGCTCCCTGGATTCACCTATACCATTGGAATCAGCAGCACAGCTGAGCAAACTGAATCACTCTTTCCTTAGAAGCATGTTGCTATATACATATATGATACAAGGCTTTATCCCTACATATGGTAGCATTATTTCCTCTGCTTTCATTTCCTGAATAAAACAAGCCTATCAGCTATAACACTAACCCATTCAAGAGAATCTGTCAAGTAATGTTTAAATCACTTATACACACTGTAACCAGTTCCAGGCAGTAGAAATTAGAAACAATTTACCTGGGAGTTACATACAATCGGCACTCCTTAGGGGCGCTGAGCATTGAGTCTGACTAGGCAGGGGCCAAACCCAACATCCTCATTTATTAGGCTACTGAATACTTTGGGATGAGGTAGAAGTATGCAAGCTTGTTCTTGATTGAGATTACTTGATTTAAAAGCTCATTTTAAAAATTAGCTTCTGCTCCTTTGATTTTCCTGAAGAAGCTTGCCAACTTTACTACTGTATTTAACAGAGCTTTCTTGATTAAAAGTTCAAAACAAACAAAACAACCAGACTTCCTGAAAAACGTGATTTCACACTGTATATTCACAGTCGTATTTCTACAGTACATAATAATTTCAGCTGCAGTCCCTCCTCTCAAGTCATGTATATTCTATATTCAACACTCTGCCTCTAATCAGGACTTTAAATTAAAAAAAGCTGTCACAGGTAGGAACCTTAACTTCATAAAGAATTTGTTCCAACTCAAAATAGATTCATCACAGTTTCCATAAATACTAACTACTATAATAAATACTCACAGCAGTACTGTTCAGTATTCCTACCAGACAGGAAGACTACTTACTGGCTGGTGGAGGGGGGCAGATGCTATGTATTTCAAACAGAACTCTCACTTGTGATCCTGTTATGGCATACATGACATCCTCTAACCTTTGCAAAAGTAAATTGCTGGATTTACTTTTGCAAGGATTGCTGGATTTACTTTTTCCAAGGCATTTAGAAACAATTTCTAGAGGCAGATCAGATCAAGTCACCCATTTATTTCAGCAAAGATACAAAATATCAGCAAATGACCGGTACTAAACCAAGTCATTCAAATAAGCTATCTGTACTCCAGGAATAATTCTCTAGATGTCATGATTTTTTACTTTTTTTTTGGCCAGGACAATAAGTTAACCTTCCCTCCACAGCTCAATGAACTCTAGAAAAAATACTTGCTTCTGTTTTTAAAACTCAGCCAAAAGGCCAATCTGAAAATAGCTTAATTTGACCTCCAGAGTTAGAACTACCCCACTGACACTGAAATTCACACTTACTTAATGTTTCCAAGTATATTCTGTACCCAGTTTAGTGCAAGAGGTGGGGGACTCCTGCAGAGCTGACTATGGTGGTAGACAGTTACCTCAGCGAGCTTTAGACAAACTAACCTGGCTACCAACAGCAGTCAAGCCACTGCAGTACTTGAGCTCAGAGTTGCTAATCCACACTGCTGAGAAGTACTCACAGGATAAAGAGGACACAAAGGCCTCTGTGGCAATAGCAAAATTGTTTCCAGTCCCTCTTTGATGTGATCAAAGCTAGCACTGATATCACTGTGATGAACTGCATGCTGCAGGCCAGACTCCTCCTGAGAGCCCCAGGCAGCCAGCTATTAAGAGCTCCCACCAGCTCATTAGGAACCCTCACTGCTAGTAAGACACAATCCACCATCCATCCATAACTATAGCAACAGCTTTACAGCATACCACTTTGATCCAGGAGACAAGCTGCCCTGAAATCCAGAGTATTCTACAGTCATTAAAATGGACATAGTGAATATCCAAGAATTTCACCTTAAAATGCAAATCGACAGCAATATGAAGCATATGGAAATATGAGTAAAGGAAACTAACATCACTGAATGCCATTGCTACTTAAAAGATACTATAAATTAATGTGCCCAAAGAGAAGCAGCTCCATAACACGATTTAATGGAATAAGGGCCTACATTTGTCATTTACACAGTTAGCCTACATTAAAAAAAAAAAAACCTTACCTGAGTTTCTAACTCCGTTACTTCCAAATTCAGTTTATTCAAGTGTTTGTTCACAAAGGTGATCAGAGACTATAAAACACCAGAACCAGTAATGTTAGAACTATAGGTGATGCCTATGCTAAAGGGTTAATATACTCTTTAAAGGCATTTTTAAGCTAAATAAACACAACTGTGTGCTATTTGCTTTTAAATAAATTAGTACATAAAAATGAAAACAACTGAGTAGTGTAATCACTTTTGTTGCAACATAAGCCAGGAGTCACCAGGTGGTGCTATTACACACTTGTTATCTTTCCCAGTACATAAAGCATAATTCAGTGTAGTGGGAAAAAGCTGTGATGGCATTGGTTCTTTGCAGTTTCTTTCTGAAGATGAGGTCAGCAGTAGGTGCATTTACTGTCCACCAATCTTTTCAGTTGGTTAGAGAATATCCATTGAGTGCAAGGCATCAGCTAAGACTCCCAACAGATGGTACCAACAGCACACAGCTCTGTGCCCACCTCTGTTTCTGGAGTGATAGGCACTTTTAAAACGGCAGTCACGATTTAACCCAAATCTGTACTGTGCATTTTTATTCACACATGCAAAATCCTGCTTAGCCAGACAGGTGTTAAAATATCAAAGCAGAAATCCGATAGCCTGCTTACAACACTTTCAAAAAGGACAGACACAGTTGGAAGTCAACACTTCTTTCTGTAGCACAGGTAGAGCTAACTTAACTCTATCAGCTTTAACAAGACACTTCCAGGAGACTTTTTGCCACCACCTGATGCTCGTCACCCTTCAGCTCAGCCCCTCCTTGCTGGAGGACAGCACTTGGGGTATAAAAGCACATACAACTGTCCAGACAGAATGATCTGGATCACTGCAAATACTTTGCAGAGTGGCTTTTTCCAACCTGCACCACTTTGTTTGAATCAGATAAAGAAGTAGCTGCTGATGCAGTGAGACAACCAGATGAAGCACTGATGTTTGGCTGCTTAGGGGGAGGCCAAAAACAACATATGGCTGCAAACTAAGTGTCAATGCCTCTATCAGCACTACACAAAAAAGCCTGGGACAATAAACAACAGTAATCAGACAAGAGCCTTACTGAAGCTGATCAATCAAGGTACCACCTGTCTCTGAAGCAGAGATCTTTTGCGAGTTAGCAGCCTTTTTATTACTTTAAAATCCTTTTCTTCCACTTTCAGGATACCTTTCCAAAAGTGTAAGAAGAAACCAATGTAGAAAATAAAATCTGAATTTTATTTTTTTACCTTTTTGACGACGCTGAGTTTGTCCGGCGCGTGATCGAAGAGAGTGTCAAAGGCATCGCGCTCTGGTTTTACAGGAAAAAAAAATACATTAAAATGAATACACCTCTAATAGCCAAGTACAGGAAGTATGTTATGTTTCATAAGCTTAAGGGCCTGTCTGAGGAAGATGCGTAACAGAGACCTAAGCTAACAGCAATCACCTTGTTTTAGTGTCTACCTAAACACCAGAGCAAACCGCACTACAAATTTCAGGGGTAACTGCAAATAAATGCATCATTCACTGACTGCCCATTCTTGCCCTTCATAATTGGTGGACAAAATATATAAATGGAAGAAAAAATAAAGTGAAACAAATTTTGACCATTCCCCAATCACATCATAATCAATGAGACACTGAAACATCACCGGATGGTACAGTACAGCCATAATCATAGCTATATTCGTGCCCAAAAGTCAGCCTCAAAATCAGATGTTCATACAGTTAATTTTATTCCTACTGGTCGTACAGTTGACTTCAATAAAGCTTAAACTGAACACGTAAGTAGAACATGATTCACCACTCAACAAAGAGCAAAGCTTACAAGCAGTATAAATATTTAAATCACTGTAGAGCAATTAGACCTTACCACTGTACAACGGCATCGGATCCAATCTAAAATCTACTAACATGAAAAGATTGGTGCAATATTCCACACAGGCATCTCAGGGCTGACAAATTTTCCAAAGATTGAGTTGTTTGGATGACATTTTAAATTGAATTGTCATCATCAGGTGAAACAAGTGAAAGAAAAACTAAAAATCCACACAATTCCATTTGTGTTTAAAAAGAAATCAAAAACGGTTGGATAACTGTGCTGGTTTTAAGCTGTTAAATTTTTCAACGTCATTTTCCTATGTTCAAATTACTTTTATTTACAAAACACATTTTAAGAGATTTATGCTGTTAAATAAACACATTTATTTTCCAAGTTGCTTTGGTATATAAAGACATGTTATTTAGTTCCCTCCCATTGCTTATTTTCTGAGTTCTTAATTCCTTACTAATGTAGGTATTCTACAATGGAGGGAAAGGGTAGTGTTCATATATTACGACTGGGAAACTGAGAAACTAAATGACTTGTCCATTACCACACAGTTCCTCAGAAAAAAACTCACACCTCTCCAGCGAATAGTAAGCAATGTAGTACTGCTAACTAAACTAAATATAAAAAGAAAGAGAAGCCTCTAGGAAGCATCACTAGAACACTTAATTTTTGTTTAGAAGACCCGATTTGTGGTTGGTAAAATCTGTCAAATCTGATGAACATGGAGGAGAGAAAGTATTGTATGTAAAAGGATTAGGACCAGTGCCTACAAGTGGACAGACAGATAAACAGAGCTTTCTTTGCACTCATATCATGTACCTTTGCTTCATTAATTTCCACGTGTCCGTTTATATTTAAATTAAGCAGTCACACTCTGAAGAAGACGTAACTTACTGGTGGGGGCTGCAAAGATTTTTGTTTGGGGGCCACTAATAATAGTAGTAGGAAATAGTGCCCTGTGTTTTTACTACTTTTTACATAAGAGTGAAAACAGACCAACAAGGATTAGTCTAAAAAATAAAGGCAGTGCACTAGATGATCTGATTCTACCCGTTATGAGCAGATTAAGAAAATCTGACTCTACAACACATTCCAACCCTGTGACACTGCTCAATCCAGAGTCTTGATCTCATGAGGAAAAGCAGACATTGTGCTTTTCCTCACTGTGCTGGATATAAACAAACAAACAAAAATTCAGTGTCAACTTTGTTACTTACCAAATCTTCCCATCATCATCCTGCAAGTCAGAGCATTTAAAAAAACCGTGTTAGTTCATGAATAATCACTTTGAAAAGACAAGACCACGGGCTTAACAGGTCTTTTCCTGCAAGATGCCGAGGGCTAACCGCTCCTACCACATCAGGAGGCTGGGCATGATGCAGACCTGACGCAACGTGCTGCAGTGTCCCCAGCAGATCACCAGTGATGTAAGGGAGATACATTTGAAATGAATGGAAATTATGGAAATTATGTTTTATGCAGAATTGTGATTTTTTTTTTTTTAATGCATCGCTGTTTTTATGATGAAGAGTGAATGAACACATGTTTCTGTGGACAGTTTTCACTGTCAGTGAAAGTCAGTAAAGACTATAACGAATAGCTCAGAAAGAGTAAGGCTTGCTTCAATCTATTCTATCCGAAGAAAGAAAACATACATCATATTTGACTGGAAAGTAAATAATACTGCCACGCATCAATTATATACACAGCCCAGTGACATCAACACACAAATGTTTATCAACTGAGCATCAGGCCCTGATTTGCACAGAGGAATTTGAAAGTATTCAATTAATGCTGGAGTCTGCTTGTTACTGCATTTTCTGTACCTGTCCAGGTATGCAACACATTAAACAGTAGCCTCTTTTTATATATCATTAAGTAACTTAGCAAATCACATGCATAAACACACAGAAGTAACTGTAAACATCTTTCTTGCTAAAAAATGTCCAAACCCTACCACACAGATTCCATCTTACAAACCACATCAGAAGGAGAGGACAATCTAACTACACTTTTCAAAAGTATAGGAGGAATTTTGGTCCACAACAAAGAAGCAGAGCTCAGATCCTACAAAGAACACTATGGATCTTTAACATCCACACAGAGATGTTATGATCTCATTTTTGAATGTTTCCATCTGAAATATCATCCCCACTGAGCAAGCCACATGGTACTTCATTTATCTTCAAAGTCATGGAAAGCTGAGCCAACTCCACAGGGAGCCAATATGCAGAAAGACTGAAGGAGGGCTCGTGTAACCCCTTTTAGAAAAGTTGATTTCAGGCCACATGAAGGAGAACCTCAGCTTTTATTTGCAGCCAAAATGCACGTCTTGCCTTTTCCTTATAAAAAGAAATGTAAAAACATAAAGCACAATAAACCCATTGCAAAAACTGGAGAGTAAAGATGTTTATTTATTTGTTTTTATTGAGCTCTAGCCCTCAGGTACTCTACGAAAATAAGAGATCTCATCTCTTCTTACAACTTTATTGTATAGTATAACTTCAATTTTGAGTCATTGCCTTTCGTCAAACTAATCTACACTCAGAATATCTGCACTGGTCCTTTATTTAAGAGAGGCAACATCTCCAGACAGAAATGAGTTATGTACGGTGACCTGCAGAAGGAGGAAGAAAGGCCCCCAAGTATCACTTCCAATGAGGTACCCAGATAAAAGCTTTTTTGATACAAGAATGTCAAGAAGACGCTGTTCTCCTTTGTAACGTATTTCCAGAAACAAAGTTGTTTTTATATAGTTAAAAAGCAACACATTAAGGATTTTCTTAATTTAGCAGGGGTGAGGACAAGATTATTTTTCTGTTTTGTCCCTGTGAAAAATTCCACAGACACAGACTCAAACTAAAGCATTCCGTGCTTACTCTGTAGTAGTCGTCAGCTCCTCTGTAACATGAGTTGTCTGAAGAAGGCCTTCGCGTTTCTGGAAGTGAAGGGGGAGTTAGAAATGGAGACAGAATTAATACAAGAGAAGCTTATTAGAGGCTCAACAACATTCATCATCTTTCAGAATCCCAGAGGAGAAAACTGTGTAAACTATGTTTGCTAAGGCAAAGTTTTGTAGGGGTAGAGGTGAAACAGCTGACACAGAAGGGCTCACTCCTACAACAGTAGCATTTATCAAGCTGACAGTCAAATGAGTATTTGGGAAATGTGTATATATTTGCAGCCAATAAACTCACTAACAATTCTCTGCCTGAGACCAGAGTCAACATCGTGCCTGGAACACACATTAGAGAGTTTGTCAGCCTCATCTTAAACACCTCAGAATTACTTATTTTGGTCAGTGTCAACCAACACTGACGCTACCGACAGCCTGGCTCTCAGGAGAGGTCTAGTGCTAAAGAAAAGACTGCCATCCCCTGGCCAGGGTTCTGCTGTGCTAGCAAAGCCCTCAGTGCGCAAGGGAGCATCTCTGAGAGCAGACACATTACTGAAGCCACCAGTCACACTCCTGCCAGCAATCACCACAGAAATGTAGAGAGCATAAAAGACCTTAGCAGTGATTTCACAACAGACAGCATCTCCCTGTTACTGGATTTTGTTTCCCTGCAATATTTTTCTGTATGAGCAAGAACTCTTTAATCCAACAGAGAGTTAATATTTGCTAAGACCATTTCAATCCAGCTTCCTCAGCTCTGTTAAGACAAAGCACTTCAATACAGAGGTACCAATACCAACACTCCAGAGTTATGGCATGTGGCAGATGCCTCTCTGAAGCCAGAAGTGTTTTTATCTGATACAGAAAAACTTCTCAGCATCTCTTTTCACTGAGTCTATGGGTCCCTTACAACATCAGGGCACACAGCCTTATGTTCTTCCCTCCCTCTTCTACATTAAAAAAGCTGACATCAGGAGCTCAAATATCAGCAGTCATCTAGGAACCAGGTCCTGTCAGAATGACTGACGACACAGTTAATAATGAAAGCTGCTAGCTCTGGTAAGCAGGGAAACCACCACCCTCAGGCACAAGCTCTTTGCACATACACAGTCTCAATCATTTTCAACAGCTGAACTCCAAACAAGAACTTATTAGGCAGAATAGCTTTGAAGAGAAGCACATCCTTCCCCAGAAGGAATCTAAAATAAGAATTGCAATAAAAAAAATCAGTAACAAGAATTCGTTCCTTTCTACTCCCTATTCAATAAGTGAGGGCAGTGCTGCTTTCCCAAGCCACCCAGGCAGCCTGGCTGAGAGCAGAGTGGGAGCCGCTGTCTCCCACCCTTGTGCTGCAGCAGCTCCCTCCTGAGCCTGGCCCAGAGCTGGATCCAGCCCTCTGGCCATGTCTTCCCAACACCTTACCTCTATATCACGAATACATCTAACCCTGCTTCTCCGAGGGAGCCACGGGAATGGTTTGGGAAAGAAAGCCAGGATGACAGCATGCATGGAAAAATGAGGAAGCAACTGACACGGCAGTGTTTTCATGTGTATGAAACAACGTTATCTTTATTCCATCACCAAGACTGCTTTACTCACATCAGTTTCCGGATCTTTTGGTCACTGTGTGCCCTGTGAACAAAACCTCAATAAGAGGTGACTAGTGAATAATGCCTCCAAACTGCTGATGAGACAGAGGGCTGGATACCCACGCTGATTCCCCAGTGGGTGGAAATGGCAGCACTTCTACGCAGCCCTCTCAGAGGCAGCTGAGCACACACACAAGGGTAGGCCCCTTGGCCTTGCATTCCAAAACAAATGTCATCCATCGATAAAACTAGGATTGCTTGCACAATTGCCACCAGACATGTCTTCTTCATGCTGCCCTGCCTCTGACCTTTCTGCAACTCAGGCTACAGAGGAATTACTGTAAAAATACCTCAGATCTCCCACCAGCACCAAGGTGGGACATGCAGCAATTTTAAAAATGAGGAATAGGAAAGTTGAGTGCAAAAGACAGCAATTACTGAGCCTTGCAAAAATAACCAACAGGCAGGGAGCCTCACGAACAATTTTTACACTCACTTCTGAGAACATTTTTGTTTTCCTGAATTACAGTATTTCTTCATCATGCAAGTTCACGTTTCAAATATCAGGAGACAGTCAGATGCAAGAAAGACCTCAGGATTTCCAATTCTCACTGGAGCTTCACAATGAAACTATGAAGTTTCAACCCTCCCTACCCTCATTAAGAAGGGCAGGAACAAAAAGGAAACACTGAGTGACACCATTATTAAAACAAGTACAATCTTAGACTCAACTCAGCACTTCAAGGAGCTGTCAACAGGATCTTAACTAAAAGACTCACCTAAACCCTTGCTCTGCTAGGACACTTCATATATAATTTGGATTTCACACACTTCGTATGTAATTTGGATTTATGTTGCCATGCTCACATTTTCTATTTTATTCGAAAGAAAGGAAGACCTTAAAAAATCAATTTTGGGGGTTGATTTTAAAACAGGTTTGAAATTAACTAGATTTCAGGATTTCCACTCTTGAGAGTCACCTCACGGTGCCCATTATAAAACAGTATAAGCAAAAGTGTTTTTCTGCTGGGTTAGTCTCATTGCTGTTCTAGGCAGGCAGGAACATAGATGAAGGTTCTTCCAGGCAGGGAAATTAAAGCAGAAAGTCCTCTCCAAAGCAATCACGGATTTTCTGAGCAAAATGCACACTGTGGGACCAAAAGAGCTCAGTGTGTTGTCTAACAGATACTGATCCAACTACAGATTCTTCTCAGAACAACAACTGAGGAAGGGCTTGGTCTGCCACCTTACGGCTCCAAAGGAAGGGCAGAATTCAAGAGAATGCCAAATCATTGTTGGTCTGTGTAAATCTTGATAAACACTTCCCATGTAGCATGGTGTTATCATAACACTACTTCATTTTATGGATAAGGTCACTAAAAATCAGAGGAAAAATTAGAGAAGAGAAAGCCCACGACACTTACATAAGATAAAAAGTATTCTGTACCATTCTTGGATGGGTTAAAAAATGCATACAAATTCATTAAGTAGCAACATTCTAAGCCAGCATTACAGTTATTTTCACCACATAAACGCAGCCCCTTTTGGCAAGAAGCACCTCACGCATCTGCACAGTGTGCAAACAGCTCAATTAAATTGAGAAGTTTAATTCAAAGTGCCAAAGTCACCCATGAAAGTGAGACTTAGCTACTTTGGAAAACTTCAGTGTCGGTGTGTTCTTGCACAATTCTCCCACATCTTCCAATGTTTTCTTGCTCTGGCATCAATTCCATAAAGCTTAGTCACTCTACACTTTACAAACTATTGATTAATCTCCTTAAATGTATATTCAGATAATAATCTTATATTAACTGTGCTCTAGTTTGAAAGAAGCCTAATAATGATTAGGATCTGTAATAAGAAATGATTTAACAATAAAATTGATATTTACAATAGTTTTCTTACTTAGATTGAGAATAATGCTAACCTCGTAACCATTTTTATTTTTGTCAGTGTAAAAAAGGCTAAATAAAATCCATCTACAGAGATTTGTGTTACTAAAACAGCATGTATTTTTAGACCAGATGACAGACGTTGAACTACAAAAATTCATTTTTCCAAACTATAAGGCAGAAGTTATTCCTTCTGCAGGAGCACTGCAGAAGAAACACACTTCAGTTCATATCTTGTCTTGCATTCCACTTAAATAAACAAAGCTGAATGAGACAAGCAACAAAACAAGCCTCCTCTTGTACAGGCCCAGCTGAGGTAGGCTCACAGCCAGCAGTTGCCATAACCATTGCCAGGACCCCGACTCTAGGTCCAAGAGCAGGAGTTTACAACTTCTCAAGCTTAAATTAATACTCCTTGTACATGGCATGGGAGTTCCTTGTTTGCTTTCCTTTTTCTTTCCTCTTCCCTCCTTGCTTCCTTCCTTTCTTTTCCTACTTCTGGTCAGCCTTCATCTCAGCCCTGTCTAATCTCCAGATTCAGGGACTCCAGTGAATCAGATCCTCTCTGTATGTGTCCTCTCTGTAATTCTCCAGCAGAAAAAGCAGTGTGAACAATTTCTCCAAAGACTTCCATCCACTACAGGATGTGAAATAAGCTGTGAAAGGACAAGGAAAGCCAAGCTTTCTCTCGTTACCCCAGGGTTTTGTCCTGACATATCACAGTTACAGAAGACACTTCACTGTCCTGGGCAGGAGATTTCTAATACGAGGGTGACAGAGGACTGCTGACCACCATATGTTTTTTCTTCCCTTTCCTTTCTAAAGTAGTCAAGGGAAACTAAAATATAAATTAATCTTCTATTTACATTCACATTACTTCATACCTAATTCACTGTTCCTAAAATGAAAGAACTATAGCAGTCTGAAAGCAGTTCAAAACCATCTCTCAAAAAGAACGTATACATTTATTGTGAGGTAGGGAGTATCTGTCAATTATCCACTTACATCTTACCGTGTACCTCTAAAGCATTCAGGTATGGAGCCTGAAAAATGCTATTATTTAAACATAAAGCAAAATGAGGCTTGCCTAATCAACCACGATGCATCTGCATCTTGTAATGGTATCAACATTTGCAAAGCAAAGTAGAAGATCACCTTATCTTCTTGAAGTGGCTTGTACAGAAGGCACTTCCACAGCCTGTTACCAGCAGCTGAGCCTGCCTTGCAACAACAGCGTTGAGCACCACAGCAAACAGTCATGGCATGATCAGAGGATGGCCAGATGCAACATACCTGCCTGGTTTTGCAACCATTGTTCAGGAAAGCTGGGTTTACAAGCTTCAAACTGTACTGCCATGAGAGCTTCAGTTGGAATAGAAGGGAAGATAAAAAGCAAGAGTAGAAATGCTCTGAAAGTAGAGCCATTGTAGACTGAAAGGAAACTGTTGATGTCAAGCAGAGAAAGGAGTAACTATAGCAATATCTAGGGCAGGAGGGAAGAAGTCAAGGTTCCTCGGATGAAATCTATTCTCCACATCTAAGGAAAGCTAACAAAAACACAAGGCTGTGCAAGAAATGATGGAAACTCCACTAGTGTGCCAAGGAAAACAACACATCTAAGTCTGAATAATAAGTCACTGGGGGAAAAACAACATCAGTAACAGGCTTCACAGAATGAGGAGATTCTAAATGTTGAAACTCTCATCTATGCTATTTGTGCTTCAGTGACTTCTCTACAAAAATGCATGGCAAAAAACATTTTCTGAAGTGCCAAAAGTTACAGATGCAACTCTCTTTTATACAAAATCACATCACACTTAACTTCATATTGCAATAGAAAATCATATAATCATATACGTTTGAAAAGATTTTCAACATGATCAAGTTCAACCACCGCCTAACACTGACATGTCCACCACTAAACCACGTCCCTAGGTGCCACATCCACGCATCTTTTAAATACTTTTAGGCATGGAGACTCCACCATCTCCCCATGCAGCCTGTTTCAATGCCTAACTGCCCTTTTCATGAAGAAATTATTTCTGATACCCAATCTAAACCTCCTCTCATGCAACTCAGGCCATTTCCTCATGTAGTGGTCCTAAACATATTAGAGAGAGGACATACTTGGAATCACATGTAATCACACAAAATGCATCCCCAGGACTGGGACTCACTACAAAACTAGGACAAGAATTTTCTAAATGAGCCAGGAGGGCAAAAGACAGGAGCAGCCCAGCAGCATGAAATCAGAATAATAGAGAATTATTGCTCTGATAAAATTTTTGTAAAAGTTCATACTCACCCGTACAACCACCACTTGTACAGATACATGTTCAGGCAGTCGAATGGGAGCCCGGAAATGCATTGCCAAAGCTACCAGAAGGTGAAGAATAGAAATCAAGTTCTTGCCATGGATTGCTGCAGGGAAAAGCAAGCAGACAAAAGAATACTGGCATCTTATTTTAAACAAACATCTCTGGGTAAAAGAAGGAAGAACTGAAAAATGTCCACAGTGAAGATTATCTTCTTTCTTTTTTCCTTCTCCTTTCTTTTTCCTAAATTAACAAAGGCAGCAGAGCCTAGATTCAATTCCCTTCAGGTTACATAGCTAATTTAGGAGTCCAAACATTTCGGCTCCCTCTCTAGTCAACGAAATAAAAACAGTCAGAAACAATCACTTTTCTTCCACTGTACTGGAGAACTCTGCTTTTAGAAGATGTTCAGAGTGTTAACACAGGCTTTCCTGGCTGTAAAAGACAAACAACATCCACTACCTCAGTGAAGTGTCTTCTCAAACTCCATTCTCACTTTTGGATCGTAACTGGCCAAGCTGGAACATGGGGAACTTTCTGCTTAGCCTCTTAGAAACTACATCTTTAAACAGGACAGCGTAGTGGCCAGAAGGCTTAGATCACCCTCTAGTAATTGAATGACTGCTGAATTTCTCATATCTGTAGGATTCAAATTCAGGAAGCAAACAAATAACTTTCTAATAAAAGCATATGCTTAAAGGAATAGCATTCCAATTATTCCATAGCCATGTATGCCTGTCTTTAAAGGTTACAGAAGAAAGTACCAGTTACAATCCACACATGAATTTGGTAACATCTTATACACAAATAAAACTGATAATAAACTGATAATCACACACTCCTTATCTGTGAAGCTGAGACAGAAACCATAGAAATGTCCTTACAGTCAACATTCCACTTGATTGTCCAGCCATGGGGTCGAAGTAAATCATGGACAGCTTCCAGGACCGTCTGCAACTTTTGTTTCTGACCAATCTCAGACTGAGTCACTTCTGCCACATTCAGTTTGCGGTCAGCCAATTTTTCTGTATTTGAAGAAAGCAACAACAAAATGGAACAAGCAATATCAGATTGATAAAGGAGCTGGGTGGGAATAACAAGTGCAGAGTACTGGAGATCAGAGCTGGGCTCTGCTAGAAATTTCCCAACAGAACGATTTTCCTCAGAAAGCAAAATAACTGAAAGCAAACCTTTATCAAAGTGTGTCAGTTCCAAAAGATCCTGCAATAGAAAACAGGTAAGGTCTGGCAGAACATGCTCACCAATCAGGGGACAAAATATTTAGTAACTTTCAGACAGGCAATAAGTTAGCAGTAATGGTTACTGTGCCTCCTGTTTTCTTTCACTGCTGAAAAACATCTGGCATAACACAGCCTTCCTTGTGTAGACAAGGAACTTCCATTAGTTTAACAGACTTTTCTGATAACTGAAGTTAATTTAGGACAAAGAAGGGAAATACTTGTGTGGACATTTACTTCAGCTTAATGAAATCTATTTCGGGCTAGCTGAAGGTCTGAATTTAAGCTAAAGAAAGTGCACCTCCTCAAGCCATCAAGAGAGCCATAGATTCATAATGACGTCCTGGAAGTGACTTAAAGAAATAAGTACGCTGGTACAATATTGTCATGTTGTCATAATATTGTCACAGTTGATTACTTACAAAAATGAACTAACACTGCATTATTTTCAAAAATGACATAACTAAAATTTTAACTTTGTTTCTATAATAAAATTATTTGTTGTAAAAATCACACATAAGCCACTTTTCTCTTCTTCTGCACTGTGGCCTTAGCCAAAGAGGCAGGGAGTCAAACGTCCCTCTCTCAAAGAAGAGAGCTGAGGAAGGTGGGATAGAGTTTTCCATCCACCACAGCAATGGAAACTGCTGATCTCTTTTCTCTCTTCACTCTGGGGAAAAAAACGGCCAAACTCACTGTGCTAGCAAGTCAGGACTGGATGAACATATAACTACGTATTCCAGACTTTAAAACAAAAAAAACACATTTCATCAAAACCTTTTTCACAACATGGGATAGGCTAGAGAAACATTTTGAAGTTGTCAAAACATACTATTTCAAAAATGGAAATATTTCTGCTCTCAAGTTCAAGAACACATTTCTTTAGGACATTTTATGTAGCTGTATATATATTTTTAAATGTCAGAAATACAGCTTTACTTTAATAACCCAAACAGAAGAGATTTGCAGGTTATCAATTCATGAAAGCTTTCAATATTTTGACGGCTTCCATCAGTCTAAGAATTTGTTATCAGTACCTGATAATCTTAATGGAAAAAACGTTCCTTAGCCAGGATGTCTGTGAGCCTTTTTTAAGCTGGCTGCCAAAACATGTAAGCAATATTTTAAATTATCTTAGATTTTTTGTTAAAAAATAATCTATCCTACAAGATTCATTTTTTTGTCACAAGTTATAGCTCCAATCCACTCTCAGCCTACGTGAACTTCCAATCAGCGAGCAGAAACTAATTTCCCTTTACCGTGACACCAAAAGCACTATACCACTCCAGCCTCTCTCATTGGCACTACTTGTACTTAGCTGATAAAATCAGCTAAGCAAGGAGCCCTATCTAAATTGGTCAGATAGTCATTTGCTCCTCTCTTACTTCAAACAGCTTCAAAGTAAACCCGCTGACAAGCTGTTGTCTTTCATCTGCACATCAAGGCAGATCTTTCTGTCTGTCCATCAAGACAGATATTCTTGAAATACCTCTCACAGACAAGGAGAGGTAACTACTACTTAAAGTTTAATAACCCTACTCTGTTAGCCTTTCCTGTAGGCAAAAAAAAAGACTTTGTTGTAAAACTGAGGATTGACTTAATCATAAGGCCTCAAGCATCAGGAGCACCACCACCAAGCATGACGAGCTTTGCTGCATCTTGCATCACTGAGAGGGCATGAAGATGAACAGTTTCAGGAATAAGTCTTGCTGAATAAATCAAGATACCACTGAAAAATTCATGTTGAGACAACATCACACTGGGGCTGAGCTATGATGGCTTCAGGCCAGGAAGAAGCATTTGCTCTCCAGTCAGAGGCCAAACAGGGAGAACATAAGGAAAAGTCAGTCTGAGTAAAAGTCTCAGGCCTGCAAGATGTACATGCCCACCTCCCCTCCTGTATAAGTCCAACTGGTCGTGCATGTATGGACAACAAAGCACCTTCTAAACGTATGCAGGCCTGAGGGCAGAAACCATGGCCTCCACAGAGAGCACTGACTTCTTAAAGTTCCCAATGACAAATAGCTCCAATGAAACAAACTACCATCTGCCAGAATAACAGCATGTATATATCCAAAGTACCGTTTTGCCCTCTTACTATCCTCTGACATCAGACTGATGTCATACATTGTCTGCTACCTTCAGCAATGAGACAAGTTTGCAAATCCATTTCCAATATTTTTCCCCAAACACCAGCAAGAACTCAGAGCAGTGCCAGCTTACCCCAATTATTTCAGAGAGCTTCCAGAGAAGCTGCAGTAAAAAGGTGCACACTCTGGTGTTAAGACTGGCAAGGTAATTCACAGATAGATATTAAGTAACAATGAAAGTCTTCAGCTCCCATTTCTGAATGTATTTAGGAGTACAGCACCAGAGCAATGGTCAGCTGAAAGTTCTCTTATAGTGACATAAGCTACCAGATGTTATGCCAAATCTGGAACAGTTTTGTATTCACACAAATATTGCACGCAAGTTGTTGTTAACCAATTTTAAAAGCTTTTGCTCGCCAAAACACTGCACACATGTTATTTGAGGAATATGTGCACAAAATTCAGTAAGCAGCTTCAGTTACCGCCAATGGAATTAGCATCACTAAATCCTCTTGCCCCCCTCTGACACTTATATCCCATATCTCAACCAACTATTAAAAACATATCATAGGCAGACAGCTCTTTGTCTCCAAGAAACAGTGGGGATCTACAATGGATACCTGAAGCTTCAGGTCTCTGTGCTGAAAACACCCTGGTAAACCACTACGTTATCATTAAAAGTTGTTCTTGGTTTTGATTCCTTGCAAAAGCACGCACTGCAAAGATGTCAAGGGGTTGCAAAATCACAACTGCTTAATTAACTGTATTCCCTTAATTACCATTTGCACTTAGAGCACATTGTGAGTATGTGCCTGCTGTCATGCATTCTCTTTTTTTTTATTATTTTTTTTTTATTTCTAGAAGTAATTCTTTATGAACTCAAAAAAACCTCTCAGCCCAAAAAGCTTTCAGGAGCAAACTATGAAGACAAAAGTTTGGACCACGTGGCTTCTGCTTGGCCTCCCCTTCACCTTTTTTTCTGCCACTTTTCAGCTCTCTGGACTATTCCCAGTCCCCAAATCAGCTACCTAAGAACGATCCTCCCCCTTCAAAGGCAGAGTACCTGGGAAGAATAGATGAGAAGCTGACACTAGCTATCAGTGAAACAAACTGTACCCTTGGTGAGACAGTGAGTTACTGCATAGCCTCATGACAGTCCACAACTTTGAAAGGGATTAATCTGGGGCTTCTTTCACTTTCTGGAGCCGCCTTCTCTTGTGTGAACTCACCCAGTAGCTTCTGCAGCACCTGCCCATCATAAAGGTCCTCTTCAAGCTGTTTGACAATGATTCTCTCCTCCACCAGCACATCATTAATCCAGTCAATTAGAACCTGGGAGTACAGAAAGAGGAAGCAAATGTCTAAAAACCACCGAAGTATGTTCCTTCAGGCAGTAATCATGAACAGAAAACAGAACAAGAATAACTATATTTGTGTATTCCTAAGTTACAGAGACAAACAGACAAATAAATGTTTTTGCTGTTACTGCTTTTATTTCAGGTCTGACAACGTGGCAATTCTAGTGCCCTGTATTTCTTATTTTATCTTCTTATTGCACCGATTCTAAAGCAAGTAGTAACCAGTAGCTCTGTAGCAACAGCCTTTGCCAACATCTATCAAACCTACTCTCCATGTCACAAGCCTCATGCCTTACCTGTTTTAAGTGATCAGCAGTCCTGCCAGGAGAGGACAACAGACCCCTGAACTTGTAGGCTCCCAGCACTCCCACTGTCATCTTTGAGTAGACATGAGTGGTGGGGGAGAGACAAAAAGCTTCAGAGGGGCAAGGGTGAATGCTCCCACTAACAGGAACTAAACACACTCATTAGGTAAATTGTTGCCACTAAGCAACAGGTATTTTAACTTCAGGTATTACAAAATACAGGAGTATGGAATTACAATTTTGGTCATCTGGGCCCGATAACCATTCTGCAACATATGTAACAGTCCCCATACACTGACAACCATAACTATCTGCAAAATAAGAACAAACATTAAAAAAAAACCTTTAAAAAAAAAAAAAAGGAACTGATTTAAGTTTTCAAGGTGCCAAAGATAATAACTTCCAAACAGTTATGGGAAAAAAAGCTTTGACTGAAGTTGGCAGTAGTGTTTTCCTCCAATTTATTATTTGGAAAATTAAATGCTTTTTGTGAAATAACACAGTCCTGTGGGAAGAGATGTCAAGTTGTATTGCTAAATCCTTGACTCATAACTGCAGAAGAATATTGCTAATCACAGATATGCAAAATACAAGTAGAGCCACCTAAACTAACGTGCCTCAATTAAAAAGCTCTGTCTTTTTATTTGCTTTATAGAAGGGCTGCTCCAAAAGTAATGCCTCATGTTATTAAGTTGGTCCGTGATGTCAGAGGCAGATGTTGGTGGAATGGCAGTAGAGGTTGAACCTTCCCACCAATATTCCGTTACATTTTGATGCTGTGTGACAGATGGCAGCAGAGGGGCAGTCTGACAAAGTGATGTCTGACATCGAAGTGCAAATGAAGCAAAGCTGTGTCACTGAATTCTTGCACACAGAAAAAATGGCACCCATTGACAATCACTGATGCTTGTGAGCACAGTGAGGCGGTGCATACTGTGTATCAGCAGTGGCAACGGCAACGTGAAAGAGAAGCCACATTCTGGACAGCCATGCAGATTTTTATGAGTGCAGCATGCAGGCTCTCATTCATCACTGGTGAAAATGCATAGCTAGTGGTAGTGATTATGCTGAAAAATAGCATTATGTAGCTGAAAATCTGCTCTATCAAACAGTGTTCTTGTGCTCTTTGTATCTGTTGTAGTGTTCATGGAAATATATGAGGCATTACTTTCAGAGCAACCTATGTCAAACTGTGGATTCTTCAAATTCACCTTTTGATTAGATCCTATAATTCTGCCTCTTCTTGGCAGTTACAATAGCTAAGAACTTCTATCTTTTTTAATATTCAAGAAATTATGAAATAAAAGGCAAATAAAATAAAGGACTGCACTGGAAAACACATGCCTTTTCATGGAGACATGAATATTTGACTATGTAGGTCACAAGGATATTTAAATAATCTTGCTCTGGTGTCACAGCCTGATAGAGACATCACATAGCAACAGAGAGGAGAACATCACTCTTCCTGCATTTCATCTTTTCATCTTCTAGCAGTTCTTGAGATGCCTCTTCAGCTGTCTCTGGATCAAGTAAACTCTCGCTGCTCATTTCTTCTCTTCTAGATTTAAAGCTAGGATTTTATGGCACGTCATCTACCATCAGGAACAGGGCAACCAGACTTTGCATTTCCTTTGAAAACCTCTAACACAATTAGCTCATTGGAGATTAGAGCCAGCAAAAGCCAGCTGCAATAAAGATGCAGCCCAAATAAAGCAACAGAACTCTGCTCTGCAGGTGGGAAACCATGACCACATTTGGAGAGAAATCTTTTATTAACTATTTTTGTCTATTTCAATCTTTTTTTTCAGGGGACGGAAGGACATTTATGGCAAAGGGCTGAAGAGACAGGCAAGTTAGTAAAAAAAACTGCCACAGCTGAAAGACAAGAAGGCCTTGAAAACTATTCACCAATGGTACTGAAAAGCAACTCCTAAATAGTGAGACATCACCTCAAGAGAGATTTCAGAATCACAGAATCACAGAATCATAGGGGTTGAAAGGGACCTCCAGAGATCATCGAGTCCAACCCCCCTGCCAAAGCAGGTTCCCTACACCAGTCGCACAGGTGGGCGTCCAGGCAGGTCTTGAATATCTCCAGAGAAGGAGACTCCACAACCTCCCTGGGAAGCCTGTTCCAGTGCTCCGTCACCCTCACCGTAAAGAAGTTCTTGCACACATTGGTGCGGAACTTCCTATGCTCCAGTTTCTGGCCGTTTCCCCTTGTCCTGTCTCCACACACCGCTGAAAAGAGTCTGGCCTCGCCACTTTGCCCCCCACACCTTAGATATTTATAGACCTGTACCCTCTCAGTCTTCTTTTCTCAAGGCTAAACAGACCCAGTTCACCTAGCCTTTCTTCATAGGGGAGATGCTCCAGGCCCTTCACCATCTTTGTGGCCCTCCGCTGGACTCTTTCCAAGAGATCCCTGTCTTTTTTGTACTGGGGAGCCCAGAACTGGACACAGTACTCCAGATGAAGCCTTTCAATATAAGGTGATTGCCCAGTTCTGAAATGATACAAGTTTTACACATGCAGACAACAACAGAAAATCAACTGAAGAAATCACATTTACAGATTTGGGTCATCCATGAGATTCAAAGAGCAGACCTTCAAAAAAATCATCTGCGGTTCAGCTGAAACTATCATATGACAATCAAAATCCCTTTAAAATCCTAATATGAAGATGCCAGATTTCTGTTTTTGTAGAAGACTCGGGGTGTTAAGCTATCTGAAACCTGTAATTAATGGACCATTTTTTTCCCATGCTGAATAGTATTGCAGTCAGAATCCTGAAAATGCCAAGGAATTTAAAATAGAAGTCTGGAAGCGCCTTCTAATGTAGGAGTGAATATCCCATTTTCAAGACTGTAGGTAAAGAAGAATTACAAAGAAGTTTTGGAAATACTTTGATATGGGTACAGGCCACTTTTTTTTTCTCAAAAAAAAGGGAAATGCTTACACTATGCACTACTTAAATGTTTCTGAGAAATTTAACACTGAAAAACATTTGACAAAAAATTAGATTCCAAAGATACAAATTGTATGAGGTCTAGCCATAGTTATTTTCTTGTTTTAATAGGGTAATACCTGAAAGAAAGAAAGAAAAATATCCCAGAGAATGTTCTGGCTTTTTCAGTACTCAGACTACAGATCCAGCTCTGGTAGGAAATTGAATTTGCAATTTATATTAAAAAAAAGAAAAAAATCTAAGTATTTTTACAGCACTGGAAGACTGACAAATGTTGCAATTAAAAATAACACAACCCACAACCTCCCCAAAACTTACAGTTTTACCTCTTAATTTCCTGATCATGTCTTAATTAGGAGCCTGGAAAATCTTTCTGCACTTATTTTTAATTCTATTTTAACCTTTGCAAGGGACATAAAGCACCGTTTTGCTTATTGAAATGACTAACACAGGGAAATACCTTCTGACTCTTTTCTCACGAAAAGTCAATGCTCCAGTTCTTTGTATGCTCCCTCATGCAAAGACAGAAGCTGAAAGTTTTCAATAACCTGAATGTCTAAAAATCTAAACAGCTTGACACAGGCATGGAGTAGTTGGTGGGAAGCAGACCTAAGGAGCAGCCAGAATTTTTCCAATGCCTAAGTTAGGGCTATATTTGCTGCATTAAATAAGAGAAGTAAAGAGGTACACTGCAGAACTGAGGAAAAGCTTCACTGCATAGCCTGCTGTCCCAGTGTCAGCCCCAACACTATGCTTCTCCTTACATGTAATGGCTGGTGAAGCCATCGCCCGATCCCGCACATCACTAGCAATCTTCTGTGCACCTGAGGCTCACTTTGGTCGGTACTTGGAGACTCACAAAGCAGCATACAGGTACACAGAGATGCTTTTGCCTCTTAGCCAGACCGTATCTTTAAAAACAAAAAATCTGCTTTTCTATGAATTCAGGATTAGCACTGATTTTAAAACTTCAGTGTAATAATCGCATGTCCTGAAAACCATGCCTGCCTTTCCACGCAGATCCACACTCATGGAAAGTATCTCAGAACTGCTTCAAATGCTCAGACATGTGCGTTAATAGTTCTAAAATTTCCAGCGGTGCTCTAGATTTTGACACATCCACTTATTACCTCATTTTTGGCCAAATGCATATGTCTGATTAAATCAGCCATGGTGTATTACTAAACACTGGTTTGAAAACTGGACTTTGTTGTGAGGGAAACAGCTGAAATTCGAAAGTGGTAGAAATCTAGAAGGAAAAATGAGTCTTCTGCCAGGCTATTTGCTTTTTAATTCATGCAAGATGGGCTTCTACATCAAACTTCACCAGTTCTGTGAAGTGTTTCTGTTCCGCAGGCTGGCTATTCCCACAGTGGTGAAGCACATTCATAGTTAATCTGCAGAGTTCAAGGGCATAAGGACCCCATGGCCACTGCTCCACAGCAAAGAATAACATGAAAAACAAAGCAAACTACATGAATGAGTCTGCCACAATAGGAAAAACAGGAAACCCACTCACGAAAACAGCAAGAAAAGAAAACCCTGATTTTAATGACCCTTTTCGCCCTTGACTTCTGAGAGAATTAGGAAGCACAGATCAAAGGTGCAAAAGCTTAACTGACTTTAGGGTTCAAAATGGAAATGAGCATCAGAAATTCATATTTGGCCTTGGAAACTACTGACTACACACAAAGCACTGCCAAGCCTGAAAAGAGAGAGAAGGTTTCTTTTTAAAAGCAGACTAGTGAGCTTTTAAGAAGCAAGGTTTCATTTAGTTATACTTGAAACCTTGGTCATTTGTCACTTGGCAAATATGCGAGGATGAAGAAAAGAAGCTCACGCATTTCAGACACTAGAAATAAAGTACTTTTTGTGGAAATTATTTGTACATATAAATAAAAACACAACTCCTCTCTTTCCCTGACCTGAATTTTCAGCTTTGCATCTGTTCAGCCATGCCCCAAACTGTATTTACACACAGGGCACATGAAGTGATGAAGAAAAGGCTGCTGGCCACAGAGGGGACTTATTTGAACACATCAGAACATATCACTTCACACTGACAAACTATCAATGAGAATACAAACAACACTTTAAGGCATAACTTCAGTTACTGACGATTTTCTTATGTGCAAGAAGATTTAAAGCATGTATTGTTGCAACGCCAGTTAAGCAGCCTACAGTGATGTTATTAACTGTATATCTGCTTTAGTACAAATGAGAAATTGGGCGGGTTTTTTTTCTTTTCTTTCGGTTTCTGCATTACCACAATAGTACACAGCTTTTCTCCCAACAGCTCTGTCAAAATCACTTCCAAATGCTCACAAAAGCTTGTACCGATTAATCCATCATGCATGTAATTCCTATGGCATCAGGCCTAGCAGAAATTAAAACAATATTTTGTGAAGACAAAGAGATATCACAGCAGTGTCAGCAAAAGATATCTCTGCTTCCTCTTTGCACTAAGTTCCACCTACCTCAACTGCATGTGACTGATGGGGGAAGAGAAACACTCAAAATCAGTGACGGCAAACCACTGGCACATCACACCATAGTGTTGAAAGGGATTCGGGCTGGCACCAATTAAGTCATACTAAGTCATACTGCCAAATTTTAAAAGGCATCAGGCTCTGTTTCTGTTATTGACACATTCCTGTTGGAGGGGAAAAGACAGAACCACTTCGTACTATAAAACCTCAATCCATTCAACTCCTTGATTCCTTGTTATTCCATGGAGATCTTTGATTTCAAGCTCTGTGGGGCTCAAAGCCTCTTCTATTGGCTGCTGCTGTGTAGTACTTAACAGGGCTAATTCTTGTCTAGCACTGGAGCTCCCAGAAAACTTAACCAAGGAACACAAAATAAAGAATAAATTGTTTTCTGTGTGTGTGTGTGTGTGTGTGTGCGTGTGTGTGTGTGCGCGCGCGCGCTTCTGTGGCATAAAATAGGTTTTGCCAAGATTATTTAAACCTCTCCTTGCCTAAACAGATTCACACTGACACTGTATTAAACATTTCCCTGCTAAGCTTCTGTAAAAACTCTGAGAGGTATGCAAATGTTTATCAGTTACTTAAATCATATCATTTTTCAAGTGTGCGCTCCACAGGACACATCTCCTTCATTGGAGGATGATCCCAAGGAAACCACCTGAGATTACATGCTGCTCCTTGCATCAGATGCTTCAGTTTAATTGGTTGTAAGTTACCCTCACTACATGCAAGTGCAAACTGATGTACTGAACCAGAGCGTGATTCTGCAGTGCCTTTGAAACACTCAGGCTCCAGGTCTGATTTTCACTCCTCCTGAAGGTTTTCAGCCTTTCAAAAAAGAAAAATATAATCTTGATAGGCTACGACATCCAGGGAAAACTCACCACCTCATATTAAATTCAACAGCAAAGTTTTCAATTTAAAAGCAATGATGATTTCACTATCAAGTCTCCTGCATCACAGAATGCATTTGGTTCCTTTACTGCAACAACTCTTGTTCATCTGAATTATTCATTACAGTATTTCTGCTCTATTAGCAACAAAACCACAGTGTGTTTTGAAAGAGTGGTGCAAGGCCACTGCACCTTTTGGAAGAATTAATGGATTTGAGAATTAACAACAAAAAAAGAATGTGCAAATTCACCTAATTTAAAAACAGAACACATCCCAGGTAAATTAGAATAACAAAGAAAATTTGAGGGCAACTCCTTGCTAAACTCCTTCTGATGTGGTTTTGTCATCCTAAACACATCCTTCTAATGTTAATAACAGATCATTCCACTTGTTTTAAAGATTTATCAGATGAACAGTTTGCTGAGACATTGTGTGAAGCATTTGCTTGCAGATAGAGTGAACATGGTTTCCTGAAATGAATGTGTCGCAGCTCACTCCTCTATCTGGAGATGGACACACTATCCAAAGTTTTCAGACCCACCTAGCTACAGCTGCATTGTTGTTTCCAACAAAAAGATACCGGTAAACTAGTGACTACTTCCTAAGTCTCTGCTACATAAAACATAAATACAGAGATAATCAAGGAAAGGAAAAAATAAGAGGCAGAACCGTGCAAAACAGAAGAACCAAAGCCACTTTCCACATTCAGGGCAGCAGTACTGCAGAATGGATGTAACCTTCTGCTCCAAGAAGCTACTGAAAGCAAAACTGAAGATCTAGGAGAGAGATGGCTCTTTTCACAAATGTCAAGTCAAAACAGTAGGAATTACATAAAAGATAATCAGAACAAACTCTGATGGCTAAGAACTTGTAAGCAACTGAATTACCAGGTTGTGAGTTAGCAAGTTCTCATGGAAGAGCATATCACTGTTTAGCTTAATGCCTTCTTCACTTATACAATGGCTTGAAAGTGTACATAATTAGCCTAAGTTGTCCATCAGTTCACTCACCTGTTGGTCTTTGTCCATGCCCTGGAGACCAGCACGTTACTCAATATGGAAGCCAAAAAATTCTAATGGCTTTAACTAACAATATGTGGGAGCATCCTTTCCCTTTTTCTTCTTTTAATGTCCCCTACCGCGCGCTTGCTCATTCTGGTCTGACTTTTGCCTTCTCTGAAATCTCTCTAATGCTTTCCAAGGTTCTTTCTTTGTTTTCATGGGGATAAGAAACCTAGATTTATGTGCAGTGACTTGCAGGAAGATCCAAGTTAAGCTCTGAGCCTCACTTTAATAATCACAAGAATATAAAAATGGGCAGTAAAGCTGTACTCCGTAACTACCATGGGCACTCTGACATTCAGCCTTTTTTTGTTTCTCTCACTGCTGATTTTAGCCTTACCAATACCATCCTTGTCTGTGTCTTCAGTTTTCACAGGCACACTTCAGTAACGAATTGTTCCTCCTTAATTGTACGCTCGGTAATCAGCTTGTAAATGACTTTGGCTCAGTAGTTAAAGATTTTAAGAAAGACAAAGAACTAATATCCTACCTTGATAAGTTCTTTGAACTTAGGGTCTTCTTTTGAGTTAGGATCAATCATAGTGCGCTCCTCATTCTCCTCTGTCCAAATAAAATGGGAAACCAGTTAGAAGAAATGTACACTTGAAATACTGCAACAATTACTGCTCATGAAGTGGCCTGTCAGCTGATTAAGAAATGACTGCGTCCAGTCATCACGCTGGCAGGGGAATACCCAGTGATCAAAGCGTTAAGCATTTTTTAGACACAGAAAGATAATAACTTCCTAAAATAAGACTGTTTCCACTGACCTCCTCCAGCTCAGAATACATCAGAAAAATCACCGTCCTCTACATTCTGTGGGGCACGCTAATATTAACATGCCAAAAAGGGCAGTCAGTTACTTTCCTCTCTCTCCTCAATTTGTATGTAATTTGTTTTTTAAAAAACCCTTCCTAAATTACACTGCCCTGAAAAGCAAAGGAAGCTTATGACACTATAGCTGCTGAGACCTGAGCTGACAGTTTGTGCTTCCACATTCTGCTTCCCTGAAACCTGGCACATAGCAAGGGTCACATGCACATGGCCCTGGGTGTAAGAACTGCTTAACTTCTAGGAAATGAAAATGACCCAAATTTACATCAGTTCAACTTATGTTTGGAGGAGGAACATAAAATACATTTTTCATGTGAACAGTCTATTTCTTCCATTACTGTGAGATGGAAAGATCTGAGAAATGCTTTCCAACGGAAACAACCACAAGAGGCAAGAATGTAAAGATTAACATTTAGGATGGACGATTCAATATTGAACAACTGGAAGCAAAATCAGCTTAAGCTCAGTAAGGCTAACAACCAACCAACATGTGGCAGAATTATCTTCACAAAAGCATGTGTGGACAGACACATCACATGCATGTAAAAGTGCTCCTGTAGATATGAATATTAATATTTAAGAAACACCTGGAGCAAGTCTCATATTCTAAATTTTCTATGTGCTTTCAAGTAGTATATCTCTCCCTGCACCCCTCATTAAGTAGTCAATTGACAGCTGTGATCTAAGTTAGATCTGTTCAAGCGGACAGCAAATGCTGCCTACTAAATTATCTGTAGAACCTGTAAGTTTATCTTGAGAAGTAATATAGAATTCTTTCTGTTTGATTTCTCAATTCCTTCCTGCATGGCAACAAAGGAGAATGGGTGTTTGGTATGACCATAGGTCAGGTCATTGCTACTTTGGATAGAAGAACTCTTTAAAATCTAACAATGATCCATCTACAGTGCCTTGCTCCTACAGCAGCATTCCGGTCCCTTCCCTAGCCAACAGGCAGTCTTACAACAACTCTAGTCTTACAGTGCGAGACTTCTTTACTCTCAGATGACAGATATAATACTCACACTTCAGATAAACTATACCATCTAACTCTGTTACCTTATGCTTTTCCCAGACATTTGGGTTTAGTATTTTACAGTGTCCCTATTCTTTATTAAAAAAAAAATAAGGCCCTTCTATCCAGACACACCACAAATTTCCAAAAAACCTACACAGAAACACGTTTTTTTTTCTGTTGCTTTTTTTCCCAGTTCCTTTCCTTTACTTCCCCATTACTCCCTGGGATGAGTCAAGAAGCCTAGCTGTAAGGAAGTGGCACCCACTACACACCCAGAAAGCTTCTAACTGAAATCCTGAACAAGACTTGACCCATAATAGTACACAATTCACCACAAAGTTTTGCTTAAGGATCACCAGTTGTCATGGCTTTACATGACAGGCCTTCAGAATTGGTTTTATATTTGCCTCCATGATTGCTTGCTTCAAATAATTCTGTACATTAAAAGACAAGAAAGGAAAAAAAAAGTATTTCTTCCAGTAAATTTTAAACACTTCTTATTTCTATAAAACTATGCTGCTTCTCTTTAAGAGACTTGGTGGGGAGTGGAACTGGAATTTGAATACTCACATTCTTCCTAAAAAGCATTGCTTGCTTGACATATTTTCATCCTAATCATATTTAATTACTGATTTCAGCATCGTAAATGCTGATCTGTTGGTTATCAGATCCCATTTTGCTGCACCATCACTTAGAAGAGGCAAAGGTAACTAAAGTAATAGCATCCACCACTTAAAGGACAGTGAAGCGCATACATTTGAGTCAAGGCAGTTTAATGGTCCCATAAGAACACAACACACTCTTCTGCTACAGGCTTTGTGTGAGTTGATCCTTCAGTTCCCCACCTATATGTGTAAAGATACTTCTTCTTTACCAAAGGAAGACATCTGTGAGGAAAAACAACGAGTGAGATGTCCTTGGACCATAGGTTAATGAAACTGAAACAACTCTTAAGCAGACCATCCCAGCACTATTTTCCATTTAATTCTTTGCAAAATTGCAACTTTGTTTGTTTTCCGGATGACCAGAGAAGAATGGAATTCCTCTGCAAATTTACTGAGCAAGTCAATTTTCCTATAAACTCCTACTTTAAGAATAGCTGCACATCTGGCACTGCTTTTTAAATTCCATTTTAGACTTCCTAGTTTCTAGTTGAGAACTGACATGCAACAGCTCTCAATTCTCTCAGTTTCAACTGAGCGATCTGTACTCATCAGCAAAGCAATCAATATGGGGTCACAGTGGCCACCTTCATTAGTAATTGCATAGTCAAGGTCTGCAGCATACTGTACCTAAGAGAGTATCCTCCGGATGGATGTCCACAGCACTTGGGTTCATTGGTGCATTGATAGCATTTTTACCTTCTTCTTGCAGGTCACTCACTGAGGAAAGGGAAAAATAGAAAGAAAGACTGAAATAAACACAGAGTTTGCAGATATGCAGAGGTAGAAGAGACATAATAAGAGCAAACGGCTTTCAAAATGAACCCAAACTTTACAGAATGAAGAACTGCAGCTGCAGTGGAAAATAAAATCCAAGGAACATCCATCTACAGCTTCTTTTAAACTGAGTCGAGTCACCACTCTACCAGCTGAAAATATTTTGCAAGAAAATCAACTCTGTGGTAAAAGTAATGTCAGAGTGCTTGTTTCTGCAGAAGGAAGGGGTGTGAGCTGCAGAATGTCCAGATCTAGAGCAGTTAACTGTAAAATCTAACTCATTTTCTGATAGCACTACCACCACTTATCACCACTTTGTCCAATGGCAGAACACCAAAAGTCACACTATTTGCTACTTGCCTCATTAAAAGCCTCAGAGAATCCTATCAAATAATGAAAATATACTTAATTCTTGCATTGCCGGTGGCTGAAAAATAGACGTAGCATGGTTGGTGAAGACAAATTTGGAATCTTTCACACTCCCAAACATGCAGCTCTCAGTTTAGAAAGTCAGTATGGTACCCTGCATCATTAAGAAGGACATTAAAATACCTCCTTACATAATGTCACATGGGAGGAACTAAACCAATTGCTTAGTATCATAGGGCTTAACAGTAAGGGAAGTCCTAGCAGAACTACAGTATTTCTATGCTCTTGGAGGTCTACCTCCCCTTAAACACAGAAAACAACTACTTACAGTGAACCTTTAAAAATACATGCATCTGAAACAGGAGATACAGGGACAGCAATAACTCATTAAGTGACAGTTCTGTGTAAGCAATGGCTAAAAGCATTTGTGCGTGGCCTGCTCTCTACACTGCATGCCTTCTGCAAGGGGAGCAGAGTAAAGTTCACAATTGCAAACCTAACACAGCATCTGCAGGCTGAGATGTAATCACCTGATTAAACATCATTGTTAAATAAACACCTAATTGCCCCTTTTGTGCATTCATTCTTAGTTTGAGAAAGCTCTCCAAAGGTCAGGGAGCTAAGCGGCCTCAGTCACCAGGCCAAAGAGCTTTCAAAGCATGCCCTACCCTGCCCTGTTTGCATGCTCCCAACTACAGCTTCCTCCCTCGAGCGGCTCCTACAGGACCCGTCAACGGGAATACAGCCACAAGAAGGCATAAAAAAATTATGTGGAAACTGGATATCAGAGGTGAATATTTTTAAAGCCTTCTTTTGACTATAAATGCCCAAATTCCACTTAATATCACACTTCTTTCTAGATGTACCTTTCTTATGATTCTTACAGCACTTCTGCAATCTGTGAATGTCAAGTGTTCCGTAAGGTCAGGGTACTGGTGTACCTAGTGTTCCACAAATGCAGAAGAGATTTCCTAAACTCCTCAGGACCAGGAATGTATGCTATATGCTATAGAAACAAATTACTGTATGCACCTCAAGACATAAAACTTTTAAATGCAGCTGAACTGTTTTTATCCCCAAAAGTTCCATTATGTTATACTTGCTCATTTTTTTTAAATATCAAGAAGAATCCTTCTTAACACAAATCTTGTTCCTAAACAATTTTCTAAACAACAACAAAAAAAGCCACCAGTATGGATGTGTGTATTAAGCCCCCACCCCCAACACCCCCTCATGACATGAAGAGCTACATAAAACCCTCATACTTGCCTTCAGACCCAGTGAGGCTCTGCCACAACAGGACCAGAGCATCCTCCCCTGCTGCATCAGAAGCAAGCCTCCCAAAACCTGCTGCCCAGAGAGCCTGTGTTGCAGGGAGCCTGTATGCCACCTCCTTAGCTTAGGAAAAGATTCTTGCTGGAAATGTAATCTCGCATACCTCCTTTCTTGCGCCGCTTACACAGGAGTCCTGCCATGTCGGCCCTTCCAGCACCCAGAGGTCTGTCACACGCATCCGCAGATGAATGGCAAGGATGGGCTGAGTGCTGAAGGGGCAGCAGCAACTGGACGAGAGGCTGACGCCTCGAGGCTGCCAACGCCTCGTTAATTCGGGCCCAGTGATATCGGAGCAGGCACTCAGATAGCTCTCAGCTGTCTGGTGGAGGCAGGCGCCAGGAGAAGGGAATAGGCACCCTGAGACTAGCTCCCACCAAGGAATCTTCCCTGTCCCTGTCACTTCTGCAGATGGCCAAGCACCTGGCGTGGCTGGCTGCTGGCTGCCTACGGCAAGGACGCTAACAGTCCATCACAGATAGCATTTTTGGCATTTTCTCTGCTAAGAGTTTCCTGTGGCCAGACTGGCAAATGCTAGCCTCTGCAACTTACCAGCAACAGTATTTTCAGTGTAAGGTTTATACTTAGAGTAAAGAAAGGAGTTGCCCATGCAAGAGCACATCTTAGTGGTAAATCAGAGTTGGACTTGCACACCAGCCATGCTAAGTCCCACGTGAGGTACTGCTGCTGTTCCTTGCCTGCTATCCACCTGCCCATTCACAGATCCTCTTCTTTTCCTCCGCCCTTTCCTGCTAGAAATGTTTTCTCCTGTTGCACTGGAGTAATTCTTTGTCTGCTCTCCCAGTGAGATCTGCATCAAACATCTTTCTCTAAAGCCCAATAATTCCATTTTACAGGGCAGTCAGGAAACCCGCAGTAGGGCACAACAGCAGAGGCAAAAGATGGAGCACAGACAGGGACTGTGACTGCTTAGCCCAGACCGGTCCCAGCAGACCCAGTTTCTGCTCTGAGCTGGTCTGTTTGCTCCACCAGCACAGCATGCCATGGCAGATGTCACTAAGCCATGCCAGTAGATCTCCTGAGAGCTGCCCTAGCACCCAGGAAATGGTCCCCTGCTCACAGACAGTGTGCCCCCACCTTGACTCCCAGCACTGTTAAATGCTTACAGCCTTAAGGTAACACTGGCTGACAGTCTAATGACTGAGTTGTGAACCTGCACAGGGCAACCCAGGTGTAAATACAGGTCCAGAAAGACAGTACCTTGGAAAATGCTTCGGCAGAACTAGCTGGGATTCCTCCCAGATGTCTGGCTTGGGATCCCCTCTCTGAGCTGATGCTCAACTAGCAGGTTAGTCCTCCCAACTCCTTTGAGCCCTTGGCAGCCAGCACTAGCAAAGTCCAAATGCAATGACGGATGGGCAAGTGGCCAAGGCGTTCAGCCAAAGCCCCAAGTACCTCCCTCATCCAGAAATTCAAATTCAAAAGAAAAAGGTCACTCCTCCACCAGCCCCCTGGAAAACAGCAAGGGCTCCTGGCAGCTCTCCGACGTTTTAACAGTCCCTGGCAGTACCAGCAGTCAACACAATTTTGTCACGGTGGGAGCTGTACTGGCCTTTCCAAAAAATTGATATAACAACCAGACTGCACACACACATGCAAAGCAACACGACATCTGTAAGCCAGGCAGGTTGTGTTGGTGCATGGGATTAAATGCAAACTGCTCAGAACAGCAGCAATCAGCTGCAGGATGCTGGAAGCACCACCACGGCTGTCAAGCATCTCTCACAGTAGGGAAATGACCTTTAAAGTCAGCAGGAGCACTGAAAGAAGCCTCTGCTTTCTCCTTTTTAAGAAGGAGCGAACGTGGCAACAATTTCATCCTTTTTACCTTCAACTTAATAATTCTAGTCTAATTAATATATATATATNGCTCTCAGAAAGGTATCCTTAAGGAATCCCTTTTACACTCTTTTATATTTCTGCATTTGAGAATATATATATTATTTTTTTCTCAAATGCATTATTTAATATATATATATATAATTTTATATATACATACATATACACTAAGGATACAGCGCAGTTCACCCCTTAAGTCTTTACTAGTCTCTGCTTTGCTATTCAAAAGCCAACCACAAGCTTCAGCCTCTTACAAAAGCAAATGCTACTTAATTTTAGCCCTGGTTATTTCTAACTGCAGGGCTCAGTCTCCCCCACAGAAAGCAGCAGCTGCCACAGAACCATCACGGGGCTACGGGTACAGTGCTTTCCTTCTAACTCAATCAGTGCTGAGCTGTCTCCTCAGCACTGCCGGACCACAGCTTTTACATTTTATACTTCCATCTCATGATTAAACCCTAACTTTGGAAGCTATTGCACTGCTTTGTTACTCTTGGCTCTACTATTCACGACTTGTTCAAGTAACTGTCATCCCCTTTGGTACAAGCAGCATGCAGCAGGGAAACGTGCACAGACTGTACAACCAGTGCTGCACAGAAAGCTCTTCTTGTGCCCCCAGAGTCTTACTGCTCTTCACAGAGACACAAGCAGAACCAGGGGTACTTTTTCAACCAGCCACTTGCCTGCCTGCAACTCACATCCTGAGAGTTTTGCAAACCGGAAAGTCAGTATAAAACTCCATTGGTACCCTATGCAGACCAGTGGCACAACACTCCTTCCCTCCTCCAGAGGGACATACACACCCAATAATTCCTCCTAATGGAGCAGCCAACATTAAAAAAAAAGAGAGAGTTTTGCAAAAACTGGCATTTCCCAAGAAGACTGTTGTACTGGCACATGTCAAACAGTCCCCAAGCACAGTGCGCGGAGATACACTGAGACTCTTTGTCTCTGTTCTAGGGACGAACCACACACACAACTCACCAGCCTCTGCCGCATTTCAAACCGCTTAACATTTACAAAAGGCCCTGAGATCTTTTGATAAAGAGTGCAAGAGAAAGACAAAGCCTCCATTAATTACAACAGAGAATTAATAATCCCCAGGCAGATCAAAGGGAAAGACTTCTTCAAATCCACATAAAGGCACTGCACCAAGGGACTGCATTCAAAACAGAATAGTAATGAGGGAAATTATTTGTATGCCCCAGCAAGCAAAAAAGGCACCCACAACAGCCAGGCTTTGCCACTTATAGAAACTTAAAGCTAAAGACAGCTTTTGGAAAAGAGCTGTAATAATCCTTTTGCTTCAGTCTCAACAAGCAAGCCGCAGTTGCGGATATGGACAAGTTAAACTTACAAGGATGAGCGCGGCCTATTCTGTGACTGCCTGAACAAAGATCACCTCCATATTTTTGTCAGTGTTAAAACAGTATCTGTTGCAATGGCAGCACAGGCAATATTTTCAGCCAGTCAGAAACCTTTACGAAAAAATGGAGCTTTGTTTTGTGTGGGACAGTGAAATCCTGTTTTCAGTTTTTCTCCTTTGAAATTCTTACCTAGCGAGCTATTTTTAGTTGTGCTGATGAAAAAAAACCTGCATTTTTGGTGGGTGTCTCAACACCTGTGTTGAGACACCAACATCGTTATGGCTGTCCTAGGCAAGCTATTCATATGTAACAGGACCCCAGAAAGAGGAAGGCAACCTTAAGGGTGGAAAGACATAACCTGGGAGAGAAGAGCTCCAAGCAGACCACAGCAACCACAAGCAGCTTACAACATTGCCAGCACTGGCAACTCTACACCAAACCAAACAAAATGAGAATCTGTTATTACTAAGTAGAAAGATTTTTAGCCATAATGGCAGGGCACACTTTAATGCAGCAGGAAAGCTGAATCCTACATAAAGCCAGCTGCTGTCTGCTGAGCCAGTTCTCTGCTTCAACTCAATGTTCTGCACGGCCCCATGGATGCTAACATGGGTGCTGCCATGCCAGAAGGAAGCTCCTGCCCTCATCCAGCCACAAACTGCACTGTGAAACCTCCCCTTAGCCCATCAGCTGTAGGCAACACAACAACCAATTGACCAGCGCTGCTGTACTGCTGAATAATCAAAAATGATCCCCACACAGGTATTAATTTGGTTCTGGTAAAAACTGACAAAGCTGGAGCTGACCCACAGCTGCATGGGCACAAATCAACAGTGATAAAAGCCAAGGTGAGCCCACATTATCAATGCAGAGCCACTGCGTATAGCTTTGGGTCTTTCCAGCAGTCCTATCAACCCTCCTCCAGTCTTGCAGCTGCACAGGACAAGGCCAGAACTCATCTTGTCTGTTTTAGTGCCTTTCTGCTTCGCTCGTGCAATAAACCTGACACCAACTCAGTAACACTTAATCAGGAACCCAAAGAAATAGGTTCTGTAAGGCCGAAAAGCAAGATGCATGCTTCAACAGAGCATACAGAGAGCTTCGGAGCTAAAACAAAAACTACACCTTGGGACTCGTCATTTCTGTGGTGAGTCCCTGCTTCCTGTTTCCTTAATTACTGCGCTGAGCCATGCTTACGTAGCTGTCTGCACTGGGCAGGCATCCAGGCTGCCAGCAGAGGGGCACTCCAGACTTCGCTTCCATCCCCTGCTGCAACACACTCCTTCCTCTTCATGCACAGAACCCATGCTATGACACAGCATGGGCACAGTGTGGCTGAAAACTAATCAGATGAGACGGAAAAAATAAAGTTAATTTTCACTGTGCAGATACACAACGGCTGAACAGAAAAACGTGGCAGAAATAAGACTGAGGAGAAGAATGATGTTTTAAAGTATTTATAAAGCTACAGGTCAGGCTTTCAAGTAAGGAAAATGGCACTCAGTAGCATACTGTGCAGACAGGCCAAACTAGTCGGCTCTGCTTCAGTCTCCCAGCATTGACATTACAGTAGCAATCCCACACTACTGCAAATGTCAAAAGTTCTAACACCAAAGATAAGAGAACCACACATTCACAGTCTAGGAACTTGGTTTGAGATCCCTACATAAGCAGACTGATTTCAAGGAGCACCAAGCATCACAAAGACTTATTTAACCAAAACCAACTCCAAAAAACAGAATCAACTCATGAAGGTATACAAGCCTGATGAGTCCTGCCAAAGCCGGTCACCAAGAGTCAGTAGCAGACCTGAAAGCATTACTCGGGCATGGAGATGCCTAGACCATTAATTCAATTCTTGTTTTCTCCAACATGACAAAATCAGAGAAAACAGCACTGAAGTTTAACACATCCTCCAAGCTTTTTCTCTGATCCCATATACAAATCTAACAGCCCAAAATTCATCAAGCTCAGTATCAAAAAAGTCATTACTGTTGCTCATGGTAATTAACGAATTTTACAACTGAGTTTGTTTCCATCCTTCCACTGCCTTCTTTCTGCCTTTCCCTCATGATTTGAGACTTCATTTGTAGATACCTGAATGAAACCCACTTAGCTAACTAACAGCATGAGCAGTTTTACCTGCTCCATCTTACCACCTTCCCTACATCCTTCAGCCCCTTCTCCAAAGGCACAAAGAGACTGACAACTACCAAAAGCAGTCTGCTTTGCAAACACAAAAACACTGCATCTTATTTCTTTTTCTGAATATGTCAAGAGCAGTACAGAGGAACAGACTCACTTCTGAAGGCAGTGATGGCAGGTGAACGCACGATGTAACAGAAAGACACTGTCTTCTCCAGCTGATGGTACAGAACTCAACAAGCAAGCTCCACACAAATGGAAAAGAGGCTAGAGCTATGACTTGCAATTCAAAAAAAGCATCTTTTTTTTTGCTGGTGCAACTTGATTCTACAGGAAGAGTAAGCTGAGATAAATGATCCTGCAAACCACAAGAACTGCATGTGCCTAATTGATGGAGTTGCCCAAATGTCACCCAGAAAGACAAGGAAAACTCTGAAAAAAACCTATGTGTTTGCAACACGTATATTTAGGATTTTCTGGTGAATATTAGATTTCAGTTCAACAGAACATACAGGACCAACGAGGGGATATGCAGTGCTTCAGACTTCAAACTTTAAACAGCCAACACAAAGTTTTCTGAGTACCTTTTTGCTCCTACCTCCCTGCATCCAAGGCAGTAAAGGTATGTACTGAAAACGAACTGAAAGATCTCACTAAACAGGCAGACTGAAAAATACAAAGAAGTTTCCTCAGTGTTTTCCAGACCAGTGATATGTGGAAAATTATTTCACTTGTTGCTTACAGGAAGACTGCCAAGGCAACCACTTCAGTGATAAAAGCTACAAACCTCACAGTAACAGAAAGTCCACATTTCAGAGCCCACAGTCAGGCAAAAGTCAGTCCACAAGGGAAAAGCACAGTGAAAGTAATAGCTCCAATAAGACTATTCAGACACTTAACTCTGGTTTAAGTAAGAAATAGACACTATCATTTCCTAACCACGCTGCCGAAGACCACACTGAAAAAAAAGAAGCCAGGCCTCACATTGCCATTCCAGTTCAGTCTCCCAAACACAGTCCTCAAGCAATAACAAAACGCAATCATGAAACAAAAGCCAATACAAGATAACGTCACATTTCACCAAGTGTCAAAAACAAATGCAGTTATATTATCTGCTTATTTAGTTAGCATGCCACCATTTCATACAGTGTGCCATGCAGCTTTCTGTGGTCTCTTTACATAGATAACATCAGGTCTTCCAAGCTAGAAAAGGTGGCGTTCCAGTGAGGCTAGACATTTTAAAGACCTCTGAGCTCAGCTCTGGTCAGTCCCAAGAGTTTTACAACTACACAACCTCTCTGACACCTCCTTACATAAAGAAGCAGTCAGGGCAGCAGAGTGGTAGAATCCATGCCTTCCTTCTCACTAGAAAGGTAGACAGAGAAAAAGAGAAAAAAAAAATTGTACTCTTACTAGTACCTTGTGCAAAAAAAGTCAAAGGCCCCTGATGAGAAAACACAGTTCCCTTGTACACCCACATGCTCAGAAACCGTTATGCCATAGACTTGGCACTGTTGTGCCTTTCATGAAATGTACTTACTCCAGCCCTTGAAGAATCTAATTTCCTAGGGAGCCACAGAAGATCACAGAAAAGCTCAGGGTGGAAAGGACTTCAGGAAGTCTCTATGTGAGCCTTCTCCTCAAAGCACAGTCAGCCCTGAGATCAAACCTGGCTGTCCAGAGCTTTATCCCACCACATCTTAAAACCTCTGGGAATGGAGACTGCACAAAGTCTCCGGGCATCCCATCCCACGGCTTCATATTCCTCATCATTAAAACGTTTCTCCTTTTATCGAGTCTGAATCTCACTGGGTTTAGTTTATTCCTGTTGTCTCTTTCCTCCACTACGCACAACTGTGAAGAATCTGGCTCCATCTTCTCAGTAATCTCCTCAGGTTCTAGCAGGCTGCTTATAGAAGATCTCCCTGAACTCACACTCAGTGAACTCCATGAACTTCTCCACACTCAGCAAGTCCAGCTCACTCAGCCTGTCCTCACAGCAGGAATGTTCCAGCCCTGAGTCGTCCTGGTGGCCCACTGCTGAACGTGCTCCAAAGTACAGTCTGTACTGAGGAGCCCAAAACTGAACACAGTACTTCAACTAGGATCTAGGAAGTGTTGAGCAGGGGGATACAATCACTCTTCTCAACTCACTGGCTGTCCTCTTGCTAATACAGCCCAGGAGACAGTTGGCCATCGCTGCTGCATGGCACGTGGTCAGCCTGAGGCCCACCAGGGCCTGCCCAGCAGAACTGCCCCCCAGGCAGGCACTCTGTGTAGGCTCACAGCAGGATCTTTAACCCCATTTTCTTGCACACGGATCAGTTACTCTGCTTTTACTCTTCCAATATAATACATATGAAATCTTTCACATTCCAAATCTCGCTCTGCAGAATCATCTGGATAGCTGTGCTGCAACACAGCAAATTGTTTGGCCTTTCTGGAACAGCAGTGCTCAACACTACCTGTGCATTCAGCATGTAAGTGGAATTCACATGCTCAGGTGGTTTCACAGTAATTGTGTTTTCATTCTTTGACAGTCCTCTTACCAGCTACTGGATCAACATCACTTTTGTTTATCAAATAAAGGAGCCCAGTGAGGATGCCTTCTACCAGGATTCTGGCAGTAACGCCATGAATGGAAAGGGAAGTCACTAAAAACTGCAATTACAGAAAAGATATACACAACACTTACAGAAAAGAAATACACATTCACTTCTCTTTGGTTAAAGAACAGGTCCTGAACTGCATCAGCAGATACTGGTGCCTGTGTCTTGTCTGGTAACATGTAAATGACAGGAATTAAGGAATCAGAAATACACAGTTGAAAAGACAGTATATAAAACAAACATCTTAAATGCCAAAATCATGGCTCAGTCAAACACAATTCCTTAGCCTTCTTACAGCTCATAATACTGATGTCAGCAGAGAACAGCCACCACAGTTACGTTTTTTTAACTAGATGATGCTAAACTAAATGATATGTAGGATCCAAAATGATTATTTAAGCTACAGCCCCTCACTGGGTTAATACAACTACACCTGCAGTACTGCAGTAAAAGCAGATATTTTCAAGACAGTGGTCTAATCTTGACACATTGTAAATGGCCAAGAGGGAAAACTGTTAGTCTGAATCCGTGTGAGTAGTAAGAGGAAAATCTCACATGCACCCAGTTATCCCAGACACTTCATGGAAACAAGTATAAACCTTTCCACTTCAACCACTGAGTAGACAGTGGGTACCAAAGGCCAGTGCCTCTTGTCTTTCCAGTACCATCTCTCTGCCCCTGTCAAGGGACCCTCAAAGGAGTCATCTCCACAGATTAAGAAAAATATTGCTTGGAAGGACTTGCAAAGGTCCAGCTCTAACATGGACTATTGCCGTGCCAATGAGATTACCTGCGACTGTGTCTCCAATTTCACATACAAGAAAAGCCTTATCAGTTCATGCAGCAGACACTGCTGGACATGCAATTAAGGCAGCCTGGTTTGCTCACAAATACAGTCACCTGGCACAGCAGGACCAATCTGAGCACGACATCTTGCATCCTATTAAAAACCAATTTCCCAAATATAAGGCTCCATTATACAGTCAAGATCTCTGACAGGCAGAATTCAGTACAGATTCAAGACATAGCTATGCACTCTTGCATCCTGACTAATTTTCCAGTGGAACCAATTCACTACAAGAGTATTGGGAGCAATGCATGGGGAAGGAGGCCAACAATAGCCATGAGGGACGATTTTACAACCCTGGTCCTCAGGAAGGATATCAAGCAGGAAATGCAAGCCTGTATGCCCTGGTACTTTCTTTTATTCTACCAATTCTGAAGGAAACACTATTAATTTTGCAAAACTTAACTGTCCCTAAATCTGTGTCCTGGACTAGACAAGCCTCAGACCAAACATTACCATTCTATTTTAAAAGTGACAGGAGTCTGTATCTGTTTAATAACATGTATGCATACATCTGCCAAACAGACCTAGTGGAAAGACACTTCCTGAGGATTACACATTTTTCTATTTAAAGACAGAGAAAAAACTCTGCACTCCATATACACATCAGAATCACTCTCCTCTTCATCCAGCCCTCAGTTTCTTTTCCTATTCCAAAGAGACCGTGTATGCAACCACCTCAGCTAATAAAAAGATCAGTAGTAAGGCCATATGGCAGCTATAATGGATAAAACACTATTTCTTTTTTTCAGTGTATTTCATTACGGTTCGACTACTGAAAGAAAGAAGAACTAAAGAAGTAACCGGAATTCCAGGAGTCAGAACAGCTTGCCTATTTTATAAACGAAACACAAGCTATATCTGATCACCAGACAGGTTTCAGGGATTGTCAGGAAGCAATCACTGAGAGGTAAACCTGAATTCCCAAAGATCCTTTCAACTGCCCCTGACGAAGCCAAAACCAGAACAACATGCCGTCGCCTTCCTTCTGAGCCTAAAGGCCCTGGAGAGAAGTCCACAGCTGGTGTATGGTAACAAATTACATGTCCAGCACTTATAATTAGAAGCTTTGCTGTGCAGATGCATGTTCTCCCATGAGGAAGTGACAGTGATTTAAGTGCCCAGAGCTCCAGGCCAGCACACTCTGCCAGGTGTGCATGTTCTCTTCACATCTGGCTTTCAGAGCAAGACTCAGACAGATTCAAACTGCAAAATACTAAAGCCACATATATTAGCCATAATATTTCTCCACTTGAATTATATATGTATACAAAAGAAGTTAAAAATTTTGTCTCACAGCTTTCTACTTTGCCAAAAAGAGCCCAAATTAGGAAGCCTACATCTGAGCAGGCTGAATGCGCTTCACCCCAGAGAGACCCCTTGGTCACTGATCTACAAGTTGCACAATACAGAAGTTCCTGTTTCCCCTCCACGCTCAGCCCACTCCCAAAGGCAAACAGGGATCACTGTCACCCACATCAGTCAAGCTGGTTTAGCTCCCTTGCCCACAGCCCAGGGTGCAGTGGTGGGGTTGGTGTGTACTGTCACTGAGCAGCAGAGGGCTCAAGAGCTAACCCAGTGCTCACCCTGCCCTTCACCTTCCCTCTTTCTAGCTACAACACATGCCATGCTTCCCTCCACCTCCCATCCTCAGCCTAGGGAAGAGCCAGTGTCACATCTGATGACTACCAAAGGCACGTACACCACAGTCACAGGGGTGGCACATAAAGCAAGGACAACTGCACGTACAGGCCCTATACTGAGGGAAAAACCTGCTGCAGACATGCATACTTTGCACATTGTAGCCAACAGCTCTGACAACTGCATCACCTGATTTTGCAGTGCCCTGAGGGAGAAGTTAATCTTCATCAGTAACAGTGCACACATACAGCACATTTCACAGTGCACACAGAGAATGTACGAGAGGGGATAAGCAAACACAAAAGCCACCACACCAAAGAGTGCAACTGGAGCGTGGTGCAGAGTAAGGCATCTTTCAGTGAACACCATGACAGATAATCTGTACCATGACAGAACCCATACCATAAATCAAGTCCAGACAAGCATGGGTTGATAATCAGTCAGATCTTCCTCTGGAGCCATGTGGTTGACTTTTAAACTGCTACTTTCTTCAACCAAACATCTATCTGTTCAAGGAACCTGGATGTTTGTGATAATGAGCAGAAGTCAGTGCAAAAAAAAAAAAACACCATCTCCCCTTCCTTCCTTTTTACCAGTTTTCTGACCTCCAGAAGCAACTGTGAGGAGTTTGAGGGATGGTCTTTAGCTGGCTGGTGCAGTGAAGACCAAGACTCACTGGCGTAAGAGCACAGAAAGGCTAAAAAGGGAAAGAGAGTCCAGGGTTATAAGGAAAGGTTGGAGCCTTCAGCGTTACCAGCAGCAGCATGGGCAACAACAAAAACAGATTATGCCATATGAAGAAGACTCTTCCTCCTTACACGTTCATGTCATATATCTATCTATCAGTACTATTATTTCCCCACTGACACATCATTTCCCAGGAACCCCAGTAGAGACCACCCCTCATAGGTTTATGCTGGCAAGTCAAGACTTCTAGTGGTGCCCCAGAGGTTTGACCACATGATTCCCTTTGAAAACGAAAAGCAAATCCCTCATGAGCAGCTTTCAAGTACCAGCTACAGAGCTTCTACAGCCTACAAACTTGAGGCTTCTCAGTTGTGTTCACGATGACTGTACACAGAAGATATATGCACAAAATTTTCCTCTCAGTGGAATAGCAAAGCTCTTAACTGTTGAAACACCAGTCCCTCTAACCAGAAGACTCTGCGCCTCTCGCTGGCCTCACTGCAGACCATATAACCTCAGATCCCTTAGCAACAAGTTGTTCAGACATGATTCTGCAATGAAAAGAGCTTGCCAGCTAATCTCCCAGATCTTCCAACATCAAGGTATGATCTAAAGCTCAAAGCACTGCGCTGAAAAACTTGAGCAGCTTCATGTGTTTTTTGGATCAGCTGGCCTGTAGCAGTTCTTAAAATACATATGCACAGCTATGCACAGCTATACTTAGTCTTCTAGATTCCTATATTGCCGACATGCAAATCAGTAGGGTATATTTGTATTTATAAAGAGATCACAGCTCTTAAAGAAAAAAACAAGCACTTAAAACTGTGTGATAACAGGCACTGCAGACCACAGCCTAATCTCCCTGCACAGACCCACCAGCAGGATCAGGGATCCCCCATTCACATTGTTCAACAAACAGCATCTGCACAGACTTTGCATGAGGTCACGCACAGCCCTGCAGCTCCCCCGCTCCATATCAGCTCTGCGTGCAGCCCTCCATACATCAGAGTCTCACAGGGCTCATCCATATGCTCCTCATAACAGAAACTGCCAGATGCCTGCGTGCAGAAGTCTCTCCCAAGATGTCAACATTAACAAATCCTTTAGGAGAAATGAAGAGAAACAGATATCGCTGGGCAATTGCCTTGAAGTGAGGCAGCTTAGCTTTCAAGGAGAAAAGAAGTCACTCTCTAATTCTTTGCATTAGTATTTCTAAGAAACTCTGAAATCTGGCTTTGGAAAACTAAAAGCATATATATGCACCTTGCGAAGGTTTGATGATAAAATATACCAGCGTTCTTACAGTTAATTTTATTTTAACGGTTTTAACTTTAAAAATAAAGCAATTTTAGGACGTCTGGTTTTGTTATATTACAGCGAGTCACTTCTTTTCAATCCAGATCGCAGAGCTGCAGAGCTATTTTGCATACTCTAGCTGCATCCTTTTTGGAAGAAAAACTTCCAACTATAATTAGAAACTCTACTGTGTCAGTGAGACGCGATGCCTAAAGTTGTGTTGGACAAACCATCCTCACCTTGACACGGTTACAAGAGTAAAACATGCTTTTTTATGACACTGTTAAAAAGATTATTCTTGTGCAAGTTAAGTTTTTCTTGGTGGAGACACTGACAGAAACTATCTACAGTAAAACGTTTGCCAGAACAGAACACAGTATCAGAACTGAATCAGGCACTGCTCTAGCAAGACAAAACTGAAGATGGGTCTGGTCAGAGGTACAAATGAGCCCTACAGGAAAACTCAGCAATTAGGCTGCAGGTTCTGACTGGAAATTTAGGACTCTCTCTCTCTCTCTCTCTGTTTAAATTCATAGTAGAAAGGGTAATAAGCTCAACTTGAATTTGCTTGCGTCTGCACATATGGATGTGTACGCATTATCTAGAAAGGTATGTGGCTTCAATATCGTTATATGCCAATTCTTCTCTTTAAAAGCAAGTAATTTTGATTAACCAGCATCCATCTCATCTTCTGATCAAGTACTGCAGCAGCAACAGCCCATGATGATCCACAAACCCATGCACTTCCCTGCCAAGTATCCTCTCGGACTGCAGCAAACATTCTTGAGTGAACCAGGAACACAGAACTCGACCCTACACACTCTGTACTTGTCTCTCCATCCAGCTGCAAACTCAATGCCACACACTGCAAGCACGGAGAGTAACTTAAGATGGAGCAAGTTCTATCACCAGTCTATTAAAAGGAAAAGCCTTAAAATACAATGATTATCAGGTCAGCAGACAGTCGGAAGCAACCGGCAGAAGCTTACACCACATTGTATCTCAGAGATTTGTGGGAGGCAGATTTGCTTCCTCTGAGGTGAGAAATGCAGGAGAAGCAGGTATCTTTAGGTCACTCAGCACTTCATTGCTTGTCAGAAACGCAGATGCCCCTCAGGAGCATAGCACAGGCACTCAGCAGCAGCGCACTCTGTCCTGAGCATTCTGGGCACCATCTGAATGCCAAAGGCCAGTTCTGCATCAGAGCAATTTCAAGCAATTACTCCTCCAGCACCAGTATATGAAGTAGAATGCATGGGCACAGCCAGCACAAAAAGCCACCCGCATGGCAAAGAATGCTTGTGAGCAGGACAAATCCCCAACATATATAACACTGCCAGCATGAGTGCCACCTGCAAGGTGAACGAAGATTATGTTAAGACTGCCTTACAGCTTTCTATCTTTCTAGGATCTACATTAAAGGCACCTCTCAGAATCATTTCAAAGCTAAATACTTCTGTTAGAAGTCTCAAGCAGCCACTAAAGCAAAGCTGTAACACACTGAGACAGAGGAGTTCAATTTTTTGCAGTACATTCACACCGATGCACCTCTGGAGACTGTGCAACAGACAGCACTGAAAATAGAGCTTCTAACAGCGTTCAGTGCATCCTGTTCAAATGAAAGATGAGATCTGTTTGCCAAGCTAACTCTAATTCTCCCATCCTGTTGTGTTCAAGGGGACGCCTCAGAGTTGAGATGTGCTCATCATACAAAGAGGCAATGAGGTAGGTCTAAGGAACATGTTTCTGAACCTCTTCTTTCTCCGGAGAGCAATTACCTGGACAAGCAGCCCCATCAATTTTAAAGGAACTACGAAGAAACAATTTCTTCCAATTTAATTCTGCGTGTGAGCTTATTTCCTCCTGTTCTTCCCTCGAGAAAGCTGAAATGGATTGGGCAGCACAAGCAACAATCTGGAGATGACCTCCAACTTGCACAGAGCTGCTGGAAACAGGCAGGTAATGCAGCACCTCTGCCCAAGTACCCCAACGCCAGAGAGGCAGGAAAATATTCCCAGACACAGCGTCTCACTGTTACACAGAGGCACAGACCCCAAAACCAATCCTTTACCCTGCCCTGATGTACATAAAGCTTTATACTACATAGCTGCCTCCTGCAGCAGTCAGTTCTCTCCACCACTGTCATCAACAGGCAGCACCACACATTGCTGTTTTCTGGAGCGTCTTCCTTATTTCTATGTCCTCCCTCGATTGTGTCACTGGGAAACAACACCGAGCAATTAAGCATGTTGTATTTCTCTGGCTGATTCCTCCATAAAACCTATATATAGATACACACACAGATAATAATAGAAGGTTTATTTTGCCAAACACCTGTTGCCCATGTCTTTTCTACAGTGTTGTGAGGAAACCAAAGCACTGCAAGCAACCCAGCATTGAAACTTGCAGCAAAACAGCTCCTTTATTTCAGTTCAAGGACATTACACTTTTAACAACAGGAAAAAGGGGATGTGTGTATTTTTTTGTTCCTTTTATCGATGAAGATAAAATACAGCATTATTCAAAACAGTATATTTTAGAGGGTCTGAAAAGTAGCTCACAGCCAGCACCCTGCTATGGGCTCTACCAGCACCCCAATAGTTTCCTAAACTACTTAAAGTTGATCTGGCACAGATCTGCATTGAAAGCCCAAGATACACCGAGACAGAGGTACTTCACAGTAATACCAGGCAAATGCAGATTTTACGCACATTTCCATATAGCCTCATGTGGGGAAAAACTGTAATCCACGTGGTGACACGAGCACTGGAATTAACACATCCGGCTTTTCTCAGGATGTGTGTCACGACCTATTGTAACACAGAGAAATACACAACCCCACACAGCACTCTCCCTGTAGACAGTTCCTTTTCTCTTATAGCTTCCCTCCCACATGGGCTTTCTCCTGTCCTACAAAGGTCGAGATCACTCGTAGCTTTTCTTGCACTGACGCTCCACTGAGGTCTTTCTGTTCTAACTGGTCGCTCATTCTGACAAAGTCTGTGGTCATTTAATAATCCTGATGGCTGGCAGTTTTCTCTCATGGGCATTTTTAGCCAAATGATGGGTTAAAAACATTCCTGGGAAGGAAGAGGAAGGAAGGAGTCAGACAGTGAGATCACACACCATGGCCATAGGAAATTGGATTAAAAACGGTTTCCCAATGAACAACAGTGGTTGTTGTTTCTTTTAAGTCGGCTTTAACTAATACGTCGGTTCAGTCATAACAATTCAGAAACAAAAGTATAAGAAGCAGTGGTGTAAAGCAAAGGTTCAAGAGACAAATTCCAAGTCTTCCTCAAGCAGTTAAACAACTTACAGAATTTTGCTCTTAAAATGTTGAGGAATTGGACCTGAAATTGTAACCCTACCTCATCTCCAGGCACCTGCTAACAAAGCACTACACCACATCATGCTGCTAAAGCAGGAGTAGCAGCAAAGTTGCTAACAAGCCACAGTCAATACCTTGAATTCCATCATAGTTACTATCACCACCACACCCAGGAATTGTATTTACTGTCCCACCGTAAAGAAAAGTCACAACCTTAGAGTGGCAGTCTTGATAAGCCTAGTGAACATGCCTCTCTGAATATAAGCTCCCTAAAAATAGATTACAGCATGTTATAAAGGACTTTGCCAAAAAATATTTACACTCCGCTGCTTATGGGTGGATAACCACACATAACAGTTGTTTATGGCATGGCTGCCAATCACGATTAACAAAAGAAGCCCGTATTAAGTAACAAAACCTTTTTCAGCATCATTCTATGGCTCTCTGAGCTACATAGCTCATGGCCAAGTCATGCACAAAGAATAAAAGGATTAATATAACTGGACTACAACTGCTGCACAGACCAGTTTAAAGGTCTGTATACACATACAGTCAAGATGGCGATAGAATCACAGAATCATAGAATGGCCTGGGTTGAAAAGGACCACAGGGATCATCTCGTTTCAACCCCCCTGCTATGTGCAGGGTCACCAACCACTAGACCAGGCTGCCCAGAGCCACATCCAGCCTGGCCTTGAATGCCTCCGGGGATGGGGCATCCACAACCTCCTTGGGCAACCTGTTCCAGTGCATCACCACCCTCTGAGTGAAAAACTTCCTTTCAACTTGCTACTGGGAAGAGTAGTTGGTGAGAAGGACAGTAGTAAGTCTTGGAAGATCACTGACCTCTGCTGGTCCACTGGAAGCTGAGCAGCAGCTGCCTGAAGGGAGGCAAGGAAGTCCCCAAGAGTGGAGCGATTCCTCAGCCCAGGAGAAAGCTGCCCATACAGTTCTTATGTGGTCTGTCAACTCAATTCAGTGCCACTTCAGTGAGCTTCCAACTTACTTCTGCTTCACAGTCACACACCAAGACTGAGCTTCCAGCTCTGCAATTTGCTTTTGTATCCATGTCCCAGTGCAAGCTTTGGAAGAGCCTCTCCCCAGCACTGACCCCAGACCAGGACCTCTTCACAGCTGAGCCCTTCATCCCCTTGGTCAGGGCTGTGTTCTCCATGGCCTGCATTTCAGAGCTACACCACTACGGTGCACAATAACGTGCAAAGCATGCCTTCCACAGGCCTTAAAACTTCCAAGAGAGGAAAACCTAGAAGAGTAGTAAGCTATTTCCCCTTAAAACAGCAGCACCACAGTGCTGTGCATAAACACATCATGAACTGTGCGGAGGAGGTGGTCTCCAAGCATGAGCACCATCTTTTCTCTGTTCCCCTTGTCAAACTGGAAGGAACACTCTGACTAAAAGCTGAGTCATGTATTTCCATTTCCTTCCCATCACACTGGCAAAAACATGACCACATTTTCTATCACTGCAGCTACAAGTCCCCAGAGAGCACCAAAGGCAGCTGCTAAAACTTGATATCCCAGAGCTAAGGGGAGCTGTGGCCACATGGGTTGCCAAAGCAGTAAACAAACTCAGCAAACCAAGCCAGTGGTCTCAGACCATACCCTAGTAAACATCACCTTGCCATGCTGAAGCTTCTTGTTGAAGAAGCAGAGCTGTCAACCTGTTCAGGCTTAAAAGTCAGTTCCAAGTGAAGTATGTTTTCCAAGCACGTGCCACCATCCCCTCCTGGGGATGGCCTTTCTCCATCACCTTCCTTCAGCAGTAAGTGACATCACCAAAAAGGCACAGCTGCTTCGGCTGCTCCCCAGCACAACTACAATGGAGAAACTTGATTAAAAATAGATAACGGAGGAAATACCAGAAAGCCACACCAAAACAGCCATGAGAAGGGAAGCAATTTCCCCGAGCTGCATTTTTGAGGGCAAATATCCCCAATATTACAAAGATGTCTTCTTAATATCAGGGGCAGTGAGTAGACAAAGGGCAAAGCACGCTTGCTCAGAAGACTGACACTGGAATTACCTCCCTGCCTCACATCCATCAGGCACCAGAAAGAACCAAGGCTGATGTCAGCCCACCAGAAAGCCCAAGCAGACTGCGGCGTAAGGAACTGACGTTCAGATTTCACATGTGGCCACAGCTTGGAACAAGGGGATGAGTTTCACCACAGAAGCAGGCATTGGGTCAGTCGGGGAATCAGAGGGCAATAAGTGTGCTGTCCTGGAGGAGCAGGCACTTAGGGGAAAAGTTACAGTTTGCACACACAGGGCCAGGCCATCTTTATCAAGTCCACTGGCTAGACGACAACTTCTTTTTTGCAGATAGGGAGCCGTGCCGCTTCAGAGCACGCAGTCCTATCTCTGCAGAGCCTTCGGTGCGAACAGGCGGTTGGGAAAACACGCGGCGGCAGCACCCGGCGAGGAGGCCATGCCAGGGGCGGCTCACCAGGCTGTGCACCCCGTGGTGGGCGCAACTCCACTGTCAGGACCTCCTCCGGGCGCCAACCGACGGGGGACGCCAGCACCCCCGTGCCCTCTATCATCCACGCTGGTGCACTGGGGCTGCATCTCTTTGCTGACCCTATCTATGGAAAAGCAAGACTAGGCAAGACAGCTGTAAAAGCTATGGATAGACCGGGAACAAAACACAGGTGGATTTAATCATTCCCTCACAGCTTTACCACTCTCGCGCCTCTACCGAGAAATAAAGACGCCCACAGTCACCTTTATTCCTAGAAGTTTATTTTACAGAAGCAGGGGCCGGGGTTCCCCTCCGGGGCCGGCGCCACTCAGCGGCCACCAAAGCGCCCCAGCCGCCTCCACGCCCACCCGAGGCGGCCGGGGCCCTCCCGCGCCCGGAGAACAAAGGGGGTTCAGCCCCGCCGCTCCCGCCGCGGGCTGCCCGGGAGGGACGGGGGCTCTGATGCGTTCTCCTCTCTCCCGCGCGGGCGAACTCACCCTCCTTGGCTTTCTTCTTCCTCGCCAGCGTCCCGCCGAGCTTGCCCAGGAACGACTCGTCCTTCTTCATCCTGTGCGGCCGCAGCGTCGGGGAGCGGATGGGAGCAGAGGACATGGGGCTCCACCCGGGGCAGCCCGCCCGATCTCCGCCCTGCCCGGGGGGCAAAAGCGGCTCGCGGAGCCGAACAAAGCCCAGCAGCGAGGGAAGCGCCCGGCGAGCCGCGAACGAGGGCGAGGAGCCGGCGGAGAGCGGGATCGGGAGGCGGGGGGCGTGCGAGCGGCGGGCGGGCGAAGGGCAGGGGGCGGGCTGGGAGCCGTCGTCCGCAGCGCCCTGCCACGGCGGGAGGCGGGCCCGCATGGCGAGCAGGCACGGCGCGGGGAGAGCCGGGCTGCTTCTTCACGGTGCCGGCAGGCAGAGCGCCTCAAGGAACGCAATTAAAATAGTGTAGAAACGTGAAGTTTTAGCCGGCTGTGCTGCTGGCGGCGAGGAAAGCAGGGCTGAGGAGAGCCCCTGCGTTCCTAGCGGAGCGGGCGGGCACGGAAACGGGAGATACCGGAGAGTTTTCGTTACAGCGCGGGGCAGCCTGACAGGAGCTGTGTGAGATGTACAGAGCTGAAAACAGATCCAGGAGAGTTCCTAGCGTCAGGCTGGACCCTGCAAGCTCTTGTGCGCATACTTAACGTGAAGCTCCTGAAGCAGTACCTAAAGTTGTGCCCGTGACCTCGGCCACATCCCTGGAAACGGCCAGTCCCCTGCAGCCAGGGACGCCGTTCATTACCTACCGTTGCATCTGCATACAAATGTTCTGATTTTTTTTTGTTGTTGTTGAAAGTATTATTTAACACAATGACTAATGGCATTCAAGAAAACAATGCTTTCTCACCTCGTTGTGCCTCTAATTGGTTTTCTGTCCGCATTGGAACTACAGGATCCCCTCAGGGGCTCCGCACCTCCTGCTTCATTCTGCAAATCGACAGGAGAGCGACAAAGACTATGCAAAGCCCGGATCGGAGCTGTACTTATAAGTTTGGAGCAGCACCTGCAGCTGCTGTTAATGTTTGTCTTTAATGGATTAGGTTAGAGGTTATCATGTGCCTCTGCTCCAGCACGAGGACCGAGCCCTCACAGCACCCAAAGCAGCCCAGGACCGGGAGCATTGGCCACGTGCTGTCCTGCATCGCAGGCTTTTGGACCGGGTCTTCTCAGATGAATGAGGTTCTCTGAGCAGTGCTGCCCCATCTGGAATTTCCTCCAGCCCCACACTATCACTACAGTGTGTGTTTCCGCACAGCTTAAGTAAAATACTTTGCTAAATAATATCTATTTCAGATCTCCACAGCAGCAGCTGTCCCTGAGGGCCACATTTGTTGCATCAGGCTCCTCCAGATGGGCTGCTGATCCTGCCCTGCTAGGTTTCCCACCAGAAGCCCCAGGTACACAGGCTTAAAAATGGACTGGTGTCAGACCAGCAGCTTGGGAAACCCAGGCAAAGCCTCTCTGATGGAATCTGACTCCTCTAAAAATAAGCGAGGCAAAAACCAAATTGTGACCACCCTGTGGTCCATAGGTTCATAGGACATCCACAGTGGCCCAGAGGAGGGCCGCAAAGATCAAAGGACTAGAGCACTTCTCCTGTGAAGAAAGGTTGGAGGGATTGGGCTTATTTACCTAGGAGAAGGCTCCAGGGAGACTTCATTATTTACTGAGAGGTCAGTGAGGTACTGGCACAGGCTGCTCAGAAAAGCTGTGGTGCCCCATCCCTGGAGGAAATCAAGACCAGGTTGGATGGGACCCTGGGCAACCTGATCTAGTGGGTGGCAGCCTTGACCATGGCAGGGTACTGGAACTGGGTGGGCTTTAGGTCCCTTCCAACCCAAGCCATTCTGTGATTCTGTGATTCTATGATTCTGTGACTCTGTGCTTGAGACTGTAGGGGAGCACAGCAAGCCTCGGTGTATATTAGGGCAACCTGTGACCCTAAGCCTGATATAGCCTATATAGATTTACTAATTCATCAGTCTCCATCATGGAAACAGTGCTAGCGCTGCACTGGTTTTGTGAAGCCATTCATTACAGAGCACACACAAATAAGGCACCCTGGCCTGCTCTGCTGGCTGCCCTGCTCTTCCATGTCCCCCATGCAAAGCACTTTTGCAGTGGTGTTGAGCAATATGCAGTTCTGTGGGATGAGTTGCACCTCCTGGAATAACAAGAACCACCTTGCCAGATTTAAGAGCTGCACAAGCTGAGCAGCATAACCAAAAGGTGATGCTAGTGATGTAAGTAACTGGTGTTCAGACAAAGTGCAAATTCAGGGCATGTTTAATTCATTTATTTCTTTAAGTACTGATCAGTCCTGAAACTTTACACAAAATCTCTTTTCTCATTCCTTTCCAGAATTTCTTTCTGATGATTTCAGAAATTAATTTCAATAAGTGGAAATCCTGCTTAAGACATCAGTTATAAGTTCAGCTTCTCTTCCTGTTTCCTCAGCATGTCCCGGGCCTGCCAGCAGCCTTAGGTTCTGATCTTTTGTGTTGCAAGGTCCTGTGATCTGTGTTGCGTGGGGCACACAGGAGAGGGTGCTATCAGGATCCATCCGCACGCAGTGTTTAATGTGGAGCTGATGCAAACAGCAGTGTCTTCATGGTCTCACCCTCATCACTGTGGCTCCTTGTCTAATGAGACACTCCTCTCACATGCCCACCTACCCCATCAAGCCTGCCCAGGTTGTCTTTACAGATTGTCTTTACTGCTGCACCGGGCGCTCACACCTTGCTTTGGTACAGAAACTCACAGGTAACACCGCCTTTAACAATTTGTAAGCTTTATGCTGTGCTACTCTTGATTTGGTCGTGTATGGTAAACCTGAACTAAAAACGAGGCAGTTTGTTCTGGATTAGACAGCTCCTGCCTTCCTCCAACACCTTCTCCCCTGCGAATACCTCACAGTAAGTAAAACTGCCTTGTATTTGCACATGAAGGACCTTTTGATGCATACTTTTTATCAATACTGCTTCTTTGGAAGAACAAACATGTTCTGTTTCCTCAAACAGGCATGTTGCTCATGGCCGTGCATTTGCTAGTGGAAAAAGTAGGTTCTCCTACCAAAAACTTCAGGTATTTGCCTATGTTCAAATACATGCGCTTCAACTAGTACACATTTTTTCCAGTGAACATCTCAACCACTGGAGCTGTTAATAGGATGCAAGGCTGCCACCCAGATTCATACGTGGTGCGAATACAGGCATCCTTCACACGGAGAGTATCCATACCCCAAACCCACAGTGCCAGGCTGGCCAGCAAAGCGTGCCTGCATCATGTACTGTGGCTGTGTCAGTGCTGTGAGTGTTGAAGTGTTGCAAAATTTGTTAAATAAGTTCATTCTAATACAGCTCCTGCAGATTTTGGGAGGAATGCTCTAAAAATCTTCACTGAGTGGCACCCACGATCTATAGGACAGAACAAGCACTTGTGTAAAATTAACTCCATGCAGCAAAGAGCTCAAGGCCAAGCATACATTGTCTCCACAGACAGCAATAGTCCCTGCTGTTATTTCCACTCTTTAAGTTAACATTAAGATCAATATTTTGAGCAAACAGAAAAAAAACCCACATAATAAAACAAATCAATGGTGGGGGCTGGGGGAGTGGAAATGAGCAGTAGCTTTACTTATGCCAAACAATGATGTTCACTGCTTAAATTGCCCATTTCATTTATTATACATTTTTTTGGGGGAAAAAAAGTCTTGCAAAATTAAAACAATTAGCAAGGAAGTCGTTTGCATTCTACTGGCAGGTTAGATGATTTACAGATGTAATTTCCAGTGCATCCAAAATAACCTGAATGCGTACAACAAATACAGGTCACACCAAGGCACACAGATGTTGATCTGCAGCAGGACTGCGCGGTGGATGTTCCATGTCATAACATTAATACTGAAGTCTTAGCTTACACTTAGCTTTAAGGCATTGTGGTTATCCAACCTGTAGAGAAAAAAAAAAATCAATCGCTTCTCATAGCAGTATGTTTCTTTATGAAATTGTAATCAGAAAAGCTGAGTACAAACTCCGACCAAGAAAGCAGAAGCTGGTTCACAAGCTGTGCGCAGTCCAACAGCATATGAATCTGAACTGACTGAAGTACAGCACTTGAAACGTAAAGACCTACATGCAAATATCTGTCAATAATCGAAAGAAAACCACAGAGATACATCCGTTCACCTCCCACTTTGGTATCTTGTTTGTTTATAAAAGAAACTTTTCGATTTGCTGCATGTCAGCCTATTGCAAAATGAAAGGAAGCTAGATTGTTTGAGAAAAAAAAACATCTATGGCAAAAGAAAGCAAAATCACACTTCAAAAAACAAAGCAAAATGTGGAGTTCAAACAAACAGTGATCTTCTAAATAGGAAATGAAGAACTTATGTCAGGACTTCATCAAGTGTTTGTTAGTCTTTAACAATCTAGCTGGCCAACAGCCATGCAGTGACACAGCTGCTGAGCGGCCCTCCATCTGCAGAGTGTCCATGGAGTGTCCTCCATCTGCTGTCTGCAGAATAGCTTTGGGGATGCAGCTCCATCATGCACTGCAGCCCCTAGGAGGAACTATAAGCACTGAAGTAATTAAACAGATGAAGAAACTCTGCCTCACATGGCACCCTTCCACCTCAGTGCTCTTCACACAACATTAAGGGTCTGCAGCCATGAGGTCCAGCTTCAGATACAGCACTTGCAGATGTTTATCACCATCTCGCTGTCACAAACTGTGAGTGTGGCTGTAAAAGCACTAACATCTCAACTTCTCTGTAATTAGTGTGGTATCCAAGACTGCCCATTTAAGCAAACATCATGCTTCTGAATCGCAGTTATTACTGCAGGCCTTCCTTACACCCTTTATCCTTTTCCAGTCGTTTACTCTATGGCCAGAAATGGTTTTGCTTAGTGTTAACAGGTTTTGCTTAGTGTTAACAGCCAGTTCTGCAGGGATTCTGTTTTCTATCTGTCTTATCCATCCCAACTATAAACGTCTGCAACAAATTTCAAATAGGACTAAGGATTAAATTATTCATATCTATATTCTACTCAAGTAGCAGCGCCATTAGGCTGTTGCTTCCAGAGGAAGATGGGAATGCATTCCTCTCTATTTTGTGCATTTGTTAAATGCTGTAAGAAAATGTGATCTTTCAGCATAGTGCAATACAGGCAGGGAAACAGTGACTCAGGTAAAGGCTTGTGATTTTCCCTCAGTTTATTATTACTGGTAATTCTATAGTGTATGGTAAAGCACAGGCTGTCAGCAGATGTGCTTAAAATGCCTGTTCAGCCTTTAACAAAGTTTCCCTGTCCGTTCCTTCTTTTATTGGAGAGATCACAGTTTTCTCAACTGTGGACCAGCTTACTAGCGTGCAGATTGAGGTTGAGACTGTTTCTACTCAGGAAGGCTGCCTTGCCCTCTAAATGGCCAAATGATGCTAGCTTAGGAATCTGAGGGGCTAAACTTGAGCAGACCTTAATAGCAATGTCTACAAGCCCAAGTTCCAAAGGCAATAGAATACATCTAATTTTACCAATATGAGCAAAATGAACTTTGAACTCCTGGGAGAAAATCCTAACGGAATGGTGGTATCTAAACATTTCCATTCTTCCCACTAAAAATATTTCTCTATGTCAAAATGTGGATGGTGTTGGAGAAAAATCTAACATTTGTTGACATTCTTAACATAGTGTCATCTTTTATCTTACAATAACAAAAAATCAGAAATGCTTTGTTAAACATATTTGCTACAAAGGCTGTCAGATACATACACTGAAAAGATGTTCTTTATATTAATATATAAATATTAATATATTTATATATTGTTATTTGAAATAGACCTGACTTCTGTCATTCACACAAATTTTTGTTTTGAACATCTGTGATCCTGTTTATGTAAATTAATAAAACTTTATAAAAAGGGGAAGGATGTCAACTGGAGCTCTGCAAAGACATATCCTAAGCTTTGTATTTTAGAAAGCAAGCTATCAACAGGACCAGATTTAGTCACTGTATTAGTGCAACAGCAATGTATACCAATGGTAATAGTAATGTATACAATTGTAGTCTCTTTAAAGAGTGCAATGTCAGTGCTAAATTAGAATCATAGAATGGTTTGGGTTAGAAGGGACCTTTAAGATCACCTAGTTCCAACCCTCTGCTATAGGCAGGGACACCTCCCTCTAGACCAGGTTGCTGAAACTCCCATCCAGTCTGGCCTTGAATGCTTACAGGGAGGGGGCATCCACAACCTCTCTGGGCAACCTGTTCCAGTGCTTGACCACCTTCACAGTAAAGAATTTCTTCCTCATATCTAGTTCAAATCTACCCTCTTCCAGTTTAAAACCATTTCCCCTTGTCCTGTCACTGCATGCCCTTATAAAAAGTCCCTCCCCAGCTCTCCTGTAGGCTCCCTTCAGGTACTGGAAGGCCGCTATCAGGTCTCCTTGCAGCCTTCTCTTCTCCAGGCTGAAAAGCCCCAGCTCGCTTAGCCTGTTCTCAAAGGGAGGTACACCAGCCTTCTAATCACCTTCATGGCCCTCCTCTGGACCTGCTCCAACAGCTCCATGTCCTTCTTGTGTTGGAGGCCCCAGAATTGGACACAGTACTCCAGGTGGGGTCTCATGAGAGCAGAGTAGTGGGGCAGAATCCCCTCCCTCAACCTGCTGGTCACACTTCTCTTGATGCAACCCAGGATACAGATGGCCTTCTGGGCTGCAAGCGCACATTGCCGGCTCATGTTGAGTCTTTCATCAACTGACACTTGCAAATCCTTCTCCTCAGGGCTGCTCTCAAGCCATTCTCTGCCCAACCTGTATCTGTGCTTGGGATTGGCCTGACCCAGGTGCAGGACTTTGCACTTGGCTTGTTGAACTTCATGAGGTTGGCATGGGCCCACCTCTCAAGCCTGTCTAGGTGCCTCTGGATGGCATCCCTTCTCTCTAGCATGTCATATACTTCGATTTTAGTGCTTACTGTGCTAGACAGCTGGAGTTGAACTTTTATAGTATGCAATTCAGATTGGAGGAGGCACTCACATATAGGTAATTTTACAGTAGCGAAACGTATTTGAAACAGCACATTTTATTTTACCTATAACCACTAATTTTGCATGAAATCATTTTTATGCACTTTGATGCTGGTAAAAAACTGACCATACGCATGCTTGGTCATCCCAACACTTGCGAGACTTGCAGTTAGAAGCCTGAAGGCTGCGCAGGCCAATGACAATTACAACCACGTGAAAAGTATCCAAGAACCAGTTTCCAATGCAACTGCAGTATTTTGCAAATAATAAGTAAAAGCTGTAAATTAAAATAACTAGGATCCCACAAACATTCTCCCATCTTTGATAAGAATCAGAGGTACAAAGAGCCTTTAGAGTATAATTTTTTTAATGTAGTTTCTTGTGGAGTTGGAGGTAAATCATTCAGATGTGTATCAGTATTTCAAGAAAAAAATTAGACCGTATCAAGCTATTCTGAAGTCTTGATTCCCATTAGAGCTCATCTTCATATTACTAATGTGAATTGTTTCCACATTAGAGGAATCTGATTCCTGCTCCAAACTGAACACCATCACATATCCTGAGAAGAAATAAATAATAAACAATATAAATGAAAAATAAGGTACTGATAAAATCAATTTTCCCTGTGCCTCAATTTCCAAGGTTTTCAATGTCTGGGGGGTTACAGTTCAAACGTTAGCTGACAAAGGCACTTTTAAATAAATGCTTTGCCAATGTGTCATCCATACGGAGCACTTACATTTTCAAAATAAAGTCCGTAATTTTCAAATTGCTGTTATTTGTTCACAATTCACATGAATGACAAGTAGAAACATAATCTGAGTCCTATAGGAAACAGTATCTCACACAGTATTTTTGCTTCTACACAGGCATGAAGAGCTCCTTTAAGCTTTTTTATTATGTATTATAATATTTTCTTGGCGTAGAATTATTGGTTGCTAACAAATTATTTGTTCTCCCTTTCTCTTTTTCTGTAATTACACTTGCATTCATTTTTCAAGCAAAGACATTAAACTTGTGATTTATCCAATCATTTGTTTTTGGAAGGCTTACGAAAATCCCTTGAGCTGTTTGAGTGATCATTTCCCCTAAAGTAATGAAATCTGCTACACAGCTATTCACACATTTCAACAGCTGATCTCAAGTTCAATGAACTATGAAACCTGAGATATAAACAGTCTTAAACTAAGAAGTACTGCGAAACAAACGTGGACATAGCCAGCTGAAAGGAAGGAGCATAAAGTGCTAGAAAAAAAAATCTCAAAACTGGCATTGAATAAACAAAAAACAACAATTTTCTCTTCCAAAACCAGATAGAAGTGCAGTTACTTATAAAACTAGTTACTACTAAAGAAATCAGTGTGAAAAACAAACCTGTCACCCGACTGTACTCCCATGGGGAAACAGTAATTAAGTTCTAATCTAGCAATGTTTCCAAGTCGGAGCACTATTCCGGCACCGTAAGACCATCGGATGTACTCTGCCAGCTTCTGCAGGTGAGCTTTGGGACCATCACCTGAAAGCAAAAGACCAGGGCAACAAAGAATCAGAGGAGATTGCCGAGATGTTCAAAGGCTAGCTGGACTTTCACAGCTAGAAGCCAGATTACTTAGGAGTACCTCCTGCAGATTAAAAGCGTATTACCCACAATTCTCATAAAGGCCAAGGACACTGGACTCAAACTACCCACTTCTAAGCCTCTGGCTGAATTTCATTCCCCACCACAGGGTACCTACTTGCATGAAATGAGTAGTAAAGCCTTAACTAAATCCTGTAGCAGACCTCTACTGGTTTTATAGCTGATTTATCTGATTTTCACTCCCATATGGATGCCATCCCTCTTCATCAAGCAAGATATTCTCTATCAAATATCACTATACGCCTGTACTGACTTTCACTGGGATAGAGTTAATTTTCTTCGTAGCAATCCATATAGGTGCTGTGTTTTAGATTTGTGACTAAAACAATGTTAATAACACACTGATATTTCAGCTATTGCTGAACACTGCTTGCACATCACAAAGGCTTTTCTATAACCCACTCTGTCCCCACTAGGGAGTAGGCTGGTGATGGACAAGAGGCTGGAACGGAACACACACAAGAGAGCTGCGCCACGCTGATTAAAGGCATACCCCATACCATGCAATATCATGCTCAGCAATAAAACTGGTTGGGAGTTTGCCATGGGTTGCTGTTCCTCAGCGCCTGTTTGGGCATCGGTCAGCTGGTAGCCAACAATTGCTTTTTATATCACTTGCTTATCTTTTTTTTTTCCCCTCCTCTTTTACTTATTACAGAATGCTTGAGGTTGGAAGGGACCTCTGAGATCACTTCCCAAAACTGATTATACAGATACTGAAAAAGCATTTACTAATGCACTGCAATACATCTTGAAAAAAGTTGGGGATGGAAGAAAAAAAATTCTCATCAGCCACCACACCCTCATCTATACTACCCACATCTATACCATATATGCCACCACTTTTTACTTAGTCAACCCCCAAAACCATTAGAATATCACTATAATATCCCTTCCAATGTCCCTTCAGTGAGGTCTAAAATAGCAGGTGTTCATCAATTACCACACTGATTTGTGAACACCACCATGACAAAGATACTACTGTTACCATGCTAGCTCTCTTTCCTACTAGTTGTGCTATAATTTATGCGAAGAGTTAAGAAAACTACTGGCAACATGTCAAATACACAAGTTCATAGCAACAGCTTTTTGACAGCCACTGAAATATATGTAGTAAACAAAATGCTTTTGAGCCAATAGGCCCTTAGCAGTTCTTCTCTCCTTTTTGCTTTTATATATAGAGAGAGCATACACATATATAAAGAGAGAAGCAGATTTTGTTATATACAATTTTTCTGAGGCTTACCATAGTTAAGATTGCAGAGGTTTCCAGCATTGAGGAAGAAATGTGTTCGGAAAAGGTCTCCAAACCCTCCTCGGCCTGGTCGGAAAGGTAGAGGAGTGTAGAGATGCAAACCTCCAGCCCAGTAGGCCTCTCCTCCCAAGTAATCACCTAGTTATAGAAAATGTTGAAATCAAAGCATTTACTGTGGAATATCTTACAAGAACCAGGTCTTAAAGAGACAAGAATACATCCTTTAAATTGCTCTACGCTGCACTGCTAGCCCTTTCACAGCTCTTGCCAATTGCTTCTAGCTCTCTCCAACCTCACAACTATCAAGTAGAAATTAGGACTTACACCATTCTTTACGCTTTCCGAGTGAATCAATCTTTTTCTTCACCTGTGGCATGCACCTACTTGCAGTTCATCAGAGGTTACCTTCTGAAGCTCTTCCACATACTTACCTCAGTTGTAAAAATGGCAAATTGATACAGCTAAGCAAATAGTCTATAATAATGGCAAGTCAGGAGAGTAAGGAATAGAACTAAGGAAACTCCTGGCTCTCACAACACCTCTGTTAATCAGATTACCTTTCCCCTAAACTACCTGAACATATGCTGAATCAAAAAGAGATTTAATGCAACTACATTAGAAAACTGCATGTATTCTATATTACATTAAAGGTCTGAGGTTAATACAAAAAGAACAAACGTAACAGTAACCTACAAAAGTCCGAAGGCAGGCTTGGTTTATACGGCTTAGCTAAGAACTACTGCGTTTTGTTCCACTGTGAACTGATATATAACGACAGATTAGAGACATAACACTTCTCAGAATCAAAGAACATAAAGGGAGCAACTATCTAAAAGCTACAGAAAGCTGAAGGACAGAATTTGAGGATTCGTTACAAACTAATATTTTGAGTATTGTCTGAAAAGCAGGATTTAAAAGTTACAGACCATCACTCTGGGGTCCAATGCTGTACATACTGAATCCTCGCACACTTGTTGGTCCACCAAGGTAAAACCTAGTAAATACAAACAAATCTAGTTCAGTGCTTCACTTGAAACTACTCACGCTTTTAACTTTGTTTTTCAAAATTACAAGTGACTTCATAACAAGTCTAGTAAAGTCTGCTATACGAATTTTGATAGAAATACTCTAGTTAAGATCTATTACATGTAAAGCTAACACAATTGACAATAAGTACTTACTGTAAATAAATTGAAGTCTAAATGCTTTACGTATATGATCTTTAAACATAGGCATTGGAGGGCAAAATTGCCTAAAAAGCCAAGTTATTACATGGCTTTACTTCTAAAAATACCTGTAGTGTTACTTATGCCCAATATGAAATGTTGAAGATGGTAAATACCACTTAGGATTGGCAAATATTGGTAGAGCTACTACTAAATATAGGCAAAGCTACTACTTACTGAATTATCCCTCCCCAATATGAAAATAAAAACCAGAAAGCACGCCTTGATTATTAACATGCACATAAAGCTAATTAGTAGTTTATTTTTATTATCCCCCAAAACAGAACTACTTCTGCTTCTCTATTCTGCTGCACAATTTTTTTCTCATACATTAGCTGGGTTGACTGAAAGAAATTAAGAGACATTAAAAACAAACCTTACCTATCAGCTATGCTGGATGGCTTGTCACCAATGGGTACTAGCATTCCACCCCAAAGTGATGCTGAAAAAACCTTTGGAGAAAAAAAGTTGTTGTTTTTCTTTTTTTCTTTTTTACTGCTATGTAGTATTCTATTTCCCTAGAAAAAATCATTAGTTAAATGCCATTGCTCTGTAAAGGCACAGGTCCCTTTAATCTGACCGAAAGTTACAGATGATCACAGTGCATGCATGGATCTTCAGTGACTGTATTTTTAGGAAACTCTTGATCATTGCTGCCCTCTTTCTACGCTATGCAGTGCTGCACCTTGAAGTTTAAAGTAGGACTTTTAAACCAAGTGCTGCTTCCACAACAGCTAAAGAGAGCACTCATTCAGCTCCGATTTTCTTACAGTTTTTCATGCCTTGAAATAAGACAAACCCTGCTGACATAAATTACTCCAGGCAATTTTAAACCAGTAGGAGGTTAAATCCAGAAAATAGAAATAATTTTTAAAGCTATCACCTGACTGTAAATTAGCCTTACAACTAAACGAAACCATCTTCCACAAATCACTTATATTGGCATCAAATACATACGTATAATTACTGCTTATCTATACAGTAACTCCTGGAAGTCAGATCACTGTAATAAATACATGTAATCATCTGCCCGCTGTCTGTGTACCATGCAGAAGTACCAAGAGGGGAGATTTACTGTCAACACTTAGGCTACAGGCACTGGGCAGTTTCTCTGGTGTATAGCCTGCTCCTCTTACCTTCCGTCCCCAGAGGCCTGACACATCTCTCTGTCATGATCAGAGATGAGCCCATCATCAAGTGCATACACATCTCATTAAGTAGTACACAGCATATGCAAAGGCCAGGTGCACGCCAGCCCATACTCATAAGCAATAGATCTCATAAAATTATCTACACCTTAGGATGAGATTTGCTTCACTTTTACTCACAATGTAGCCATATTAGTTAGCCATGACTGAGAAAGAAGAAAGTCCTTTTTGCATAGCCAAGAAGTCATTAAATTACTTCATAGGAGAATATGCTGTTTTGCTCAACGGGAAGTCAGCAAATACATGTAAGATGACTAAAAGCACACTTATCATGCTATGCCCATTCTTCCACCACATGATGTAATAAGAAAGGGGTATAACCAAATTGCTTCAAAATGCCTTTCTATGTTGGCCTCACTGATCTAACCCAAAACTTCACTGAGCTGAATCTCCTCAGAATAAAAGCATGAAACAGCAGACAAACTCTTACGGAACCAGCTTATTAACATCTGCACTACAAAACTAGCTTTAAGTTTTTCCAGTTATAGCATTGGCATAATGTTAACATATTTCCAGTCTCTTCATTATACCAACTCTTTTTAGAAAACTATTAAGTGACAGAGATTGTCTCAACTTTTTAAACTTTATTCATTTAAATTTAGTATGTTCGGGTGGAAATTATTGCCACCTCCATTCTTACATCATCATAATGGAAGTTGCTCTTAGTGTTGTAGTGAAACCACTTTTCCTTTCTTTCCCAGCAGTTTTACATATCAGAGATAATTATCATATAGTACATGCTACGATTCCAGAATCAGTAGCCACGTGTTCCTAATTTGAAACAGTGAAAGCTACCTAAACCTGACTAAAGCGAAGCCAGACTATTCATGGTCAGGTGAAAAACATACAACAAAGGCTACAGTTTTCCAAAAGTCAATCTTAGAAAAATTACAAAGAAAAGACACGCCCAACATTCCTTCTGAAAGGAAAATAATTCCTATGGGGAACTGTAGGACAATTCCTTCTTTCCAAACTGTCCAATTCTCAAGTGACTGTACATGGCAGAAACATCAGTTAGAAAACACAGAATCACAGAATCACCAAGGTTGGAAAAGACCTACAAGACCATCCAGTCCAACCATCCACCTATCACCAATAGTTCTCACTAAATCGTGTCCCTCTACACAACGTCCAAACGTTCCTTGAACACCTCCAGGGTCAGTGACTCCATCATCTCCCTAGGCAGCCCATTCCAGTGCCTGACCACCCTTTCAGAGTAGTAGTATTTCCTAAAGTCCAGCCTGAACCTACCCTGGCGCAGCTTGAAGCCATTCCCTCTAGTCCTATCACTAGTCACACGAGAGGAGAGGCCGAGCCCCAGCTCACTACAACCTCCCTTCAGGTAGTTATAGAGAGCAATAAGGTCTCCCCTCAGCCTCCTCTTTTCCAGACTAGAACAATCCCAGCTCCTTCAGCTGCTCCTCATAAGGACTGTGCTCCAGACCCCTCACCAGCTTTGTTGCCCTTCTTTGAACACACTACAGGGCCTCAATGTCTTTCTTGCAGTCAGGGGCCCAAAACTGGACACAGTACTCGAGGTGCGCCCTCACCAGTGCTGAGTACAGAGGTACAATTACTTCCCTGTTCCTGCTGGCAACACAGTTTCTGATGCAAGCCAGGATGCCATTGGCCTTCTTGGCCACCCGGGCACACTGCTGGCTCATGTTCAGCCAAGCATCAGTCAATACCCCCAGGTCCATTTCCTCTACACAGTCCCCCCGCCACTCTGCCCCAAGCCTGTAGCGTTGCCTGGGGTTATTGTGGCCAAAGTGCAGGACCCAGCATTTGGTCTTGTTGAACCTCATCCGATTGGCTTCAGCCCAGCTATCCAGCCTGTCTAGATCCCTCTAGACAGGGCCTCGCTACCCCCAGGCAGATTGACACTACCAGCCAACTTGGTGTCGTCTGCAAACTTACTGAGGGTGGACTCAATGCCCTCATCCAGGTCATCAATAAAGATATTGGAGAGGACAGGCCCCAGCACTGACCCCTGGGAGAAGCCACTCATGACTGGTTGCCAGCTGAAATAAGAGTATTTCACTTCCAAAAAATCCCCACACCAAGACATCTACCATCCATCTTTCATCTCGATCATCTTTTTCCAGAACACGGTGAAAAGTCATCATAAGACACAGATTCATCCATTATTTCAATTACTAAAATATCTTTTAAAAAATTACCGAGTCCCAGAGAAGCTGCTTATTCAACTGAAATTCAAAATCTTCTTTTAGAAAGCTCACATCTCCACCTGTATATCCAGCCAGTTCCTGCAAAGACAACAAAATTTAGAGTTGTGCTGGGTATTACATGTTTCTTCCCACCCAAAATTCATCATGTGTGCATCTGCATAAGCAGTGTTTTCTGTGTAAGAAGCATATCAGATATTGAGACAAATGAATTCTGGACCAATGAAGAAACACACATGACTCTTAGAACTTACCTCTCTCCTAAATATTAAATCAGGCTGCTGCTTTCTAAGCCCTCTTGTAAGCAAACAATATTAAAAAGTTTGAAAATCAAGCAACCAAAATCAAATCTCCGATATTTATTTAGCACCTGAGAAGATTTCATAGGTACTAAAGTGGGGCTTAAGAACCGAATACAAATAGTAGTATTACACGAACTGTAGTTGAATATAACAAATGACTGAATTGGTGTAACATGCAGCATCTAAGAAATAGTATGTTAACTCAGCCCTGAATTATAACTGCCATTCTCACTCAGAGGAGTTCTTTGCTGCAGCAGCACTTCTAGTTCCAATGGCATTTCAAAGCAATCTGCTTCTGCAGCCCTGCAGAAGTTAATGCTTCTGAAGTACTAAACCCTACAGCACAAGAGACAGGTTTTCTAAAAGCTCTAAACACAACAAGAGTAAAAAACATGTGTGCACCACTCAGACTTATTTCTATCCCATCTTTCATACTTTTCAAGTAGCAATACGACCAGAGTCTGGTAGCTTTACAGTGTAGCGCCAGAAAAGAAGAGGCCACTACTGCCTATTGAGTGTAGAAGAGGTACTGTCTTCTGATAATGCACCTCAGCTAATAAATACTTCAGTGCTAATGGTAAGAAACTGCCTGCACTGCACTGTTTGAGCATGATACAGAAATGAAAATGTGCCTCCATTAAAATAAAAATCATGATTTTTAAATGGCACGCTCTAAAGATAAAAAGTAATTACTCATCATCACTCTATCCTAGTCAGTTTATGATTACATATACGGATAATATCCAGTAACAACAGAAGTGATTTAATACTACCTGATTAATTTTCAGCAAAGCACCTCGTTTCGGCAAGATTGAAGAGTTCCGGGAATCAATTACCATGGCATGCTGGAAAGAATCAAACAATTCTTTTTCAGTTCTCACATCCACTAAATATCACAAAGCGACACCATTATTTTCCATCACAACCTGTGCACACAGAGGGAGACAGCCACAGCTCCAGGCTTGCGCAGCTCCACGGGTTTGGGAAAAATATTTCAACAGTCTAACTTAGTTTTAACTTCAGAGGAGGCCACATCAAATAAACACATTATAAATATAAATAACTTTCGGCAGCAACAATGCCCCAGTGTGCATCACCAATTTTGTGACATTAGCCTGCAAATACTTTATATCCCACAATTTGACCTACAAATTGAAAATCAGCAAAAAAATGCTAGAGGAAACAGTATTTAGAAATGGCACAGCAACTGCAGGATGAAAAAGGTTACTGATCCTATTTTCTTCAACGTAAAGAAGTGAGTGCAGCATGGGGGAGGTAAGATGGCAGTGCTCAGAAAGATAATGAAATGTGGCCTTGCAAGATCCCCAGCAACAACTTGTTGGATGTGCCTGTGCTCTGTTCATTACTCTGCAGCAATTCAACTTTATTTGCAGAGGTTGGCAGTGGTGGCACATAATAATTAACCAATGCTGCAACAACAGATGCTAGATGACAAGGAGCATCTTTTATACAGGTCTAAAGAAAGAACAGTCAAAATGCAACAGCCAACTTTGAGAAAATATTTTCTCTTTGGATCTCCTGCATGACTGTGTGAATGACCAAGCACAGCAGAAGATGTATCTGAAGAAAAACACACTAACTATTAAGAAAGCCAGGCAAAAAGCTCCTTTGGAATCATTCATAAGAATGAGATTACTGAAAATAACATGCCCCATTTAAGACAGGAAAAAGCCTTACAGATAGAGAAGATTTAAGAGAGTGTCCACTTTCTTCTCGAACAGAAAAGGATGCTGTTCTAGCAAGGCAGCCAAGCTCTCTCCACACACCCTCCCACTTCAGGGTGTGATTGGTCTTCCAGATTGGAAACTACAAAAGAAAAAAAAGAAGAAAAAAGAAAAGAACTGAGACAGGAAGACAGTTTTGCTACAAAATTAAAACAAACATTTCCCTGAAAAAAACTCTCTCACTCTCTCAAGCTTATTCATACACGAGCCTATGCTTTTTCTTTCCAAAATTCTTTGATCAGAGAGAAAGAATTTCTCATTTTGGAGTAATTCTGTTCCAGCCAAGAAAGTTTCTCCAAATAGGTGCACACTACCCCATTTAGCCCAGATGAAAAATATCTTGAACTGGATCAATATGGTGAGCAAAACAACCATCTGCCTTTCTAAAACAGTGCTTTAAAAATTAAAAACGTGCAGAAAAATGCAGTGCCGTTTTTATGTGGCGAAAATAAAGATTACGTCCCAAGGTCTCTGTCAAACAATGACAAATTTGCCCTGTGCACAAGAAAAAGAAAGTAAAGAAGATATTTGTGAAAGCCAGCTGTGACCTGAATTAAATGTAAACGAAGCATGCGCTCCACAAACGTTTGTGCTACACTTACATTAAATTCTGTTGATATTCCTCTATCAGTTTCACGAAGAGAACTCCAAGGGAACTGTCCAGTTACTTTATACAGGTTAACTGAAAAACTGAACCACAACGTTACTGGTAGGTTTGAAAGTGAAACTATTTAAGTATGTGGAGTTTTACATTATCACAAAAAATTAAGAAACTGGCTCTGATACTTGAAGACTAACAGATCCTCAGTAAAGGAACAGACTGGATTACTACTCAGTGAAGATCTTACTAATTGTTCCATATTTCTTCGTAAAAAAAGAGACACTCAGAAATGTATTGCCTACTTTCTTTCGAAGTTTCCAGGCTGTGGCTTGAAGAATGACAGGCCATATGAAGTTTCCTTTGTTCCATAGGAGAACTGGAAGGTTACCTTTTCTGCACGTCCAAAGAGATTGGGGAACTTTAGCCCAAGTACCTATATAAATTAGGAAAAAAAACACCAAAACACCATTTCCTAGTTTGCTAAGTTGCATCTTAACCACATGCTGAAGATAGGTACCTCTAACATGAGAAAAATAGGCATTAAATATACTTGTAACTGAACAAGTTTTTCTTGCAAGATAGGTTTTTCCTTGCAGTGGCAGAAACAGCCATCACGATAGCACACATGATGGTTAGTATCATCACCCAATCTTTAGTGCTGTGCAGTACTTGCTGACATCATGTGTTCTCACTGTATCATTAGTACTGCTATTATTTCAAGCAAAATCTCCCAGCCAGTCTAAAGGGCCGGATAAATCTTTGGCAACTGCAGACTTTTCAGCCGATCACTAGGAGAATTACCTGCCAGGTAGGGATCGTTGGAACCACAGCAGTAAGCCAATGGAAGATTATCAATACAGAGCCACACTGGTATTTTTGTTCTGAAGAATGAGACATTTACAGTAGTACAACATACCATTACAACTTTCCAGGCCTGAGATGAATTTATGGATTAGGATAAATGTCAAATCAGTTCAACTCTTGAAGAAACAATAGCTGCTGTCAAGACCAGTGAATGCTTGTACCATGCTCTTACCACCCAAATATTTTACTTCTCAGTAACAAAATAACATCAAGTAGAAAGGGAAGCTGAGTACAAAAGGAGAAACCAAGGCAGCTCTAAGACTGTTTTCAAATGCATGACAACCACATACTGGATTTATGTGGCAAAGTTTTCACAGCTGGGGGCTGCAGGATTAGTCTCAGTAAGAAGAGTCCAGAAGCTGCTTGAGATCAGACAGGAGCCGGTTCCAGTAGGATTCCCTACTGGTTTCATTTGGACTGTGACATCCTGGACACTGCTCCCAGAAGCACAACTGGACAGCCATTTCTTAACTCACTTGGTTCCAACTCTTCCTGCAGTTACGTAACACCATTACCTGAGTCGTGCAGTAACTTATCCAGGTTAAAAATACTTCTAAGAAAAAAAGGATGAGTCCCTTGATCTGGCTTATGGACCAGACCCAGGAAGAGCCATGCTGTGCACATGCAAAGGTAGAACGGGAGCAGGAATAAGCATAAGAAAGCAGGATGCACTTAAACTAGCACTACTGTTAACATCAAGTTAACAAAACAGCACAGCATTTACTTCTTCTTTCAGTTGGTAAATATCCTTCACACAGATTTTAATCGGATGCATTCTGAAGTGAATCAAGTGGAAATAAGTCCCACAGTTCATGTGGTTGTGAAAAACCCAGTATTCTGCAACCCAGAATAATTGGTACTGGGCTGAAATTAGTGAAAAACAAAAACAACTTCTAAGTCGAATATAAAGCATTCTGAGAAGAAAAAAACCCCAACATTTAAATAGATCTAATACAAGCTAAATGCCAAACTTCTAGTCTCTTTAGTAGATACAGTATCTTAAATATTATAAAAAATAATTGAAATAATTTTAAGAATTAAAAAAAAAATCCAACATACTGAGGTGGAATAACTGAGCTGCATTTGTACAGCACTCTTCCCTAGCACAAAACAGGCTCTTGCTGACTGAAAGCCTGACTAATACAAAGGCTCTTTAGAGACAAAAGTCCAACAAAGCTTTAGTAAAGCTGGATCAAGAAAATAATTTGGCTTGGATCAGGTCCTCACTTATTTAATCACTAAATTCCTTGCTATGCTTGAAACATGGAAGTAAGAGAGCTATCAAAAAGAATTAATAATTATTTGAAATGATCCATACCATACTGCCTTCATTGTTGCCAACCATAGTGTTATAGCTTCCAGTTAGCCTTCTCAATTCTGTCACCTCAAAGGTGACATCTAAACCATTTGGAAGGGCATCATCTCCTAAATAAAGAAAAAACAGTATCTCTAGAGAGCTATTTAGAAAACAAATAAAAACAGACAGAAGACAACTTCAGTTTTTTGAAAGCTAGTTGAACTGAATGATAATAAAGAAACTATATTACAAAGAAAAACAGTTTGGTAAAAAGATGGAGAAGGGTCTAGAGGGCAAAATGAATGAGGAGTGACTGAGGCCCCTTGGTGTGCTGGGCCCATAGCAGAGGAGCTGAGGGGAGGCCTCATGGCAGCTGCAGCTCCTCACAGGGAGCGGAGGGGCAGCGCTGAGCTCTGCTCTGTGTGACAGCGACAGGGCCCGAGGGAACGGCATGGAGCTGTGTCAGGGGAGGAGCAGATGGTGATTAGGGACAGGGTCTGCACCACAGGGTGGGTGGTCGGGCCTTGGAATAGGCTGTCCAGGGCAGTGGTCATGGCCCCAGCGTGAGAAGAGTTAAAGTGTTTGGTCGTTTTCACACATAGGGTTTGGTTTTTGAGTGATAAGCCAGGAGTTGGATACAATGACTCATGTGGGTACCTTCCAACTCAGGATATTCTATGATTCCATGTCATTTGCGTGTGCATACAGAATTTTGCACAGTGGTCCAGACATGGCAAGAGGAATGCTGTCACTAGAGCAGAGCTCCCAGCACTTCACAGCTAAATGCCAAACAACAGAAATTGCCTGGTTCCCTTCGGGCTCTGGATGCAGCAGCTGTTCCAAAACACAGATGTCAAGGCTACCTAATTCTGCTTGAAGCAGCTGGGACAGCAGCCCATTGCTAACAGCCTGTGGGACTGCAGTGCTCTTCCTTCTCAATAGTGTAACTTTCACTTGCTGGAAAGAAAACTGACAAGTTTGCAAAGCAACCACAAGACAGAACATGCAAACTGAGCCTTAATGAGGAACCTGCACACACTCAGCTGCCCCGTGTATCTTATAAGGTCATTTTTAATTAGAAGCGCTGATACAATTACTAGTAATTCCACTAAGCACAACAAATTGATTAATAAGCCACCTGTAACATGAAAGTACAGAAGGTATTTTCAAGCTTTTCCTCAGGTGTTTGTTCCTCCTCTGAAAATTTGGGTTAAGGCATGTGTACCATAACTATTTCAGGGTTGGCAGTTAACTCATTTTTGCATGTATTCAAGTAATAGTTACACACATACACATAAATGCAGTCACACTGAATCACAGAATCATAGATTGGTTTGGGTTGGAAGGGAGCTTAAAGATCACCTACTTCCAACCCCCTGCTATAGGCAGGGACACCTCCCTCTAGACGAGGTTGCTCAGAGCCCCATCCACCCTGGCTTTCAATGTTTCCAGGGAGTGGACATTCACAACCTCACTGGGCAACCTGCTCCAGGGTCTCGACACCCTCACAGTAAAGAATTTCTTCACCTCCCTCAACCTGCTGGTCACCCTTCTCATGCAACCCAGGATACGGTTGGCCTTCTGGGCTGCAAGCGCACACTGCCGGCTCATGATGAATCTTTCATCAACCGACATCCCCAAATCCTCCCCAGGGCTGCTCTCAAGCCATCTTCTGCCCAATCTGTATGTGTGTTTGGATGTAAATACAGCGCTTTCATACAGATAGTGGATGTAGACACACACATTCTTATACATAGAACACCTATGTTTTCACATAAAATATATAAAGGTATATGAGAGAGCTTTGTAAATTATATAAACAAAAACAATCTGACCTGTGACACAGGGAAATGTACATTATAGGAGTTTATGTAAAACAGGTGAGTATTTCTGAGGCAATACATACCTTGACAGGTATCAATCAGAACCTCTACTTGCCTAAAGATTCCCAGACGAAGCAACTTTTCACGAGCTTCATGTGATTTTCTCATTACCTATAGGATGAGATAAGTAGCTCAGTCTTTCAGCTTGCTGAAAATAACTAGGATGAAATAGTTAAGATGCTGCTGAGTCACACAATATTCACAGATTATGTACACAAAGACATATATGTGCTTTTGAAACAGATCACAACTACTTTAACACTCAAATCCATAAAGAAATTAAACCCAGAGCATCTGGCTAGATTTCCTACCCAGTCTGCAACCTAACTGTTCAGATGCTTAAACCTATTATTCAAATTGGTTTCAGTACTTAGAACTTGTACACCTATTTACTCGGCCCATGCTTTTGACAAAAAGCAAACACACACAAACACATTAATCCACTTAAATCTAGACTAGTTCACAGGTAAACTCTTGATTCCTTTGCACTTCTTACAGTTCTGAAAGCAGGCATCCCCTAAATAAAAATGTAGCATGCACACTTTGCATGTTAATTTCACACACACACTTTTTTTCTAGAGTGTGATAAAACTCAGTGAATTTCATGACAAATTCAGCAGTGTAACCAAGCACTACAGGGGAACATATGCAAAGAAACTGCATACGAAAGAAGAATTTGGACCACACGGGCAATTGCCCTGTACAGCCAGAGGAAGACAATTCCTGGCAGCCACATTACAGGCACTGGTCATCTGTGCCGAGTACTTTTCTTAAACAAGTTAACTGAAAGTGTCACCTGTGGAATTAGCAATTCTCAAACAGGAATGGCGAACCTGAAAATATCTCAGAGTGCTGTCTGCCATCTCTCAACACCTTTGAGCTGAATACATCAGAAAACACAGTATCTGCCAGTATTCTACGTTGCAGTTTGGCTGCCATCTGACAAGTTTAAAATCATTACAAAAATTGGCAAAGTTGCCTCACGTCTGAGAGGAGCAGCCCAATGCAGGAAAAGAGAGAGAGAAAATCATGACCCGAATCTTTAAACAGTAGGTCTGTTATTCACCACAGTACTTACATCAATGAGATTTTTAGCCTTGAAAACATCTGCGATTTCATACATGATGATGTCATCTTTGGTCCTTCCAAGTCCATCAAAATGCACGTGCTGAACGACCACCTAAATGCAACCCATGTTTAAACACAAACACTGAATTTGCGTCTAACGACGACTATCAAAACCCTCTACACACCTACACATAAAATAAACACACACACGCACAAAAAAATCTACATAAAAGCACCCATACTGTTGTCCAAATGAAAAACCCAAAGATTCCTAGGTCAATTACTGCCAACCTACATTATGAGAAATCACTGCTGCCTAAAGTTATGAAAAACTGTTCCTCTAGCAAGAAAAGAGAAGGCGGCTCTAATACCAAATCTAATACCGTTTCAAGCTGAAGAGATAGAGGACTATTGTTGCTGGGATTTCTTAGGTGTTATATGAACAAATAAGTCACCGCAGAAACCACATCAAGATATTTAAACATTTAAGGTAGAATACATAGGTAGCTGTAGCTTGCCATGTGTTTTATCTGCTACGCATATGGAAAGAGTTAAAACAACAAAAACAACCAAACAACACAAGGCCACAAATTATAAATATTCAAACTCTATTAAAACTGTATAGAATAGACTATAGAATAATTCAAAGGTAAATTATATAGAAATAAAGATAATGCACGATACCTCTTCCATCTAGCAAGGTTAAACATAGTATGGGCCAAAGCGGAGATGCTCTTCCATGTGAAATAATTAAAAAAAAATAAATGAGCATCTTTTGCTGAAGTTAGCATTTGCCATAGTAACACAATTCATGTGGCAGTTTACTCAAGCGTGGCCAATACTGCACCCTAGCAGATTAAGGGCAGTTGCACGGCTCACTGATAAGCAGCACCGCGGATGAGGTTACTTCTTATGAGGGAGGGTGAAGAGCAGCACCTGTTAAGAAAGAACCCAGGATGTTGCCTGGGTACTCACATCTTTGTTTTCAAGAATTTCCTGCTTGGCTTCAGGCTCGACTTCAACCAATTCAGCTTCTTCTCCCAAGGCCCCAAAGTCTGGCCCACTCGCTGGAAGGGGCTCCAAACTCTGGAATGGCACAAGGAAATGGCATTTAATGAAGTATGTGATTTGCAAGTTGTCTTCTGCAAATCCACTTTTAGTCTTAAGTCACTAATACAGTACATGGTGAATTATTTAAGGAGCGCTGGGGTAATAAACTGTTGCTACACATCAGAATTAAGTTACACAAAGAAGGAGTCCTTGCAAGTTTTCAGGCAAATGTGAAATGCTTTGCAACCACACAATGTTGTGTAGCAATACATACTGCAGATGAATAAAACCAAATGGTGAGGCCCTGGCACAGCTGCCCAGAGAAACTGTGGTGCCCCATACCGGATGGAAATCAAGGCCAGGCTGGATGGGGCTCTGGGCAGCTGAGCTGGTGAGCAGCAGCCCTGCCTGCAGCATGGGGTTTGGGCCGGGTAGGCTTTAGGTCCCTTTGAATCCAAAACATTCTTTGACTCTACAAATGCAAAACTAAGAATATGAGAAAAATGCTGAAATAGAGATTATGTTAGTCGTGGCAATTAGACAGTCTGGAACCACAAGAGTCCCCTGCAGCAACGTGTTCCTCAGTTAATTAAGTATTAATTAATTAATTAAGCCATGTAAAAGCCTGCTTGTAGTCAACAGGTGTGTGGAGAAGAGGGATGGGCCTGGGGTCTGGAGAAATCCCCCCAGATGAGCTCTGTTCCCCAGACAGGCTGGCTGCTCAATGACCACACCTGGTTAGTGATGTTCTTCCCCATAGGGTGGTCAGACCCTGGAATAGACTGAACTTGGCCACAAGTTGGAGCGTGGTACAGGCTCACCAGGGCTGTGGTTGCCAGAGTTCAAGGAGTGTTTGGAGAATACTCTGAGATACAGGGTTTGGATTGGGATGACCCTGTGTGGAGACAGGAGTTGGACTCGATGATCCCTAAGGGTTCCTTCTAACTCGGGGCATTCTGTGATTTCATGCTGTACTAGCCTTGAAATTGGCTCGCCACGGCTGCTTTAAGGGGAAAGAAGCTTAAGCAAAACACACTTTACATTTTACCAAGCAGAGTGCAGATTTGCTCTGATTTCTTTGCGATACAGCCAGCAGCACCACCAGCCTCTCCCACCTTGTCCTCCAATACTCCTACGGCCCGACTCCTTCGCGGCCCGCCTGCCTCCCACCCAGCGGCACGGCCGAGCAGGGACCGAGGGCCACCCGCTCCTACCATGCCGTGCCCACGCAGCGGCCACCACGGTCAGACAGGGCCAGCGAGAAGGATGGCAGCGCCCAGAGGCGATCCCCGCCGCCATACAGGAGCTGCGGCCCCAGGCCCCCATCCGTGGGTGCCGCTGTCCCGACCCGCTCGAAGGTCGCCGGGAGAGCGCGGCCCCAAGGCCGTTGTCCCGCAGGCCCTTCCTCCCTTCCCCTCCCCTCTCCCCCAGCGCGGCGCTCACCCACCCGGGCGTGCACGGTGCCCATGGCGGCGCGGGCTGGCAGGCGCTCGGCGGCGGCAGGCACGGGACAGCTGCGCTCAAGGCCGCAGCACGGAGGCCGCCATGACAGGGAGACCCGCCCCAGCCCCCATTGGGCGACAGAGGAGGAAGGGGCGGGGAGAGGGGGCGGTGCCCGGATGCGGGACAGCTCGGCCGGAAGGAGCGTAAAGTAAGGCATACAGACACCAAACCCGGACATTTCATCTTTTAATTGAGGTTTCAGTAACATTTCCATTTGAGGATACATACACACAAGACAGGAACAGAACAGGTGAAGTAGAATAGCACCAGGTGTCCATAACAAGAATGTGACAGTGGAGCTGTTTGGCCCCCAACAAAATATACCATTTAAATGTACCATTTAGTACTTCAAGCTTAGGGGAATGGCAGCTGAAAAACTGCTTAAAGGCTGGTCCAATGCAGAAACACTTGCTCCTGGAAAACCTCTATGTACCCACACTTAAACTCCTGAAGGAAACAATTCCTTTCTCTCTCCTTTACATACTGTGTTACCCCTGCTCCTCCCTCACCACAGTGCTCCCCACTGAGCACCCCTCCATCTCTTCCCTGGGCCACAGCAGGGTTGCCCAGAATTCATATCCACACACAGGAAGCCTGCAAACATCACACCTGCTGCAAGCACATGGCAACATGACCTCCAAAGACAAAGCTGCTTCTTTCCACTTAAAAACCACGCCCAAGACATGATACTAAAACAGCAAAACAGTAGTTAATCTCAACAGGTACTACTTCTCCTGAAGTATTCATACACTGATGCATTGTCTTTATTACATTCCCACAGAACCTTCGTTGGGGGAAGTGTTTACAACCCTTATCACTCAATACGGATGTGATCCAGTCCGCTTTCAACCCATTATTTGAGACCTTTGCACAGCCCCTGGATACTGCTGCTTCCTCCAAGTCTTACAGATTTGCTCTGTCTGACAATTGTTCTTTGAAAGCTCTCGTGGGGCTGTCAGGCCTTCCAGAGCCAGAAAGGAGCCTTTTTTCTTCCCCCCAACTTGCCTCCAGCAAGAGGAAAGTGAAGGAAGAGCAGAAAAATGTCCTGAGCTAGAAGTGAAATAAATGGATCAAGAATGATTGGGCAGCAATTAGAGAGACCAAAACAATTAGCCACCACTCAATATACACTGAAGCATGTTAACATCTGCCATAAGGTTTAACACTTGAAATTACTAATCACAGCCACTATTTTACCTACCTTTCAATACTTAGTCAAGTATTAAGCTCTTACTGAGTACACAAGTCCTATGAAGTCACTGAAACTACCTGATTACGTCTGAGGTGAAAGCATCCCGGTTCTCATGACTTTTTCCACTGAAGTATTTAAGAAGGAAAAGAGCCAAAAGAGGAACCTGAGCAGTCATATCAACTATGCAATATGGACAATAACCTAGACTAACACTGTTCCTACATTATCTCATGCAGACAACTGTTCCATAAATAGAACAGTACGTTTAACATAAGGCATACAGACATGGGAGGCCACTAAAAAGCACAAATGTGTATTTCCCTTTATGAAGTACAAATCCAATTTCATTAAGTGCTATAAAAGTAATTCCCAATAATGTGTTTTAGGGTTATGTTTTTAAAAAGCTTTTGTTATCAATGCCTGTTTAACAAGATGTTTACAGAATGTACATTTTTGTCCTGAAAGTAGATTTAAAAAACAAAAATCTCATTTCCAGAGAGACAGTGTTTACTACAAACCTTACTATAGTTCACTGAGCTGGTGCTTTGACAGACATGTAGTCCGTCACTTCCTATAGCAGCCACTGTTTTAATGATCCATAAAACAGCAGAATTCCAAAGGCAGGTTTCTCAGGAAGCTGTAAACATTTTTCCAAGACTTATTGGCAACAAACGAAGTGACCTTTAGGCCTTTGGGATTTAAATTTCTCTGCCAAATTGGAATTTTGGAAGCTGTGGAATCTATTTCCAAATTAATATTCTGGAGCAGTTTGGAAACTTGTCTCTGAAGAAGAGTCAAAATCTATTTCCAAACCAGACTCATCAGAATTTGGGAGAAAATTAGGATAGGAGTTTAAGTCTGACTGCTCCTTTGCCTTAGGAGAAGCATGTTTCATAACCGAGTCCATGTAGCATGAAGATTCCCAGAGCCAGGTTTCAATATCCGCAGAAGAATGAGGCATTTTAAGACGACAGTATGAAGAATGAAATTCCACAGTAGATGGGGCAGTCTGACACTTTCTTAGTGGCGTGTAATTGTCTTTCCTGTTTAAGAAAGAATGCAAAAAAAGAGTTAAAAATCAGTAGTGTTTCACTGATGTCTCTATTACTATTCAGATTTCTTACAGGGAATCTCCATGACAAAGAACGCTATAGGAAAAAGGTTAATTCTAAATGTATTTCATGAGTTAGGACACAGAACAACAGGAAAAAGATCTTAGAACAACCTTATCTAGAAGAAAAGCACCCTACCATTATGTGATGTCCTCAGAAGTATATATAAAATTGTTACATTACAGGTCACCACACTGTTCTAATATGTTTAGAAGGGGAGACCCAGTTGGTGCGTTACCACTTGAATAGTTCATATCTCCCCTAGCTACCCACTCATGAATCACAGCAATTACTGGACATTAACAAGCATGGTCTCAACATTCACCAGGAAAGACAGTTGCTCAGGGTTGTTTTTATTTCTAGAAGTTCTCTCCTCCCTTGCAGTGCCTTTAGGGAAACAAAGAAATAAAACAAACAGAATACCATCATTCGCTCCCCTCTAAACAAACTGCCCATACACGTGCTTCAACATTAGTTTGTATACTTGAATTTCAGATGCACTAGAAGATACCAGCCCAGCAGGTGAAGCTCCCAGAAGAATGCCTACACTGTAAACAGCTCAAGTTTCCACGAGAGTTAAGTCTGATTGCAAAAGAGAAGCTAGATCTGAAGACATAGGAGGAAGAGGGGAAAACGCAATGGGATTTTTCTTTTTGGAAAAGCAGCAGTAAGTTCTTAATGGATACTGAAACACAGTACAAGCCCAAAAAGAGTCGCCTATAGAATACAGCGTGGGATTCCACATACATAGCCTTGGGACCTAGCTATCTGAAGAGGAAATCCATTTAAAGAAAGGCTTCAGAAAACTTCGAAGTTTGACAGCATCAATGATTCTGTGGGTAGCGATCATTGCTGTGCTTTAACCCCAGTAGGCAGACAAGTACTACACAGCCACTAGCTGTGGGTGGTTGAAAGAAAATGAAGAGATAAATGCATGAGAGCTTATGTATTGAGATAAACACAGTTTATCAGGTGAAGCAAAAGCTACAAGCCAACCAAAACAAAGGATTAATTCACTACTTTCCATCAGCAGGCAGATGCTCAGCCATTTGTAGGAAAGCACATCACATCTTGATCTGCTAAGTCTGGATTTCTGCCTTATCAAACCAAATCTTAGGAGAGTTCATTTTTATAATCATTTGGACTTCAGAGAGAACCGATGAACACCAGCTCTACTCTGACACGGCTGCACAACTCACCATTTCAGCAACAAGTCTATTTTAAATGGAAAATGTGGGCTGTCATATTATTTTGTAGAAGTTCTTCAAGATCCCTGGGCAAACACTGAACTCCTCAGCAAAAGGTGAAACAAATGGCAGGCTTAGATTCATACCAGGGCAAGTTGTCACTGATTGCTGCATATACAAAGAGCTAAGACGACTAACAGAAGCATTAAGTCTGGAAGGTTAAATCCCATACCAGTTTGATAGGAGAAGCGTAATGAACCTAGTTACAACTAGGTTACACAAGAGGTCTCTTCCATATTTGTCTTACTTTAGTTTTTTCCAGCCACCTACCTTACACCTCCATATTCATCTATGTGTTTTTATTATTAATTTTTGCTTGTTTTATGCTCTTATAGGCTCCCTGGCTAGATTCCTAAAATTTCAGTCTCTCTCAACATCTTCCAGTTCTTAACTGCCACACTGATTTAGAACTTCTGAGCAGCCATCTCCTCTTTTCTCATTGATTGCTTCAACTATTAAGAAGCAGAGCAGAAGCAAGGTCTCTGTTCTCAGTCCAACAACTGCTCTCTAACACTCCCTAAAGTATAACTCCACCAATAGGCAACAGCCCTTCATCTACAACACACAGCAGTCGTTGATGAACTACAAAGAACTCCATACAGTATACTTAACAAACAAGAGTCAGAAGCAATAAGAACCATATCATGCTACTCTTGAGAAAATTAAATCCTTTTAAGAGGGAAACTTATTAGTACTTGAAGCTCTGTTAAGAGAGAACTTTTAAACCATTTGCATGCAGCAGCACACCAGTTTACCTGGATGTACAGAAAAGCCTCTTTTTTGCCTGGGAATAAACTGTACCAGCAATCTGAAGAAGTTGTTCTTGCATCCATCGAACATCAGCAGGCATGTCAGGAAACCAGTTTACTAACCTACAACCAAAATACACAAGTTAGTTTGTAAACAGAGCTCATGTTATGTTCCTACATAATGCATCCAACAAAACAGCTTGGGGAGAACAACAGCTGTGTTAACTCCTTCACCAACCTCTCCAGATCTTCACAACCTCTCTAGATTTCCATCTAATTCACTCATCTCTTCTCTACAACCTAAAGGAAAGAGAGCAGCACATATCACTACATCTCCAAATCTATGCTGAGTGTCTGACCAGTATATGCATTCTACCAAATTCTAGGTAGACTACAAAAAATTCCTGCCTTTGAGCCCTCTTTCTGTGTAGCAGAACCTTCTGGTGAGTTTAAATGTTACATGGGAGAGGAAACAAGAACAAAAGAAAAGCATAATGGAAGAACAATGAAGGCAGACACAGAACAACGTTACAGATGTTTTTTGCTTTTTCCCCTTAAGAAGCTCCTAACAAGTCAGTTACACTGGAGGAGGAGGAGGAGAGGGGAAAAACCCACATAATTCTGTTGATTGCCTCTCATTTGAGGAATGTGGCACTTCTGCATCATCTTAAGTGGCACAGGGAAATATTCTACTGGAGTTCTACCTGGATCTGTTTACAGAACATTTGATTTCTTCTACTATTTTCTAAATAATGTAATAGCATGAGTAGTGCAAATGCTAGAATTCAGTTAAGCAACTCAACAGTTTAGGGTTCATGGCATATAGTTCCTCCTTTGCAAGAGTCAGAAAACCTTTAAAATCAGCGCTGTTTCAAGAGAGCAATTTTCAGTAAACCTAAACAAACCCAATAAGAAAGTTTATTTGGTGAATAAGCTCTTAGATTTCACTCCTGCCTTCAGAAAGAAGCAAGAGCACAGAACTCCAGATGGAGTTCAAATACCACTGCAGAATACAGAAAGAGTAGTGAAGAATCTACACAATCACAGGATTAAGGGTGCTTCTCTTGAGGAATTAAAAGACAGCTTTTAGCAGTACATTTATTATTTAAACTTTTTCTTAGTATGATTGTTTATATAGATTATAGAGGCTTTAGGAGGATGCACTTTATGTAGGTAGAAATAACTGTCTTTGGACAGTTAACATTTGAATTATAGAGTACCAGAGCACCTATAAAACTGAATAAGCATTCAGCTATACTCAAGTGCAATTACAAAGTGGTTCACGAGAACTTTCTTACCGTAAAGCAGCAGAATAAGCAGACTCCACAGGTAGTGTATATGGCAGCATCAGATAGGATATCACCCGCACTGGGAAGAGCTTAGAGAACTGAGCATAGAATCCATTTGGCTCTTTACAAGCTTCCTGAAGCGCTTAAGAGTAATTGTGTTTGAGAAAGAGGTTAGACTATTTGGAAACTGTTCAAATAATTCACTCAAGTTTTGGTAATCTGCAGTCAATCTGATCAAGTATTACTGAATCAGGACCAGGTAGAAACTGGAAAAAGCAATCGAGGCAATTATCATAAGCATTCTCAATGCTATTTTAAAACATGGAAATAACTGGCTAATAGCAGAGACAATAAGACATAACTCAGAACTGTTAAGCAGCAAACTTAAGTATTAACTTCTTGTAAGTATTTTTGGAGATGTGAACCTTATGTACTTTAGACAGTATTCTTGCCTTGTCTTAGACTGTGGAACCTTAAGGAGTTTAAATTCTAGAGTTCCACATATTCCAGTTTTTATATATAGCTTTCAAAAGTTTCACACTTCATATTTTATTCTCCTAAGTCACTAGGACTACAAATTTCAGATCTTGAAAATACTGATCAGCATCCACGAGAAAATTTTGGTGATATTTCTTAGTCTATACTTCTTACAAGTGTTCCTGGTCTATTAACACCTTGTTAAGACAACAGGAAAACCAGGCAATTAGAAATCTACTGAAGTATGATATAAAAATAAGACAGGGGTAGCCACCAGTGTTTGGATTTGAAGTTGAACTTTATTGTTAAATATACATTTACAAAGATACTGTAGACTTACAAACTAAATCCAAAACCACATGAGAATTTAATTCATGACTCCACAAAGTAACTCCTTCGCCCTGTTTCAGCCTTATTTTTGTAGCTAAATCAAGGTGTACATTTCCATTTTCTAAGTACCTAAAGAACATTTCTGAGTTCAGCTAATCTCTGATTTCATAGAGAGTAATACAATCAAATAAAACATCTTTTACAAATTATAAGATTAGAGTAAGGTTGGGAGGGGGGGGTAAGATGGGAAGTCACTATTTGCCATTTAAAGTTACAGAACACAGTCTGAAGAATGTACCTTTACGAAGCCTAGGAGGTAGACTCTCAAATATGCTCTTCTCCAGAGGCCACGGATTTTGCTTCATCTGGTCACTGAGTACTTCCACTTGTGAAGTTTCCACTCTATTGTTTTCAGACTTATTTTTTTTCTTCATATAGTCAACGTGTTGTGTAGCTTCCTGAGGATTTGTTTTTGTGAAGGACAAGCTGACATAAATTGAGTCATTCAGAATACCTGGAAGAGTCAAGAGCTTCCTCTTAGGCTCAATCCACAGGTCTTCAAAGTACACATACTCTGTTTATCATTACAGGAGGTCTTATCCTGAAGGAACATTACCTACCCAATGTCAAATATACTTATAAGCACACAAACATTTATTCATAGTTCTGAATCTGTACCAGAGTAGTCGTATCTTACTTTAAAAGAAATTCTAAAGCAAATGAAAAAAGTGAACAATTAATTGAAACTGAATCTGAAACACACAGTCATTTGCCAAAGTAGTTTTCCAGCAGCAAAGCAAATGGTTTAAAGGAGATGAGGAAAAACTGACTTATTTTCATTTGAAAGAAGGCATCTACAATGCATCAGACGAGAATGGGAAATTTGACCCAGAAGGTATCATAAGAATACTTTGAGGAGCTGTCACAAGGTGCGAAAGGAAAGAGTAAATGTTAAGATACATTCAAAGTATGAAACTAAATTAGCATTTGTTGTTTAGTGTCAAAAGAATATACAAAAGACTTTAGCAGAGAAGTTATCTATATCAAAGTGTTCTGGATGGGGAAAAAAAAGGAGCTCCTACAGTTGAAACAGCTTAACAAGAAAGTAGATGCATAATTAAAGAGTTTGGAAAGGCTACTGTGAGAACAAAAGTATCACATCAATAGCATGAAAATGAGGACAAATGGTGCCATGCACAGGGGATGTGAGGGGAAGACTCCAAGAAAGACCTGCAAGCAATCTCAGACAGAGTCAGATGGAAGCGTGCACACAGGAAACTCGTAGGTGCAGCACATGGACACAGCCCATCTTAGCTCAGGCAGCCCCAAACTACAGGCATGTTTGTGTCTGCAAAAGTTGTGCTTTTAATTATCTTGCAAAGGATCTAAAGTGGGACTCTCTTAAAAATTATTTAACAATATTACTAGAAACGAAACTCTTAAGCAGAACTGGGATGTTCTTGAACATGAAGAAAATGTTTCAAGGAAGCATGAATAACGTGTGCTTAGAGAATAAGCAATGAGCACATCAAGCTACAACTACATTACAGCACATCAGCTGGCACTAACTCTAACAGTACAAACATCATAATCTCCATTCCTATAATGTGACCCAGCACTATTTGCTTCTGTACCCAAAGAGTACGGGGATAGCATCTCATACATACAGTTACCTTCGTGCTAAAGAGAAAATGATTGTTTCTAACCTGTCTGTCTCAAAATTGAGCAAGGAATGAGATCGATAAATATTTTACTTTGATTCAAGACAAAGAGAGAGCGTCTTTCAGTTATTCCTGAGCTGATCTGGATCGCAGTAACTGCCACATTTTAAGACTTCTTGTAAAGTCTTCCATGATATAGACAAAGGATTTATCTGTTACTTATTTAATACTATTGTTAGACAGTTCCAAGTTCTGGACTATAATGTTTTACCTACAAATTTACTTGGTCAGTACAAGAGAGGAAGTGCTAAGAAGATGCAGGATGCACAAGAGCGTAGCCTACTCCTATCCTTAGGTATTAAGACAAAAGAAACTAATATAATTTTCCTAGAATTACGAGTAGAATTCTGTGGTAATTTCACTAAATGATACCAGCATTCACTTCATGCAAGGTTGCTGAAAACCCTGAAGTACAGTTTTTGTGTGACAACTACCTCAGGCGAGTAGTTAAAACTGTACGATTTCTACCAACTGAAATTCAGAATGAGAATATAACTGACAAACCCCCCTCCACCCTTTTAAAAAAAACACCAAAAACCACCCAGGTTAACAACATACCACCAATACTTATCCACAAGAGTAACATACCATTCTCTTTCAAGAATTTAAAAGCATCTGAATATCCTTGCTCACAGATCTCTCCTAGTACCTGCAAGCAGAGGGCAAACGAGTCAGCCAAATAACCAAATAAAAGAAATTCAAAATTCAGATCAAGGGTTCGTGAAATAAAAAGGCACTTACAACTACCTTTCACCCTCGTTAGTGTAAAGTTGTCTTACAGTTGCTATAATTCTATAGATTCAGGTTAATAAGCCTACTGTGTGACACACATGGTCATGCAAATGACTGCTTATCTGTCATCTCACAGATGCGTTGAATTATTCAGTAAGAAGGACAGCATTCTAATGGCTTAGAAGAATTTCCTCTCTCATTTCATGTCTTTAGCATAATGTCAGAAGCAAGTAACAAAGCAACAGGCTGGCTTGGTGGAATATGTCAATTCCCCTCTTCCCCCCCCCATGCTTCCCAATTCCCAAAACTACAAGAGATCAGCTGTGCAATCCTCATGTTCCAGCTCAAACTTAGCCTTCCACATGAAAACATCTTTCAGCAGATGCAACACCAGCTCATCTACTAATGTGCACAGTAGTCCTGGACAAAAGAAAAAGATTAACATATACATAAGTAGAATTTAATGTTTTTCTTTTTCCAAGTGGTTAAAAAAAATTAAAGCATCTACAGAGATCAAAACATTACTTCTCCTCTGTAGTGTATCCCAAGTCAACTGGCAGTCTGTTTTCAACTTTTTCCAGCTTCAGCAACTGCAATTCTAGTGATTTCCCTCATCAAATCTGCAATTAAAAGCTTAGCAAGACTGTATGGGAACAGTTGAATCATGGCCTGCACCACTGATTGATCACCTGGGGAGAAGACCCAGTCAGCTGCAGGAGCACAGGTGAAGGCAATTCAGCTGTGTGACCATAAGGGATGGAGCCTGGCTCCACCTCTCCCAGACCCCATTTAAGGGCTGATTGCCCCTAAGGAAGGCTCTCTCTGCAGATCGCTCCTTCTGGAGTTTTCTTGTAAGCCTACAACACCAGTAAGCATTTTCTATTTCTTTCTGATTATCCTTTCCAATGTGATAACCTTTCCAGCTATACGCCCTCTAAAGACCATCCTAATTTCTCTGTATACTTATCAATTATACACCTGTATACTCGTTGATAATACACAAGACTAATATCTGATGTAAACAGTTTAGAACTTCTGCAAAGTTCTGAAGAACCTGGTTAGCAGATAAGCATGAAGGGACTCTAAACTGACAGTTATTAATTTACCAGCATGGATTTTAAGATAGAATCCTTTGCTAATTCCTAAAGAAACAAAGACAATACCAATTTAAGTCAGAGAGACTAAAAAAACAACCAAAAAAACCCACTAACACAGACTGAATAATGCAAATGAGAAGTGTCATGAGAAAACTTTATATGACCAGATAAAGTGCTGAGATTCCTGGAGCTTTCTGCAAAAGCAAAGCTTTTACATGGAAAAACGTTTTACTAAAAAATACATAAAGGCAGTGAGTTACCTTGGGTTCTGGTGGAAAGAGTGCTTGCGTTAAACGATAAAGGTTCCCCAAACTGAGCTGAATGCTGGTGTTAGTCAGATTCATTTCATGAAAGTTGGCAGAATTCCCCTTTGGACAGATATCGCACTCCCCAGCAAAAGGTGAAACGGTGATGGTATTCTTAGATTCATAGTGAGGCAAGTTGTCACTGATTCCTCCATCCACATAGCGCTGCAAAGATTAAAAGTAAAAAAGAACACTGACATTTTCTAACTAGCAGATTGCCCATGGAGGAATCAAGTAGCATTTGAAACTAATAGAACAGTCTCTGCTATGCTCCCAGACTCAACATTTTGAATAGTATGCTCTGTCCTGTAGTTCCACAGAAAATCTAAGAGCATTCTATTTGGTATTTCTTTGTATGTTTAAGAAAGAACAAATCTGTTTGAAGGATGATAATCCCACACAACATGAGCTAAAATAATTGGCACAACTGTCTCCTCTTCCTCAAAGGACAGCGCTAACCTATGAGGTACCAGGGTGCTTCTGCAGAAAGAAGAGAAGAGAATAGCTCTACACTTCCGAGTTTTAGGTTCCTCAATATTAAACCATACTGTTTAAAAAGAGTTGCTTACAATTGCTCCTGCAATTAGAATTTGCAATCAAAGGATGATAAATATTCAGACATTAAGAAATTGCAAATAAAAGTGAAAAAAAGCTTTGCACACAAGTTTAGAAGTTGTCCCAAGTTGTACTTTTTGGTGTGTTCAGCTGCCCATGTCCATAGCTTTAACACATCATCATCTCCAATGTTTTAGGATCCAAGAACTGAAGAGTTCTATATTGAGGTAATGGATCTGTAATGCAGCAGCTGCAAATCTTAACCAGTCACTCACAGCAGCCTTCACTCCAGTGGGGCCAGTTTTAGACAGTTTGTTCTAACAGCATCAAAAGATCACCTCTGTACCAACTTTGCTGTTTTAGTGGCCCCATTTTCCTCCTTCCTAGCCAGGCATCAGACAGAACCTGTAGGTCCTTTTATAAAATGGAAAGGCAAGGTGACTTTGAGCAGGAGCAACCTGGATTACCAGTTAAATATGCATTGATACTTGCTCCCCAGCCACTGTGAGAAACAAACTAGGAATGAGGAAAAGGACAGCTCAGAGCAATTTATTCAACATACTCTTCTAAAGAAGCCTGTTCCTACCTGCCAGCTTTTATGGACACTCTTTAGACCCAGCAGTAAGCAGATACTGACAAACTTCCTACAGGTGTATAATGCAATCACCAAACCCTCTGTGGAATCATCATAAGAGGTCTGGCCAAGAAGAAAAGGCACAGCCACAAAATGCAGCCTTCTCATTCAGTTATTCAGAAGTGGAAGCACATGCCTGAATTATGTTGGTTGGTTTTCATTGGGTTTTTTGTTTGTTTTGGGGGCAAAGGGGACCGTTGTTGTCATTGTTTTCGTTGGGGTTTTTTTTTTGCTTTTTGTTTCCAGCTTCTGCCTATCTGATCCCCTTAACGTGTTTAGAATCTAAACCTATGGATACGGTTGAAAGGTGTAAAACAAAAAGCAAACAAAATACAACAACAAGCATCAACCCAACACACTTCACAACTGGCAATCAGGTAGAAAGGTGACCCTTTTTTCCTACTTAGTGAGTGAAAGACTGGTAGGTCTCAGTCATTCTCTTTGGTAAGTGCACACTAGCCTGGTGAGGCACATAGCTTGTGCCTTGTCACAACGTAACTGTCTCTTACTAAAGACAGGAGGGAGAAAAGAGGGCAGAAGGAAACTTCACACTGGGGAAGGACCTCAAATCCAACAGAAACCAGCCTTTGGCAGTTCTACCACTTAGAGAATAGCTAGCCTAGAACTGAAGTTGTTTTATATTATGAAGTCGTTTTATATTATGAAGTCCTTCAGCAAACCTGCTTCTTCTGCTGATGCTGACCATGCTGTCAAATGGAATGCAACACAGACTGGAAGGTAACGCTCTGAAAACACTCTGAACTTCAGCTGTTGGAGCAGATGCACACAAGTAAAGAACTGTTGCATATTACTAGTATTGCACACTTACTAGACATTATCCACAAGTCTTTGTTTTAAAGTATATGTGCAGGAAGCACCAAGCCACTAAATGACAGGAATCTACCAAGTTTAAATACTGGACATTCCACAGTATTTAAGCCCTCCAGGAGTCATACCGAGCAAATGCAAATGTGGTATTCTTACCAAGTTACAACATGTCTCCTAAGCACTAAAACAATACCAAACTCATTGCAAAGAACAAAAGGATAAGGTCTCCCTTCTCCCTTCCCTCAAAATAGGGCCAAATAAAGCATCACTTGTACATGTTTGTACTCTGAATGAGGTCTTTTAAAATAACATTGTTGTCTGGTGACAAGGACTGAATAGCCAGATTATCCTGGATCCACCTAAACCTTGGATTCAGTCCAACGTCCTGTTTTCATAACACCTTTAATCTGGAGGAGTTTAAGAAGACATACAAGGTTTAGAAATACAGATAAAGAAAAATCCCCATACAGTTCTAATCACTTTTGCTTTAATTTAGGCATTTCACGGCTATCCTTGACCTTTTAGTACTTACAGATAGCCTCGAGAACAGTCTGTAACCAACCACTTTTAAGGATTTTTTTTAATGTTTTTCTTTTTTCCTGCATTTTTCCCCTCTCCTTGTTGAAAGAAAACAAAATTTGGAAGGAAAGAAAATACAACTTAGTGCAACACCATAACAAAAAGCCATTAACGTGAAGCAGGTGCGTGCTTTGCGTCAAGACCTGTTAACCCAAACGCCTACAACCAACTACGCGAACTTATCTGCAGTTCTTACCCCTTGAATGGGGAGTTTTAGGAAACTCAGAATAGCCACAAAGTATCAAGAGATTCAGTAACCATGAGATTATGTGCATTAATGGGAACAGACAAACAACTTGTAACAAACATACAGCTACAATACTAAGAGCTTTGATGAGAGGATTGATTTTATACTGTGATAACAAAAAAGCATATACACTGTTTTTCGTTATTTTCAGAAGAGCTGAAATTATCTTTAGATCTTAACAGAGACTTACCACACCTCTAAATGATGGTGGAATTAGGCCACAATAAATTGGGACAAATGAACTACAGATCAATGCCTGCAGGAAAACGAGATTATATAAATAAACAGCAACCGCTCTGTTACTGAAATTATCATTTACATTCATCTCTTCAGATGCTAGCAAAACCAACTGAACGAGCAACCAAAACAACCCAGGAAGTACTCTTACATAATTACTAAAAAAATAAAGTTATTATCAAGTATTATTTTATGCAAAGGTTGAGGACATTCAATTTTGTTATTGATGTAATCACATTTCACCTATAAAAAAAGATTCACAAGACAACCATCTGTAGAAGTATTAATCAGAAAGAAAAAGTTCACTTTAATTTCCTCAAGCTACACATTTCCTGAATAAGCCATGTAACTACTTCAGGACACCTGCATGATTCCAGAGGACTGATGTTGTACTAGCTTTTACACTGGTATTAAGAAATAATAATAAAAAAAACTACTTTTTAATGCTTCCTGACCACTGCTTTTATAAGAATAACTTTGCAAAATATTCTTCATGACAGATACAGTTTCTTTAGATGCAAAGCACTTTAAAGGCATATCTGTTTTTAAGACTGATCTCTCGCACACCTACTCACTCCATTAATAGCTGCATTAACTGGAAAAACTTATAAATGAGTGTCATGATAAAGTTTGAATGAATTTTTAAAGCACAGTCAAAGTAACAGCGAGCACAGTAACTAAAAGTAACTGGAGCACAGGAAGTTCCGCACCAATGTGCGCAAGAACTTCTTTACGGTGAGGGTGACGGAGCACTGGAACAGGCTGCCCAGGGAGGTTGTGGAGTCTCCTTCTCTGGAGATGTTCAAGACCCGCCTGGACGCCCACCTGTGTGACCTGGTGTAGGGAACCTGCTTTGGCAGGGGGGTTGGACTCGATGATCTCTGGAGGTCCCTTCCAACCCCCACGATTATATGACTCAAGATGTTTAAAATCAAAACACAACAGAAGACATCAAATGGACTCAAGACTATAAAAACCTCAGAAAGTTGCCAAAAACAAACATACCTGGACAACTTCTTCTTTAGAGTTAAAGTTAGATATCAGTGTGTTTTTACCATCTGAGACTCTAGTTAGTGAAATGCACAGTCTGCCTGATGACAGCAGGTGAGTGTTTTCTGGCAGATTTCTCATCAAACCATCTCTTATTATCTTTATCACATTAAATGAAGGATGAAGAGGGCCAAGATTCCGCTTTCTAGCTTCTTTGGCTAATGCCAGAACATCCGCACATGCTTCAGCTGCAAGTAAAACACATTTCATTTAAAGACGGAAGATAAGCCAAAAAAAAGAAACCCATCAAAACCCACACTCCCATTACTAAAGCATGTCTAGAGCTCCAACTGGTTGCCAGCATGAAAAAAAACCCACGAGATTTTTAACACAGAAACTAACCGCCCATCAGCGTTTAACTGAGAGTTTGAGTCTTCTGAAGAGGGAAAAAAAGAAAGAAAGACAGAAAGAGAATCACTAAGACATTCAAATAGTTGTGTTCTGGTGAAGACCCAGCCACTACGTTACTTATATTTGTTATTTCCATATAGACTGTAGATGTAAAACACCCCTGTAAAACACCACCTCTAATTAAAAATTATCCATTCTGGAAACCATGTTCTTTAAGAAGAAAAAAAGATGAGTAACCTTCCACAAGCACAGATGTATTCCATATGCAACATCCACTAAAATTACATAGTGTGGAACTTAAATCCGTGTGCTATCTCTGCTGAAGAAGCCTTGGTTCATCACAGCTAGTAACACTGGTCTGACCTTAACAGAACATACTGTTACAGGGTTACAGGACACAGCAAAGGAAACATTTAGTGGAAACTTAAGGTAGGGAACCTTAAAGCAGTAGGTGAGGAACACAGTGGAGATATGCAACACAGGTCTCCACTTAAGTAGGCTTTTTGTGTATGTTTGTTTTTTAAGCCAATACATAACAGATATCTTATTAAACCTCCTCTAATTAAATCAGCATTTAGAAACTAGATCAAACCACTACAGAAGACCATCGTTCCTACAGAACACCTAAACTGCTCTAACAACCACACACACAGTCACATTTAACAAGGCTAACATCACAGCTCATCCACCTGACACAGCTTTGTTTAAACATTGAGTATTATGCTCCTCCAGGGCATACTTTGGGGATATTGGCTGATAAGCCAGTCAGCTTGGAAGCGGAAGGGGAGTAGGGGGAAGGAAGGCCAAAGTAACAGGTCATTAACCTGAGTGATACATTACAAGGTCACCCACAAATATGTTCAGAACCTGCAAATTTTAACTTACATAGCTTCCTTCTAGAACAGATAGGATTCAACTTACCAAGCTAACCATAAGCACTGCACTAGAAAGAACTTTGCTTAAGCTTTTGAGTTCATTTTTTTGAAAACATTATCTTTCTACAATGTTATTTTCTCCCCTCAAGTAGTAATATTTCAACCTTTCTTAGCATACTAAGTCATGCTGTTTTCTTTTATGCAAGGACATCTGAGCGGGTGACCACATCATCACAAAAATATCAGGTCTCCAAGACACCTATGGAGAAGATCTAAGCTGTGAGCACCTCAATGACCCCTGTTTGGATCAACCTAAAATGCACATCATCTTCTGAAGCACAGCCACCTCCAACCTCCTCCCTCCACCTTCCCCAGAACTCACAGAAGAAAGTTCCCCCCTCTGCACCCGTGCCCCCCCCCGCCCCGCCATGTTCAGTGGCTGTTTACATTAACTCAAACTTGTAGTTCTACATACTCTAGCCAACAGACAACAAAAAGCAAGAAGAAAGCCTTTACTTAAAATATCCAGCTACAAACCTCCAAAAGGTGAACCACACAAGTCAAATTAAGTCAGAAATCCTGTACACAAACACAACTGTAGTTTTATGTGCAGTGATAAGGACGTGAATTCAGGGCTGAGTTCAGCCAAGTTTTGAACATCTCCACAGACAGAGATCCCACTGCCTCTCTGCTCACCTATCCCTACATTTTCCCCATCCCATGGGGATTTTCTTTTCTTTGTATCATAGAATCACCAAGGTCGGAAAAGACCTCTAAGACCATCCAGTGCAACTGTCCACCCATCACCAATATTTCCCAGTACCTGCTAAGAATTTCCCATGATCCAGCTGTGCCCCTGCCTCTCACCCTTACACCAGACATCTCTCAGAAGAGCTGACTCTGTCTCTTCCTACAGAAAAAGGCAACTGTGAAAGCATATGGGACATACAGCCACAACTGCAGAAATATCTACTTTTATGTGTATTACATGCTATCAGCGTAAAGGAACTGCATGGTACAAACTAATAAAGTGTATGAAATTATTATAATGTTTCTTCAGACCTTACTGGTGATCCACTGCTTTCACACAACCACACAAAACTAGCAGCTAAAAGGATGCAGAATTAACAGGGATATTCCCTCTCATCAAAGATCTTAGAATGTGGCTGCTTTTGATATGTCTTCTAATAACCCCAAGTGTCTTTAGAAAAGATTTCCAGGAGAGACACTCTCACTCATAAAACTTTGTACCAAGGATAGTGCTCACAAACAAACTAGTTATTCTATTATTTACAGATAATTCCACTTGGTATCTTATCTGTAAGATAATTCCAAGAAAGAGATGATGTTGGAATAAACTGAAGTTAGCGAGTCTTAGTTCTTAAAATACTAAAAGTCATAAAACTTAATATCAAAGATTTTCAGGCAAGCAATATGAATTATTTTTGTGCTTATAAGCACTTCTAACATTCAGTGCAGCTTCCTAGACCTTTTAAGTAACCTACAGCTAATTAGAACTTAATACTGGACATGTACTACAACTAAATTACTACTGTGGACAAACATTTGTTTTAAAAGCTGGTATCAAGCTCATAACAACTCGTGTGTAACATTAGTACCTTCAGGTTAAATCGAAACATGAAAGTAGTGCAAGTGTATTGCTAAAGCTTTGAAGAAATTAATCAGAATTGATACAGACCAGTGGCTGAGCAGCAGGGAGAAGCATTTCACCGCATCAGCCCTTTGCAGGCAGAGAACTTTTGCCATTTTAGTGAAGAGCCCTCCAAAAAGTTTGAAGAGAAAACCTAAACCCTCTCTCAGTTCAAAACAAGTTCTCATTGTTTCCTCCTCTCTCTCTGAAATGTGAATATACAATCTCAAAGTACTAAGCCTGTTAGGGGTACCATGAACAAAGACTGTCACTTTTGAGTCACAAGCCTTTATGCAACAGATCTCTTTGTTCTAAAGGAAAACCACTTACAGATTTGCAGAAATTTCATACACTTCTCAAAACATGTTCTAGTCACTATTTAAAACAGCTTAATATTTTATTGCATCAAGCTGCTTTAACATTCAACATGTCAGATTTACTAGGCCAATATATTTGGACTCTCACAAGCCCTCAATAGGTGGAAGCGTGGAATGCTTCTCACACTGCCAGGCAAGCAATATTTCACAAGAGAAACTGTATTTACTCGCAAACTAGCATCTGTCATCGAAAAAATATCTGGTACAGATACAAAATAGCACTATCTCGATTACTTAAATTACAGCCAGACTGGTAGAACACCATGAGTTATCCCGAGTTGGAAGGGACTCACGGTGATCATGATGTCCAATGCACTGCTGCACACACAACCACCCAATACCAAACCCCACGCCTGAGAGCTGTGACCAAACACAGCCTGAACTCCAGCAGCTCAGTGCCACGACCCTGGGGAGCCTATTCCGGGGCCCAAGGTCCCTCTGGAATTGTTCTTAACAACTTATTAACATCAACCACCTTAACCAACCTCCTACCTAGCTAACCCGTGCAGTGCCAAGGCCAGAGAAAAGTAGCGCGATGAAGCCAACCTCAGTGCTGATCGTACCTCACTCAGCCGTACCCCAAGGGAAGGGAAGCTTTAGGGGCAGCAGGGCAAAGCTAACTGGAACTCTAGTGCAAAGGTAACCGGAGCAGGGACGCGCTCGTCTCCCAGGAAGGCACCCTGCGCTGACTCCAGCCGCGGGCCGGGCCGTGAGGGGCGCTCCCCGCACAGCTGCCATCGCCATACAGCAGCGCCGCTCCACAGCCCCGCGCCGCCCCGACCCCGGCACAACCGCGGGCAGCCGGCACCGCGTGGCTCGGTGGGCTGCCAGACGGACAAGGTCAGCCAGGCAGGAACGCGGCCCGACCCGCCCGCCACCGCCGCGCCGCCGGCCCCGCCCGCATCCAGCCTGCCGCCCCCGCCCGTTCCGCTCAGCTCAGCTCCGACCCAGAGAGCCGCCTCCGACGAGCACGGCGCCGGCCAGCGCCCCGGCCGAAGCGCCGTAGATGTGCCGGGCGTCGCGGATGATGTGCGGGGCGTGCTCCTGCAGGCAGGTGGCCGCACCGATGTGGTAAACGCCCAGAAAGCCGCAGCCGGCAAAAGAGACATTCCAGCCGCGCTCGCGATCCAGCATGGCCAGCAGCGAAGCAAAACGCTACCGCTCCGAGCCCGCGCCGCTACCGCCCACACCCCGCCGGTCGGCTAGTGGGGCCCTCCTTCGCCTTTACATGGCGGCCGCGCCCAGCGCCGCCCGCCCGCCAATCGCCCGCCGCCCCTCGCCGCGTCGCGATGGTACAAGGCGGCACAGCCAACCCGCGGGCGGCTTCAGAGGAGGCTCCGCCCCGGGGCGCGGCTGCGGCACGCTGAGGCTGGGAGGCCGCTCGAGGCCCCGCGTTCTTTAGTGAGGTGGGAGGTGGCCGTGAGTGCTGCCTTTTGGTCCAGGTCAGTACAGCATAGCTCGGTGGGAAGCTCTCAGCTTTGTATGGCTCAACCCTTGGATAGGGTAGAAAGTGCAGATTTAGCAATTTTCCCATTATCTGAGGCTGAAAAGATCATATTGTACGTGTGATGATTTAAAACAGCATTTCATGACAGTGCACAAAAAAGTACAAGGAGAGCAGCTCGGTTCATCCAAAGCCCAAGCGACCAGCAGGAGCCAGGCATTTCCACATGCCTAAACACCTCCAGAAGTTCTGTAGCACGGCAGCACTGATTGACAATAGATGAATAATACAGCATCATAGAATCATTGAGTTGGAAAGGACCTTCAAGATCACAAAGTCCGACCACCCACCTGACCTACCAAGACCCACCTCCAACCCATGCCCTCCCATAAACACCTGCAATGGTCTGCATAGCACTGTGTGACGCACTGCCATGTCACCCCACTAACTCTCCAGGGAGCAGACCCATTTGCCAGCGCAATGCTGTGTAAAAGCTGTCTTGTGGCTATGTAATCTATCTCACGGCCCAGATTAAGCAGGTGCCATCCTTGAGTCAGCACACCCAGACTCCTGCCAACACTGGTGTAGCAATACCATCGCACTTTCAGGTCTGCAGGTGTTTTCTTCGCCGCTAGCTCAGATATTTCTGTGAAGAGTTGCATTGCAGGCCTGAGAGGTGCTCTTAAATGCTTCTGTGCTCAAGTGCTCTGGAAATCTCAAAAGAATCTAAGGCAGGATTTATCTCCCTGGAAAAAGGTGCCGGTTTCCTCTTGTAGTATAAGAGGAACCAGTAGTTGTATGTGACTCCCATCCATCTCCACAAATCCCAGAGTTTCCATCAGGATCCTGCTGTAATGCTGGTAGAATGAGAGGCTCAGAAGGGAATTCACAATGAGCTCCCCAAAGCTGTGCTGTAAGAAAAACAGAACAGTATCTGAAACCCTTTAGGATTTAATTGCCTGTCAGGGCTGCGGGAAACCTATTCAGCCACCTGCATGCACCATCGTATCCTAACATCTCAAAAGAGACAGAGAGGAGCTCACACTTTCAAAAACACACCTAGGGGAGGTTGTGTTGTGCAATTTATTTGCAGGGCACACTGCCAGGAAGACAGAGCAGGAGTCAAGCTGTTTTTCAACCTGAGTGGGCTTGAAGCCAATTCTGAAAAGTCACGATGTAGTTTTACCAGCAAGATCTTGAATAATCCTTGGGCAAAATATGTACTATCATGAGGAAGTCTGAATTTTATCTCTAAATGAACACCATAAGCAGTGGGCCATATTTTCAGTTTCCCAGTCTCTAACAGCTCTCCAGCCACCTGTATCTACTTGGGCCATGCATCTTCATTTGTTCGTCATCTCACCACTTCCATAGGCAGAGCAGTGTGTCCTCAACCCAATCCTACCTGTTGTTCTGGTGCTTCTCTTCATTCAGCTCACAGAGAAGGAAGGAGCTGAAAATGGAGAGGGAGCCACATCCTACACTTCCTAAATTTGGAAGTGAATGACCACTTTTTCCTCCCCATTTTCTTCTAAAAGAAAGAGCCATCTCTTCTGTTTTTTTTTTTAATTCTATCCACTTGTGCTCTCACACTATTTACTCAGAGCTTACATACAAAAAAGTACCATTTCTTAATCCATGCTTTTGAAAAAGAGGCACTGAAGTCCTCAGAGATGGACAGCTCTGACCAGCTACAGAAACTGGACAGGGAGAGTCAGTTAAATAGCAGGGGAACAAGGGATGTCATTAATTATTCCATCAAGAGATTTTCCAGTGCTAATCTCAATTTTGCAGGCAGAGATCAACTCCACTTTATAAATTATTTTTAGCCCTAAGCTGTCACTACAAGTCTGTTCCTGAACCTCATTTCTTTAATAGTTAGGAGCCTTTGCGTTTCTACCGTACAGTGATACACAGCCATTCATAACGATCTATTCTTGTACTCTGTCCTTTTACTTTAGTAATTCTTTCACTGACAATGCACGGAATGATAAGCCTCGTTCTCTGCCAGCCCTCGTCTGTGACACTGGGGTAGCTGGGCTCCTTCAGCCCTCTGTCATGAGACAGGTGCTGCAAATGTGCCCTGACCAGTCCTGTAACCAGTCCTTCAGACAGAGCACCCCTAGAGCCTTACAGTTACAGTCTTTATTAGGGAAGCTGAATCTCTAATTCTGATTAGTTATAAAATGAACGAAGTCCTTCCTCATCTCAGCTTAAATTTTTTGGTTTGGTGATTTTTTTTTTTTTTTTTTTTTTTTTTTTGTTATTGCTGCTATTTTTGAGGTGGATATATTTATTTTATTATTTTTTAGAAATATTTTCCTCCGTACACAACACCAAGTTTTCTCTACACTGTAGTCCTCCCTCCTGCATATGCCTCTTCTTTTTTCAGTACCAGTTTTTATCTCCTTTGGCTGCTCTGTAACAGATCTTGTAATTTCTCCACTACATCATCTCCAGCTTTGTAAACAGCTTCTCATGCAAAATATCACCAGTGGTACAGGTAGACAGGATGGATCCTATTTCCCTTGACTGGAAAACCAGCTGTCTCATCAAAAAGGTAGATTTGTTTAACACACTGAACGTTTGGCTAATCACTTGCCTATCTCATCTCCCTTTTATCTCCAGGCCTATAAGGATCATTGTTCTTCCTCTCAAAACCTGTTCAAATCCTTTTTGTTGTTGTTGCTCACATTAAGTTTATTCATTTAATTCCAGATACAGGTCTATCTGCCCTGAATCTCATAGCTTTTTAGGATAAAAATCCTATAAGCTAGCTCTGAGAACCGGGCCACCTGAGAAAACTGATGCAACCTCTTCACAAGCCCTACCAACTAACCTTACTGCAGTTGTACAATATGCAATTTCAAAATTGTCTATTTTATCTCACATATCACTACATATACTATGCTGCAATCAGTGTTGCAGGCATCCTAAATCCTTTACTAATCCACTCCATAGCTATTTTTTCAGTAAGTACAGGGAAATGAACTAAGGCCTCAGGCAAAGTAATAGAAATTTAGTGTAGTTTGAAGGAGTACAAACTACCAGGAAATGTGCATGCAGCTTAAACATCTGTTTACAGATGCCAACCCAGCTCAGTGCTTGGCATGTAAACTCAACAAGCGTGCCGTCTGTCCATTATGTAGCCACTGAAAGCTTCTCCCTTAATCCTTTCCATTTAGCTACATTGCTAATTATGATTTAGGTGTGCCATTTTCCTAAGAGACTGATTAAATCCACTGTTAAAAAAAAATGTATTTCTACAGTACTTACCACTACTTAGAAGAAAGATACCATTGAAGTACTAAGTTTACTGAAGGCATATCATTTATAAATAGAGGAACCACATAGGACAAAGCATATGTAGGAGGCAACAAAAGAACGCTACTGGACAGATGACAAGTAATCAGGTCTGAGATCTTGGGGGGAGAAAGAATATGAGCTCTGGTCTCTTTGTTATTCCATAACTCTCATTTATGTACCCTGAATATGCCAATTTGTCAGAGGAATTAATTATAATCAGTAACAGATGAATTTCACATCTTATAGTCAACCTGTGTTATTTGGGCACATCCTATTACTATTTGGGCACTATCTTCTAAACTGGAGATCAGAAGACCAAAGCCTTGGCTATTAAAAATGCATGAGGAACCACAGGGCCAGGGCAAGAAAGTGTTGCTTTACAGAGGGAGGTGAGCTGAGGACAAATACTAATCATAACCTGGAAAGGAATCCCATTATATTCCTTGTGCCAAGGCTCCACACGCACACTGTTGCTCTGCTCACTGACTTCTGCCTCAAGGTGTATTTCTGGAGAGCAAGGACTGAGAATGTTATTTACACTTTCCTGAAAATAGCCTGTTATAGTTTTTCATCTATTTGCAGCACCAGCTGAATTACCCTCTACTCTATTAGCCTTTACAGAGAAACTACATTTGGCATAAACATAATTCTTGGCCAATAACAGGATTCCAGATCTTCCTAAAACAGCTGTATCGACCAACAGACAGATAGTTTATGGCAATATTTTTCTGTTCACATGGTCCATTAGGCTTGCAGAGGTCACAGGTTAACTGCTCAAGTTTCATTGGCAAGAGACTGAAAGTAGGTCATTGTAGTGAAAGACACTGACCGGCTTTTTCCTTGGGGCTGACCTTGCTAGTCTCTGAGAAAATGTTTAGGGTTTGGCTTAATGTTTTGGTGAATATATTCCTAAGCTGTTTTAGTAAGGAGTAATAAACCTACACAAATTTCAGTATGTATTCTCAAAAATTGGTTTGTACACAGCTAACAGTAGATGCTGACAGTTTCTAAGCAGTTTCAGTGCAGCTTCCAACCTTCACTTCGTAGTTCTAATGTATGCTTTGAACTACACTGAGAGGCCTGTTCTGAGTTTTATTTGGCAGTGGACTGACAGACACTGGTTTAGGCAGTGGGAAAGCAATCATAAAGATTTATATGACAGAAGCAATACAAAAATCTATAAGCAGGTAAAGCTATCCCTGGAGCTTTCTGTGGGTTTCTGTCATAATCTTTTTTAAGGAAAAAACAAATAAACAAACAAACAAAACCTAACAGCATGCAATTCTCTTTAGAAAATAAAACAGCAATTTCACATACCTTTTGCTGGGATCCAGCACTAAGTCATTCTGTAGAGATGGACTCTTGTTTTCCCAGTAATGCCTGAAGCGTGAGGATAGTAGAGCCAGCTTTTGAAAATTTCAGTGCAGTATCTTACACTATGCTCTTGGAAAATTGAAGACCAATACTGGAAGCTATATTAGAAGAACTTCATTTGGTTACTTTGGCTGGTAAAAAGGAAGCTATTTTATAACTATTGTTGAATCTCAAAACAGATAGGAGATCTTCTGAGCTAGGTTCATCTAAATACATTATCTGTTGAAATGCTCCTTTACCACCAACCTTCACTAGAGGTGATGTGGGAAGAGAAAATGTAGTGGTTTTTTTAAAATTCAGTTTACAAAACATGTGCTAAGTAACAAAACATTCAGCAGATTTGCCTTTGACCAGCTTGTTTGTCAGCAGGTCTCTGTAAAGAACAGAACAGATTTTAGATATGATGCAGATGACACATGCTATCACACACTCCGCATCACTATGCTGCTAACAAGAGTTTAGTTAATCTGCATCACATGTAACCCACTCACCAGTAATCAAGAGCTGTTTATAATCAAAAGTACAAGTATCCACCTCTTGCTAAAGGAATTACAACAGTGACTGAATAAAAACCAGTAAACATTGTCTGCATTTTCACATTCGGAGAGTGGCTGGAACCTGTATAACTAGTTCTGATAGAAGAAACATTGAGTTTTCATATCTTGAATTCCTTGGTGTGATCTGTTTTTCATCCTCAAGGTTAAATAAGTCTCGAGAGTAGCAATTTGCTTCTCCGGTCTGACACCACAGCTGTTGCATTTATTCTTCATAATTTCATAATTATTGCACAGAACAAATGGCTTAATGCTATTTCACATTAATACGGTCAAAAATTGGTCTGCTATATTTTCACAGCATTTCTGTTTCCTAACCTTGTGTCCTGATTCATATGTGGCAATAGTCTATTACAAAAGACCGCTTGCTACTTTATATATCCTGCATATCCTAAATGAGATACAGCAATGACTGTGCCCACTGCTGATTTGCAACTTCTGCTTTTCTGATCAGTTATTTTTAAAGGACTAAGAATTTTTGAGACAGGAAACTAATACAATTGGGAATGGCTAACAAACTCAAGGGAAAATTCAGACCTCCACTAGAGTTAGATTGTTCAAATCTTGTCTTGCAAAGCGCAAGTTCCTTTTTCTGCTTGAAATGGAGTTATTAGAATTACGTTTTCTCTCTTTAAGCTGCATCATTTCTACATTAACGATATTTTTTAATAATAATTCTAGCTATTACTATATATGTTAACTGCTGTGTGACAAATAATTTTGTGACTTAGAGACCTAATTATCTCGTCATAAAAAGGCCTAATAATCAACATCTTACAACAGCTGCTGAGCCAGTGTCAAAGCCTCCTCTGTGCTCCTGACCTAAGAAAAGACTCCAAACCTGTTATTGCTCTAAAGATTAGGTACCTGTCTTCCCAACTCTAGGACCAGTAGTATTCAGGAAATTGCTCTAGAGATAGACATGTAGATAATGAACCATTTATCCAGCAGAAAACTTCCCAAGAGTTATGATACATTTCAAGATAATCCACATTAAGATTGTTCTGTATTATTTTGTATTCACCTACTTACAGAGGTTTCCATTCTGTAGACAAATTGTCTACAGAAACAGCTGATCCTTCACACAGCACTGGGAGATGAAAATAGAATGTTGTGGAACTAGCATTTGTAATAAAAGGAAATTATTGCTTGTGTAAATAGGAACCGGTATAATTAGTAACCAGTAAGCTGCTTATTGTGCATTAGCCCCTTTCTTAACATTTGAAAATGTGGTAAGAAATTCTGGAGAGAGGATTAAAGAGATGAGCACAGGTGAAGATGCTGTCAGCAGAGTATGTGGGTGGGATAAACATAAACACTGTGTACAAATGCAGCTGTTTATTATAGTAGACCTAGCTCCCTTGATTCTTTAAATATCAGAGATTTGAAATTTCTGTGTTTCTTCCAGTTGGAGAACGGAAGAAATGGATACCAAACAGTTGTACCTTGCAAATGACTGGATGACAGAACCGTATAATGAGAGTATAATGGGAGCAGGGATTGCAAAGTGCCACAGAAGATTACCCAAAGGAGTTCAGACTTTCAATACATTAAATACTGAGCTCTAGGACAGCAATACCAATCTGAGGAGCCCGTGTTCTTTGCTGTGCTCGTACAAACATCTGTGTACAGTTGACTGACTGGAAGAACTACTGAACCAAGAAATAACTGGTTCTCCTCTGGGGTGTTTCTCAACCTAAGCAATTCTGCTCCTTGACAGCTAAACCCACAGCCTCACTGTGGTCAAGCTTTCTTGCTGTTTTTGCAAGCTAGGTGACTTGGGGAAAAGGGCTGTACAAGAAATAGCAGAAGGAGCATTCCTTGCAGATATTGGGGGGAGGGAAGCTGAGGCTGGAGGCAGCCCAGGTGCATGTGATATAAAATGCATACAATGCACAATGCATGTAATGCAGTGTTTAGCAACCTTTCTGAGCAGAACAACTATGCTGTATACATAGGGTAGGATTTTAAGTTATTCTGGTGTTGAGAGAAGCTAGATGATCATACTGTGTACATCGTGACCTAGTTTAATACTATAGCTTGTTAGTTTGTAGTTTTCCCAAATACGAGAATGAAAAAGGCAATTCGTAGAGTCAGCCTTTTCCCAAAAGGTCTCACAGGACCCTGAAGTAAGATGAAGAGCTGGAAGTTTGGAGCAACCAGTGGAGAACATCGCTAGAGAAAGTAGATGAAAATATCAGAGCTGGCTACAGCTTCATCTGTGGGCTAAAGAGGTGTTACAGAGGTGGTCCTAAATGACCTCCTTCAGTCCCAGCTTCTGTTTTAATCACTGAATTAGTGTAAGGAGGGTGATGGTCAAGGCTCTTCATCCTATAACTTTGCTTATCAGGAATACAGAGTTTTTTCTATTTGTTTACAGAGGAAAGATGTTATTTAAACTCAGTGAGGAATGCATCTAAGCTATGTATCTCTCATTGGCTTAAAGTAAACATCCGTCCTCACATTCTCTTATCAGTTATTTTAGGCTGTTAACTCTGCTGAGCCCTGGTTATTGTAAATTCCATTTTGAAGAATTCACAATTCTTCCCATTTGTTGCATAGGAAATTTAAGCATAGCTTAAACTCAGGGCTGTAAATTTTATCTCAGGGGATCAAGCTTTTCAAGGTAGCCATTGAAACAGCCAGTACACCCCACTCCTCTTGCAGATGTAATCATTTCATTTTAATCTAGCTGACAGTAGGTAATATCTCATTGTTTAACTGTTCAGTAGGCAGATGATATGCACAGCAGAAACTGAGAAACTTCTGTGTTCCCAGCTTACCCAGGAATCCTACAGAAGTTCAAATCAGCAAGAATTTTACTGTAGACTTCCAATGTCATTAGGTGTTTGAGTGCCATTATAAATCAATTATCTATCTATTGTTATTACAATTAAAATAAATACCAGGTCCAAATCTTGCACTGCTGTAAATCAACATATACTTCTAATCTAGTGAACCTGCATGCTAGTGAACTTGCATGTAGTTTTGAAAAACAACAAACTGCTCCGCTGGAGTAAAACCTTTACTTTGAATAGGTCTTTGTTTGCTTCAGTGATGTTTTTCACTGAGAAAAGTAGTATAAAATTTGTACTGGAAAGATAAAATGTTCTAGACCCATAAAATATGACAGCAACGATTAGCTGACAGGTGACTTACACCTATGTGGTAAGTCTGCTAGAACTTCATTTGAGGACCAGGGATAACTAGAAAAGGGACTGCATGTAGTTATATGGCTTGAGAGGAGGAGAGAGCTGTGACAGGGACTACCATCTCTCTTTTGTCATTGAAACTAAAGAGAAAGGGGCTGTAGCTCCATCTGACCTGGAAGAAGAACAGCAAAGAAGAATAAACAAGAGGAGTGTTTCTGCTCTGTGAGAGCAGAAACGCTTGATCACGTCAGTTCTCTCCTACATGTACAAGGCGAAGTCACCCGATGTCCCCTGTCCATGATTAGTGTGCTTGGACCAGTGTAACCCCCTTATCAATTCTGAAGCAGCTGTATGAGGAGGAATTTCTTATTGTACTCAAACTCACTCTGTAATCCTATAAGTCAGTGGAAGTCTTTCCTTTGATGAAGGATTCTGGAACATATCCTGTAAATACAGCCATAAGGCTTTTGAAGATTAAGGCCTGGGTTTCACATGACAAGAATGTAGAATGTGATGGTGAAGAGAGAGTTAAACAACTAATCTTTCAACAAAGCAAGCATTTGTCTGGGCTTGCCACTTCTCACACTGTTGTGCAACAATCTTGTAAGTAACACAGCTGAACAAATTGAAAAAGGATTTCAGAGCATGTAGGATGACAACTGAAAGATGGACTTTTGCCCCCTCTAGCCATTAATACAAAGGCTGCTCCAAAAGTAATGCCTCCTATTTTATTATGTTGGCTCTATGGCAGTAGAGGTTGGACCTTCCAGCCAATATCCCAATATATTTTGTTGCCATGTGACAGATGGAAGGAAAGGGGCAGTCTGACAAAATGGTGTCTGATGGAAGTGCGGAAGAAGCAAAGGTGTGTAACTGAACTCCTCCATGCATAAAAAATGGCACCCATTGACATCCATCAACACTTGCTTAACATTTACAAATACCAAACTGTAGATATAAGCACATAAGGCAGTGGGTGGTACATTTCAGAAGTGGCAACAGTGAGGTGAAAGAAAAGGCACGTTCCAGGCAGCCAAGCACAGAACTGTGCGCAGAGCTGAATATCAGCTTCAGTGTATTGAAAACAATGGTGGAATATTGCAAAGTTTGTACCAAGTGGGTCTTACGAATACTCACGCAGGAACAGAAAGAACATCATATGCAAGTTTGTCAAGGCATATTGAACAGCATCGTTACTGTTGATGAGATGTAGTGTCACCACCACAAGCGGCAGTCAAAATTGCAGTCAATGGAGTTGCAACATGTGAATTCTGCTTTGAAGAAAAAGTTCAAGATGCAGCCCTCAGCAGATAAAGTAATGTACACTGTCTTTTGAGATAGAAAAGGGGTTATATTTTTGGATTTCCTGGAACCTGGACAAACCATCAGATCTGACTCCTACATCATGATGCTGTCTAAGCCGAAGGCTCAAACTTCCAGAGTCAGGCCAGAGAAGAAGAGAAGCTGTCTTGCAACAAGACAGCTCCAGGTCCCATACCACTCTGAAGACCTGGAGCACGTTGCAAGTGTTGGCTGGGCTGTCCTACCACACCCGCTGTATAGTCTGGATTTGGTACCTTCCATCTGTTCAGCCTGATGAAAGATGGACTGCATGGGCAACGTTTTCCTAGCAACAACACCATCATAGCAGCTGTGAAACAGTGGGTCACCTTTGCTGGTGCAGATTTTTTGCAAGCACAGCATGCAGGCTCTTGTTCATCACTAGTGAAAATGCATAGCTAATGGTGGTGACTATGTTGAAAAATTGTGTTTTGTAGCTGAGAATGTGCTCTCTCAAATAGTGTTATTGTGCTCTTTGTATCTGTTCTCGTTTCCAAGGAAGTAAATAGGAGGCATTACTGTCAGAGCGACTTAAGTATTTATTATCATAGTTATAGTTAAGCCTACTTCTTTGGCTAGAGAAAATTTGCATGAACAATGTAGCAGAGCATGTACTATTAGAGAGACTTCTACTGGCCTCTACAGGAAAATTGTGAAGGCCTCATTTAACACAGTATGGAGATCGTAGCTTTTTAATTTACAGACGTCTCATCCTAAGATACATCTGCTAAAATACAAGCATTTCATTTCTCTGTTAAATTAATCGTTCTGAAACTAATACATGTAGCTGATCCAGGCTTTTGATTTTGTATATGCAGAAAATTCACTTTAGAGGTGTTTTTTTTAATAAAAAAAAAGGTCAGTACTGTCTGCTACAGATATTTTTGTTGCTGTTTCTCAAGAAAAAAATGCACATACACTGCCATTGTACATTTGCTATTTTTCTATGTCCAAGTCAATCATGTTAAATTGTATGAAAAATAATATTAATATGCAACTAAAACAGGTTTAAATGAAATATTTTACCTCACTGGAAGCAAATTGGTTACTGAAGTGAAATATAAGCGTAAAGGCAATTTTGCTGAAATCGTCACATTTCCATGAAGTTGAGCTGTCTTTTATTTAGTTAGAACTCACGTAAACTGATTATTAACTATTGATATTTAGCTGAACTTTCAAACCTCTTGATCTTAATTTGTACATGTAAATAAGACCAGTGACAATTTAACTCAGACAACATTCAGCAAGTCACAGCCTTTTTTACTCTTCAGCTATCTTTTTCTCACTAAAAAGAGTCTTTGGCATCCATAGACAGCAATAGTTTTTGTAACAAAAATACCTGAATGTATTCCTATGACATACAAGTGGTTGTTTATCATCTGTCACTTCTGTGTCACTTCTGTCACTTCTCTGTCACTTTTTTGGTAATAGTTACTTTGTCCATCCTCTCAGTCAGAATTGCACAGAGCCCCTCGAGTATAATAATACCCTGTGCTCTTGGAGTTTTCTCACCTTTTCATCCTTACAGAATACTTATTCTGAAGTAAGTAATTATGCAGCTTGTTGTTAGGTGTTCCTTTGGAGCAGGGGTACCGACATCCTTGCCACCTCTACTCTACTACAAGACTAAGGATCCTCAACTTTTTGGTCCTTCCACATTTCATCCCTTTGCCCCTTATCCTTCCAATCTCTGCATTCTTTCCTCGTCTGCTTTCACATTCATGTGCCCAATATCCTTCCCTCATTCTCCTGTCACTGTTCTGACATTTCTCTGATCCTAGGCTTACCCAATTCAGGTAGCTAGACTCACAACAAGAGTGAATAGATTGTTGGTTTAAAAAGCTGAACCGGCTTAATAAAAACTAGATAAGCAAGTACCAGGGACAGTATTTTCCCTTCTTGGCAGGAGCCAGCTGTTTGCTGGGCTGTGTCTAGCACAATTTCATCTTAAGACTGGGGTCAGTGCAGTGAGGCTGTGGATGCTGACGCATATTTATCATCTTGTGATTTGTGGGCAGACTTCCTTCCCTCCCTTCAGTGTGCAGAGGAGAAGACACAACATGGTACCATTCAAAGTTGGTTAGTGGGTCATTCAGCTGTGCCTGGCATGAGAATTGACTAACATTTACCTCTTCTGCCCTCTTTCACTCCTAAAAAACATGCCATTGAAACCAGACAGCTATCTACCTTCATTCTTTCAGAAGCCTCTGGCACCTCTGGCACGACAAAAAAAAAGTTGAGGACAAAAAAATAGGATTTTTTTCATATATTTCTCCCTTCTACCTACAAATCTGCTGTTTAACCCACACATGTTCAGATACATTTCTATATACTTCTGTAATACTGTAGACCACACTGCTTAAAATTTAGTAATCTTAAGTCGTATACAACAGTAAGTTTCACCATCATCTCATGCCTTACATTCTTTTCCATACACCAGAAAGTCACGGTCTCTCTTTTCTCCCATAATCCATTCTTGTTGACTAATCTAGGTCACTGTGTTTCTCCTCCATCCCTCCCCAGCTGCCAAATGTCAACTTGCTGAAGGGAATTTGGCTGTGGAGTGATATGTCAGTTATGTTGTGAAACAATTGGACTCTGATCTTAATTTCCAACTGGTATATTCAGAGAAATTCCTAACTTCAACTTTACCCCTTTGATAGATCTGGCCCTGACTTGTCACTTGGAATGCATGACACCACTCCAGAAATAGGAGTAAATATAATGACCATCCTTCCCCTAGCCAAATAATATTACAGCATGATTTTGATAAGCCAAGAACAAGCTATTTGCTTCAGTCAATTTTAAAAGCAAAGAAAAAAAGTTTAGTCTCAGTGAAGTCAAGTTCTGAATAAGAAAATTCTCTATTTCTATTCCCACTCTTCAAGAAAGCATTTTGTCTGCAATCTGCTGCCCAATGACTTCTCACTCAGCCCCGTAGGTGAAACACAGACCAAAACCCTTCACATCTACAGCTGAACCATGATTCTCATTTCAACTAAAGATAACATTCAGAGTAGACATCACAATTCTGGTACCTAGATTAACCCCTTCTTTGTCAGCTCTCAAAGAGGCTATGCATCTCTGCACGCTAGGTTAAGATGATACTGACTACTCCCAAGAAACACAGCAAGGGCAAAGGAAGCTTGTCAAGACAGCAACATAAACCAGGAAGAACACTGCCTCTCCTACAGCAGATTCTTACACTTTTTATCCTGCTAGTACAATAACAATTTTTTCTTGCCTCAGCAAAATTTCTTCATGTTCATGGAAAGGGGAAGCTAATTTTAAACTAGGTAAGAAAAACACCATTACTTTTCTTCCCCCCAGCTACTCAGTAGTACAAGTGAAGATTAACTGGAAGACTAGAAGAAAGAAAAAGCACAGGTAGTTAAGCAATCTTATCTTTAGATGAACTCTTTTAACCTCATTTGTTGCCAAGATCAACATAAACATGAGTTCTGCATATTTAGAAAACAAAAACACCACACTGGGTAGTTTTCATCTTTATCTTGTATCAAATTTGCCAAGAGAAACTAGAAGCTTTGCGTGATTTTATGGGTGCATTTCAAAGTTCAGTTAGATAATCACGCTTCATGTACGGAAAGTTTCAGTTTATAGTCAGGATAAGCTCTTATTCTCCTCACTCAGAGAAGAGTTCCATATAGCTTTACCTATCGCCATAGTGCCACAGAAATTAATAAATCTATAGGAGAACTAACAACGTAAGTACTGAAATACATTTTTAGGTCCTTCACTGCCTCAGTTTTATAGACTGAGATGTTACTCAATCATAGATTAATTCCTTCTGGGTATGTAAATACCTGTGTAAGCTTTGTATGACAAAGCTGGGATTATTAGCATAAATGCTTTAACTAAATAGGCACACATATGCTCAGACACATACTAACCTTGGTGTCTGCTAGTATTTTTCAGCCTTTTGAGTATCAAGAGAATGCCGTTTCCATGTTCCTACCATAGAAAGCCTGGTCTCAAACAGCAAGATACAACATTTGGAAATACCAAGATTCAGTCATGACCAGCTGCCACAGAGATGAATACAAATTGTCTCAGACCATGTCCACTAGCTGTTACTGAGCAGTTAATTCAGTTTCGGCAGATCTCTCTGACCATAGCCATACAAGCAGAAAGGAGATCATGTTGAATCCTAAAGCAAGTGTATCCAGAGCTCCATAAGCATCTATTTCATGGTTGCATTTCACACCAAGTGGTTACTGAGATTGAAATGGTCGTTAACATTATAAACAATGTAAGAGGAAACAGCTGAAGTTAAAGTTCCCACTTCTAGTTCCCACTTCTAATTGTTATACCAACATGAGAGGTTATTTTTAAAGAGGTACTTGACATCCACGTGCCTTTACACAAAGAAAAGGCGTACAGATGCATGCAAGAAGCCAGGAAGCTGGGATAATGAGAAGTCTCGCTAGACAAAGCTATGCATGGAACAGGATGAAGGTCAGAAGGCAAAACAGAGAAGCCTGGAAACAAACTGATCAATCTACAGAACACTGTTTTGTAGACACGCGGCTAGCTTATGAAGCTTGTTGTGGCAAGCCAGGTGACTCCCCATGACCTCAGATGGCTGTACAAGGTGAAGCACCTGCTCAAGACTCATCAGCTGCTCTCTTACAGTGACTCATTATAGCAACTCTTAGAAGAAGGTGACACCAGCTGGAATTATGTTACCTGGACTACCATCTTCCAGGTATTAGGACTGCTAATGTCTGTATTCCTGCCTGTCCTTGAATGTCCCCTTTTTTTTACATGTCATAGCATGTCACTGTGCGTATGTTGTGTGTGGTATTTTATGCATCTTATATCAATGATATTTTCCTTTACCTTTTAGGCTTTGTAGGCAGTGGACTACTTGCTCTGTTGCCTTAACACCAGGCAGCCCACCAACCTTCCTCCAGCATGTGCTACAGTTGTGTTCCTATTAATCTGGCCAAAGGACTTTTTCAAAGAGGAAATATGAAATACGGGATTTGCTCCTGTTGTTGAGTACAAGCGATCTCATCTTATAAAACGTCTGTTAGCAGTGTATAAGTTATGAAAGCTAGCCCTTAACCCATATCCAAGAACTGTCCACTCCATGGAAAAAATAATCCAAAAAACCTTTACATCGATGCTGTCTTTAAGAGGCCTTAAGAGGTTTATAAAGTCTACAGCTGAAAGTATTTTAATGGAGGTCATAACTGATGTGTCAACTCAGCTTAGTTATAATGCTATAATTCTGATGAGGAGCATGTTAAGACAAGCCACGCTTGTGCCTTTAAATCAGGTGGGCGAGGAGATGTCTAAAGACCATTTCAAACTAGCTACAAGTCACTGTTCATTTCAAAAAACACAATTTCATATAATTTACTTTCCAAATGCTATGTCCTACAGAAAGTGTATACTGTTTTTTTACTTCATAGTTTGATAGGAAAGTTCTACTGGAAGCTCTTGACTGTACAGCTGTTAATCCCTCACTGACAAAGCACAAGAAGGTCCAATTCAAGGTCACATGTGGGAGACCTATTATATATATCTTGCCTAGTGTACATTCCAAATTACTCAAGCAGTTTATTCACTCTGAGCTGCAGAGAACTCTATCAGCTCTCAGCCCAAGATCTTAAAAAACCTCTCAAAATCCAATCAATACCAAAAAAAGTATTCCCGCAGCTCCTAATCTTGTGAGCTCTTGTGATGTGTCCACTGAGGGGATGCATCTCTTCCCTCCCTTATTATCTATTGTTAACTTTAGTGAACCCAGAACTTCAGTTCTACTTCTCTGCTTAATGAAACACCATTATTCTTTTTTCTTTCCTGAGGAGTCAAACCAGACCAAACCTATCCTCAAAATATACCATGTCTTCCAAATGAAGCATTAACATATTCTTCATTCTGAAGAATGTGTGCACACTTCAGATTCAGCTAAGAAACAACCAAGGAAAAGGTGAAACTAAACTGTCCCTGGATCTCCTTGTGATTTCCAGTTGCTGCTAGGTGGCCAGATTCCATCACCTTTAAAAATGCAAAAAAAACCAAGTGGGTGACTACTTACCCATTCACAAAATGAACTTAAGAAAATCCGTTCAGTATTGCAATCACAGTCACCATGTGGTATCAACTAAATATTAGACTACAAAATCTTTTAATTTTCCCAGAACACAAATCACGTGAGATTGATTTCACTTCTTCCAAGATTTTCTGCTTGTTTTCTTGTACTATGGGTTGTCAGTAATGCACAGGCTTAAGAAACAATGCCCTGCAGTACCAATAGGAATTACGTCTATGGTGCATTGTTCCTAATATGTATATTTCTGTTTTTTCTTGTAAAGAAAATCTCATGTTCCATATAAATGATTAGTTCACTGACGTTCTATCAATAAGCCTGATTGCCTAATTGAAAATAATTCTCACTGAAGCACTTACTATCAACATTCTTGCACCTTTTATTTCCTCCTTCCAATAAACTCTGCACTTACAGAAGACTGCAGCTTATCCTCTCCAGAAGCAGATCAAAATAACACCACTGAGAAGCTGGCACAGAAGCCAAAAAAAAGCAAGAATGAACAGCTGAGGTTGGGTAAAGGGAGGGCATAGGGAAGTAGCTGTTCAAGAGAAAGTATGGTGAAATAGATGTCTGCAAACTGCTCTTTCATAAGCTAATCTTAGTGGGATCTGGGACACGTGCTGTCATTGCTTCAGAATATGAATGATTAAGTGTAATGCACACAAAACAGCTGCTTGAACTGAGTTTAAGTGACCATCCTAATTCTATTTATAGATTTTATCTTTTGCTTAAAAATTTTCCTGTGTCAAACTTAGTTTGCAGTTTCCAGGAACAGCAAAACGAGTTTGATTCTCGGAACACTGCAAAGATTGACAACGTGACCAAGTTTGTCAACTTTTCAATTCTCAAATAGAAAAGAGTGCCGTATAAAGAAGGACTGAGTGACCTACAATTCTTAAGCGACCCTTAAAATAAAACTATCAGGAAAGAGATGATAGAGTAGAGAACACTGCATTCATGAAAACACTGCACTGCAGCAGTCATTTTCACAAGTTGAAGCATACATCAAGTGTATATGAATCTGCAAGTACAATACACATAGTAATAAAGAATTCTTGCTGCAGATCATAAGATCCAGTTACATTTTCAGGATTCAAAGCATCACAGAATGTTCTCTGTATTTGTTACACACATAGGAAACCAGCATTTTTCTCATTCTAGCTGTTAGCTTCCTTTGCAGAAGGGGAACAAAAAAGCAGATCTAAGATCTAACCAATCAACCACTTCTTGCAAGGCACAAGGAATCATATACAGACCTTTGTTGGTGCTTCTAACAAAAATTTGTTATAATCTGATGACCCATGTCTCACTAGAAACCAGTGCTCAAATATTTAGCTGAGCTGGAATGTCATAGACCACAAAAGTGAATGATAGTACAGTATTTACAAGTAAATATGTAACAAGCATTCCAGTAACCATCATTGTCTAATTCTACAGCTTTTCCTGTAACTCTAATAATCTAGAAAGCAAGTGCAGAACAGATTAATGCAGTCTTAGTCTGAAAGCTTGGTTTAAAATCTCAGCAGCTAAAAGATATATATATAGGCAATGGGAGCTCTGATTTCTCTAATCCAAAGATAGATCTATTAAGCCAATTTTTTATTTTTTATTATTTTTTCTTGTTTCATCTGCATGTAACAGGATGGGATGCAGTGCTGGTTTAGGCAAGTGAGAAAAAACAAGAGCATGAGAACTAAAAATGAATTCTGTTTGTCGCACAAGAAGGAACACTCCCTTTAAGGTCAGATGTTCAAAATCCATCAAGCTGGATTTCTTAATAAATGATTGCATGAAGATGCTCTGACAGCCTCATTGAACATGTGCCCGGCTTTTGCAAATGCAACAGTATAATTAAAGAGTAGTTTGAACAAATGTTAGAAGAGGTAGGTCATGCATTACCTAGAACTGGTGAGGAAAACAGACTATTATAGCTAAACTTCTGTTTGTTTTCTCTTTGCACTTATTACTTAGGTTGAGGTATCCTTTTTTAAAGAAAAAGCATCAAAATACATATTTAAATCCAAGACTGCTCATCTCTGTGATAGGAGAGGTGAAAAGCAATGCACTTTATGCTCAATAAGTGTACCTAGTGTTTTTAGGCTTGTTAATTTTTCCTACACATTCAAAGAAATCTCCTTTGCTACCCATTTCAAAGTAGAGAGAAAGATTCATTGATGGCTGAATTTGGCCTGGTTTCTATTTGCTATTTAATATTTTGAAGAGAATCTTCTTTACTGTGAGAGTGATGGAGCACTAGAACAGGGTACCCAGAGTGGTAGTGGAGTCTTCTTCCCTGGAGATATTCAAGACCTGTCTGGACGCCTACCTGTGCAACCTGCTGTAGGGAACCTGCTTTAGCAGGGGGTTGGATGTGATGATCTCGAGAGGTCCCTTTCAACCCCTACAATTCAGTGATTCTGTGTGATAGAATATCTGCAGTTATGCGTGGAATGTCTGAGTTGTATTCATTAGAACTCTCTTCAGTAAAATTCAAGACATTCAGTTTGAGGAACTCTATCACGATTTTTTAAGAACAAATAGAACTAAAAAAAATAATTCACATGGTAAGAAGTACTACTTGCAGAGCTCTAGAACTGTGAACTAATTCCTAGCCTGCTGAGAATTAGGTTACTAAAACAAACAAGGTCCCCAGGATTCAGTTTGTCCAGTACCAAAAGAAATTAGCCAGCGACTCCTGGGAGGCACTCCTGAAGCTTTTCTTCCTCCTGGCCACAAGAATTTCCTAGTCCACAGCGTCCATAGGATGTATAGGATGTCCCTTCATTCTTACACAGTGTACAACCTAATGACCGGGCTAACAGTCCACGAAGATGGATGATAGGGATTTGAATTTCTCACATGTGTTTTGCACCTTGTTTAACAAAACCTTCATTCAGATTCCTTTGGTGTAAACATAAAGGTTCATCTGCAAGAAAACCAGATTTGTTTCTTAGGCTTTGTGTAGTAGGTTTAGATGTCATCAGAACGCAGGCAGACATACTCCTTGCCATCTGCTCCTGAAACAGCTTCCTGCACCAATCACACAAGCTACTGGACATAACCAGAACAGCTTGCAGTATGAGGCCAAACTCAAATCTGCCAATGCAGAACTTCAGGTCAAGAGCGTCAACGGTCTCTTTCCCCAGCAATTGTCTTTTCTGTGGTAGTGTTTTATACAAACAAATGTCATTTTGTCTAAATCATTCCCAGAAGGCTTTAATTATAAGCTTATTACAGCAGCCTCTCTTCAAATGGCAGTTTTGCTCAGCTTTCTTAACTGTAGAAGTAGCCCCCCTGAAGCCTAATTTCTCCTATTAATCCAATACATCCTTCCTGTCTTATGCAAACTATGTGTAGGCAACTGGTGTTCCCTGAATTGATGTGTACCGTTCACTAAGTGGGCATGCATACATGTTGTGGTAGTACAGTTATGAGAATTTTAGAGGGAGGGACAAAACTAAGCTTCGCAACAGAAGGCACATACAAGGAAGAAGTTATCATATTCTTATGAAGTCTATTGCCCTGCCATTTAGCTGAAGAATAAACAACCATGAAGTATCATGAGTCAGTCTGTGGCAGAAAGAACACAGCATTGCACACAAGGTAAACACTCTTACATTTAGCTTTGAAGAGTTGCTATAAGTGAAGAGGCTTTGGTAAACCCATCACAAAAACTCCTGAAACAGAAGTATTCCATACATTTCATAAGTAGTGAAAGAAGTTGAAAAACATGAGTGGAAAGGTTAATAAAAGCAAATCAGGGATAAGAAATTAAGAATTCTTTTTACCAGCCATGTGCTGGTAAAACAATATCAACTTCCCTGGAATATAACTTCTAAAAAGAGAAACAATACAAATCAGATAAGTCTACATTCCTAATTCATATGATAAGTTACACAGGAATTAGTGGGAAAAAAAAGTCAAAAGAGGATTAAGCATTTATTTATTTATTTATTTATTTATTTTAATCTAGCACTTACGTTTTCTTAGCACCTGGTACCTAAACAATAGTAATAAAGGTAGTTAGGGATAATACCAGGCTGCTATATTTCAAAGGCTTCAAGTTATATTTAGCAGGTAGGTTTGCCACTGAAGGTATAATTCACAGTGTTAAAAAAAAATAGAAGGCTATTGGCCAGTCAAATTACTGACTTACACCTGGACATGTGACATACTCTTGAAACACTGTGACCTCTATCCTCATTACAGATCCACCCACCGGAAATGACTGCAACCATCTGCAGAAGACACATGACATCCAAACTATTCACAGGTGATTTCCTGATGCAACTGATGATACATCCAGTATTACCATGAAACCACCAGCACGCCAGCCAATACTGTGCTGTAGTCCTTGTGACTATTTGTCTGAAGATCTGTATTGCTATCTCTAAGTACTAGATCAGGATGTAGATGAAGATGGCCTGCAACCAAATCTATGAACTTTGCAATTGTCAACATGTGGATTTGGCAACTGAAAGATGAGCTGTTTCATTTCCAAAAGCTGCCAGTGATTCAAACAGTGTCACTGGAAGATATTCAGCCAAGCTCTTTCACTTGTGTATCACTTCAGAATTTGCAGGGCAGAGTGGTGTTGAAGCCTGTCATATAGCATGTATGCTAATAACATGGTTTGTTAATTTCCATTACATACGTCTGGCCACTAGGAATTAATAGTGGTGTGTCACAGAACCAGTCATGGCATTTTTTATGCAGGAAAGGCTGTCAGTTTTGTGTAGTCATTCATCGGTCCCCCATGCCTTAAACAATCCGTGCAGGTACTGGTGCAGACATTGCTCACAACTTGTCCTGCTCACTGGGGAACAGATTCCTAGTGGTAGGAAAAAAAGAGAGAGCCCATCTTCTCCTTCCTGCTCCACACAGGCCTTTGGGGAGTGCACTTTGCACAGGACAACAGATGGTATTAGAGAGATGTCATAAAGTGGCTGCTGCCACTCACACAATAAGCCTTAGGAAGGCACAGGAAAAGTCTAGCACATAATTTCTTGAGTGCTAGCAGCTGTTCTGTCCGCTGTTATTTACACAGATAAGAAGCGTAGTTCAAACAATTGTATGAGAAAATCTCCCTTTTTTCAGCAGTATATATGCTTGCTACAGCACAAACGTCTGGAATAATTGAGGGAGATTTACTTTGCCCTGCATTCACCAGGCAGCAAGGTAACAAACATCCCACACTTACAACTTGTGCTCTCTAGTGCGAGCCGCAGGAATGACATTTTGATACTTTGAGTAACTACCTTCCTCAAGGCATCTGTCACCACACTTCTTTCTGCATCTTCAAGTTCTTTCCAACCATTGTTTTCCTACTGCTGAGTTTTCTGTTAGAGTCTAGCAGTCCCTTTTCCTCAGACTAGCTGCAGCAGAAGTTGGTAGGTCTCCATTACATTTAGCTCTGTAGAATCTGTCATCCTGGACTGCCTAGAATTAGAGATGAGGAATGAAAAAGAGTCTCTTACAATTCCTCTGTATCTACCCCACATCTATGAACCAAATGAGTAACAAGGACACAGCTGAGGTGACGAAATTTTGCCTTAGGCAACCAAAAAAAATAAAGCTTCCTCTAAGGATAAGAAAGAAGTAAGCTAAGTTGTATGATTAAATCATACGTGGTGCTACCAGTTTCTTATTCATAATGCAAGATGTGCAGCTGAGGGTAGTCTTGTATGGAAGCACTGTTATATCTAAAGCTAACAGGTAACATGCATCAGGCCCAACCTGCCCAAAGGTTCCAATCAAAGAGAAGAAAGGAAGATTTTTCATTGACTGTAGTCTGTAAAAGTTACATTCAGTTTTCTACTGCACCACAAACAGGCTGTCTACATGACAGAAGTATGTTGTTGCTATTTAGTGCCTCATATGGAATGAGGCTAATTCTTAGCCCAGGTTTGTTCCAGAAGTTAAAAACAAGAAGAAGTAGGAATACTTGTGAGAACAATTTTGGCCAATTGCTCAGTGTCTCAGACAAAGGTTCTCATCACACCTCCTGAGGTGTGTTTTGAGCATCAGTTGATTTAACTTACAATACCACTCTGGCAATGCTTTTGAGAATTAGTCTAAATTTGACAACTGTCATAGTTATGTGCTCACGTGCTCAGAGAATATAAAGTAGAGAAACAAAACAATAACTTGACACAGGAACTCTTGGGAATTAGACCAATAGCAACTACTCATCAAGTAGCTTGACAAATCTGCTCCGAAGTAGGAAATAACTACTTAAGTATGCATGTGCCACACAGAATGCTTCGTCAGTTGTGCCAGGACATAACTGCTACCAGTTTCCACTTAAGTTTTCATATTTTAATGTCTTTAACTCAGTGTAATAAAGTAATGATGCCCGTGGTCATTTTAAGTGTGTAAATAGCCAAGTTCTTGATGACAAGGATTACATAATTCAGGTTACATACAGTTCAATGTCGGCATTTTAAGTGCTAGTCAACATTAGACTAGCTTATTTTGAGATTACATTACTATATAAATCTTTTACCTTCCTTCAGGCCCCTTGTGTGGTCTTTCCTTTCCCATCATCCTCAATTTGTCTTATTTTTGAGACCTTTAATGCTCCTGACTACAACAGGCTGAGTGCCATGCAATGCCTTCACCCAGACTTGAAAGCACTTGGCACATTCATTGCAGCATTCGGATCCTTCCATCTCTATCTGTTAAACACTTCTATTCTTCCTACACACACTACCTTCATACTGTCCCTCTCTGGTCATCCTGTTCCTTCCCTGTCATCTTCACATGCTCACCTCAGTAGCAGAGGTCTGTTTATCTATTTTTAATGCCTTCACGTCAATCTAATCCATTCCTTTTGCCCTTTCCTCTCCCATAGATTCATTAATAAATGAGGCAGAAAGCTAACTCACTGCTGTGCATATCCATTTTGTTTTCTGTGTTGGTTTGAGGCAGTGTTTTTAATTAACCCATAGGGGAGACTGTTCTGTACATCTCTGCATTCATATAAGAGACTGTGGAAGATGACGTATTTACTGCTTTCTGGGAGAAGAAGTCTAAACCACGATCAACACCTGTTTTGATGACTAAAGCAACTCTGGACACTCCTGAGAAGTCCAGGTGAGCAGCTCCCCTTTTTTCTATGACCTCTTATTGATATCTATATCTTCACTGTGAAAATGACTGCACAGCAGGAGCAGCTAATTCCCTTTGACACATCTTTTCAGCTTTCAAGTCTAGAGGCCAGATTTATAAAGCTCTAGTTGCTAAGACACTCATCAGGTCTCTGAGTGGCTTTACAGAAATGCCTGAAGGGTAGTAGGTACAGTGCAGAGTTTCTTGTCCAATATCATCTCAAGCTTTTAAATCCACACAGTTAATTAGTTAAACGGAAGGCTGAGCTGCTGTCTGAAAGCAGTGAATCCTGCCTGTATCACAACACAAACCTGGCTATGCCACAGCCTGGTTTGTGGGGAGTCAGCTACATTATCTTTTCAGGTATACATGCCCCCAGTTAACTGGGCATGACATTCTGCAGCTGTTTCAACAGCAGAGAACTGATACAAAAGCATGCGCTAGAAAGTCTATTCAGGAACACGTAATGGTCTCATGTGGTTTAAGTCCTGTGATTTGAAGAAAATCCATCATCACACCACTAAGCCAATTTTTACATAGGAACAAATTCTAATAGACTTTTAGAAACATAAAATACTTGAAAATGTTCTCACTAATTCTCAGAGACAACAGCATCTGTCCCATTTCTAGAGCAGTTTGCTTTGAGAAACAACATCTTCAGCTAAATTCAGAAGCATTGGGAAACTGAGCCCCTGACTCAAAAACAGCCATTACCAGTTCACCTTCTATTTGGTTAGCTTCTACGGTGTTACAATTGTAATTGCTAAAATTCCTGTAGAACTGGTTTGGTTTTCTGATATTTAACCACTGGAGATGTTCAAATCAGGTCCCACTGAAGTAAACAGATATTATACAAGACAACTTTTATGCAGGGATAGTGAAACCTGCACACCCAAAAGCTACTCAGTTATCTGCTTCTCCTAATACAGTGAGAATTAAAATTAGTTAACATAAGAATGCAGCAAAAGCCACATTAATTGCTGCCTCGAAAAGGCCATCCACATCCAGAGTGCTGATCTTGCTTAAGAGACCATTTAAGTTGTCCCCAACCCATTTGCCTTCAACTTTAACAACAACACAAATAATAATCATAATTGATAGTACTGTTATATACTGATATCAAATTATACTTGATGACAAACTGTATCTGTCCTCCTGTATAAGGGAGGCTGAATGAAGCCAGAGGTGCTGAAGTAACTCATCCAAGTTCACTTATGTATGTATCAAGAGCATGGGTGTTCAACCCTTGGCTTGCATGGGCCACACTGAGTAAAGAGGAATTGTCTTCGGCTCCATATAACGTATATAATAGAGTTAATGTGTGTAAGCAACAAAACTTATGTTTATATATATATATTTGTTAAAACATAAAAAAACAGAGATAAGCAAAAACCATAAAACTAGTGGGATATTTGACCTTGTTTTTGTGAAACTAATGCATCTATGTCTGATTCAGTGCAAGCAGCTGCAATTCTTAATGAGTTCTCAAGGTGTTTCTCACAGATTTTTGATGAAATTTTACTCTTCATCCTTGAAAACAGTTGTTCACAAATGTGCATACTGCCAAAAAGCAATGACAAGAATGAGGTATGATTATGAAGTGAGGGATATTTTTCTCTGTTAAGGTAGGTCTTATAAGAGCCTGGTAAAGAGACATGATCAAAATTTTCTTTGAATTTCATGTCTGATTGCAACTCTATACATTCCATTTGAAAATGAGCAGGTAATATATTTATATTAACTGAAAATGGAGTCGCAAGTATACCAAGAAATGAATGATTTTTTTGGAAATCTGGAAACCTATTCTCAAATCCCTTTATAAAAACTGAAAGCAAGGCTGCATATTTTTCACTGTTCACAAGTCCGTGTTTAGCCAACATATCAAAATGCATGGAATTATTTGCCACAACTTGAGCTTGCTATAATTTAAATTTTATTTCAAACACTGTTATGGTTTGAAACATAGAATAGGTAAGTTGATTTTCACCTTGAAAACACATGTTTAACTCATTTAAATCAGCATTCAAATCCACCAAAATGCTAAAATTGTGAGCCATCTTTCAAGTTCTGGCACAAATTTCCTTTTGATTCCATAAATGACTTGTTTTCATAAATCATAAGATCTTTTTAGAATTTTACTCTGACTTATCCACCTTCCTTCAGAAAAGAAAATTATGTCCTTATAGTGAGCATCCATACTTTTAAGGAGCTCCTGGAACTGACGATGATTCAATCCATTGGAGTTTATGCAATTCTCAGTGCTGGTAATCATAGAATCATAGAATGGCCCGGGTTGAAAAGGACTACAAGGATCATCTAGTTTCAACCCCCCTGCTATGTGCAGGGTCACCAACCACTAGACCAGGCTGCCCAGAGCCACATCCAGCCTGGCCTTGAATGCCTCCAGGGATGGGGCATCCACAACCTCCTTGGGCAACCTGTTCCAATGATTTGAAATGATTTGCACGACAATGTCCATTTTGCATAAATTTTCTTGGATGTACGATGCAGTGATATTTCATCAAACATGAGTTGCTGGTGGCAATTGCATCTTCCTCTATTAATTTCATAAGTTCCTCTTTTTTACTGACCATCGCTGGAGCACTATCAGTAGCTATATCACATATTAGGACACACTGTATCTGCCACACTTTCCAAACATTGCTTTCTAAACTCACCACAGTAAAAGGTTTTGATTTTTTTTCGCAGTCAGATTTGCTACCACATAACTATCTTTAATAACAGAGTCCATCTGAGTCAACTTTTTAAAAATGGTTTTGTTGAGATGACAGACTTGTCAGCTCCACTGTTTTGTCTTTACAAAGCATTCCTCAATATGCATTAAATTTGGCAGCGTATTTTTGCAGATAATGTCTTTTCAAATTGTAATCTCTGAAAACTGACAGTGTTTTCCTATAAATTAAGCATAGTGCCATACTATTTGTCTTGACAAAAGAAAAAAAAAGTACTCATCTGCCCATTTTTTATTGAACACTCTTCTTTCATCCAGAGTGGGTGGTTCTGATTTCTTCTGAGATGCCGTGAGGTAGGCTGAAATATTAGCACTGGCAATCACTGCATTGTTCTCAACAAGCGGCACAAGCGCATACCACATGTAGTTTGCACAGGGTTCAGTGTGACTGAGTGTGTGCAAACAGCACCAGAGGAAAAGAGCACTACTCTGTGCCCACCCCTTCCCCTGGTTCTCCAGTCCAATCACACTGATGGCTTGACTGTAGCGGAGCAATGGGTGCACACCCGGGGCAGCAACGCTGTGATGGTGTAGGGCAGGGGGTGGGCTGCACTGTGAGGTGTTCTGGGCTGCATGCGGCCTATGGGCCAGACATGCCCGATCAAGAATTTACAACAGAGTTTAGATAGCTTAAGCCCCAGCACTGTGCCTACCAGGCCACATGGCTTCTATGAAGGTTTCCACCAAAACCTAGAACAGATTAAGTAGAAAATTGTTTTTTTCTCATGGCTCAGTCCCAGACAAAGTTGTGCCTTGAGTTATCTACCAATAGCATCCTTTTGAATAAAAAGTGTGTTAAAAATAGCACCAAGTTCAAAATTCTGTGTGGATGAAACAGAGCTGGAAATATGCTGATTGCAAAAGCAATCTATAGCCCTCTAGGGAAGTACTGAGAACATGGCTAGTTCACATATGCACAACATTCCCATATTCTCTTACCTGGTGGAATTATCATTACATAATCTGAGGAGAGGTGGGGATGTGGTTCACAAAACTGCAATTCTGATCTTTCAGAAAAGCAAAGCCATTAATCTGCAGTGTTAACTTGTTTCCTGATCATCTTCTCATGTGAACTTTGATTTGACTCACTTAAATTTTTTATTTGGGCGCCTCTTGCGTTTGTACTTTTGAGGTGATACCACAGCATGCTGATTGTTTTTACTCACGTGCCTTTTATGTCCCTGCCCTCATTTCAAGCTTGATGCATATGACTCATCAGCAAAGTGATCACACTGATTAGACTGACAGTAAGATGGGCTCATCTTGTCTACACATCCTCCTATGCGGCCTGCTGGGAAGCACAGTGCTAAGAATAAAGATTGTGCATGAAGTCTACGTGTATTCATGATACAAGTCTGCTAAATTTGAAACTCTGCATATTATCATTTCATAAGCACTTTATACTTGTGAAATATGGTATATTGTAAGAACCTCCTCTCAGTGGAACACCAGGTGACTTACATTGCTTCTAAATGTAATGCTGACTGGTCTTCTGCAACCTGGGACACTGAGCAGCTGGCTCCATCAAGTATCACTTATGAACACATTGGAGAAGTAGAAACCCTTGCATTCTGGCTGTATTGATCAGGATTGCATCAGAAATATATGTTTTGCATCAATCTTGCCTCCTAGAAAGACCTTGAATTTTGCACTTAAATAATAAGGAGAGATTTCTCTTCACATAGCCTTGTAAGTACTTCCACCGTTTTAGAGGTGGGAATTGAAGAATGGGGAAACTGAGTTACCATTACACAGGAATTCAAGAAGAAGAGTACTTTCTGTAGGTACAGACCACAAAAACACAGATGTATCTAAACAGCATGGGAACAGCCAATCTGTTCCCAGGGTTAAATACTTCTTTCTGATCTTAAAATGAAATCTTTTCCCTGACAAAATAATAATGATGCATTTCATTATTTTTCTAAAATCTCCTTTTCCAAGCCCTATTATACAGAGGGTGATCCACTGACATGCTTTCATGCATTTTGTAGCTCAGCAGTCTGAATTCCCAGCAAGTCTCATGCATCTCATATGTCAGATCTAGGTAAGCACTGGGCAGATGAGCCATACACTTGCAGTAACTTCAACATGTTTATATCCACATGCATACATCAGCTGTGCAAGTAGTGCACTGTAGGTCCAAAATGCCTATATTAGGAATCACTGTACCTGATCTTGCCAGGTGCAGTTAATCCACGTCACCTTGTTTCTCAGCCACTTTGGGCTCCAATTGCTCTTTCATTTGTAAACATCCACTGCTAGAAAGATGCTCCAATTATTGCTGTATCCCTTCTGGCAATACTTGTCTGGCTTTTTGCTCTGCCTAAAGAGATTCTACTCTGAGATACCTTTGGACAAATTCTGTTGAGGAGAAAACAGAAAGTGAGTTTTTCCAATGTCAGTATAGCCCTTTCAATGTGATATATAGAGCAAAACATGCACACTTGAGGCTTAAGTTAGGAGTTCCAGAAACAAAATTAAATAAATAGCAACAGAGACTAAAATCCAAGTCTTTGTCTATTTTGTTGGGCTTTGAAATAATTAGCAATACGACAATGTTTTTAATCATCAGAAAACATTAATAAGTAAATTCTGCCTTGGAGATTAGCTGGAAAATCCTACAACTCAGCTTTCTGTAGAAAATAGCAGTTTCGAACTTTTTTTTAAGCAAGGAATGAAAAGAAGAAATTTGACCACTTGACCACTCCCACCACAGGGAAGAGAAAAAGAAGCACCAGTTCCAGAATTCCAGCCACTTTTGAGTTCACAATATTATCATCTTGAATACAGAACACCAACCACTCAGCTCCTTGGATAATAGCTCCAATCCTCCTTTTACGAATATGTATTTTTTAAAAAACTGGAAAAGTTATTTTTGACATCTACAGAATTCTACTTTTGGTACCTTGCAGAAAGAGACTGAGAACCATACCTGGCATGACAGAGTCTTGAACATATAGCATCAGTTTCTAGAGCAGGTCTTGCAACTCAACCACTGACTTTGGGGCGAACTGCTCTCTCTAAATACATATATTTTTTAAACGGATGCAACGCTGCAAATGATTTTCATTGAATGAAACTACTTTTTATAATAGCTTTTGATGAACTTCTCATAGCTGCTGTAACTACAGTTTTAACATCTGCCGTTTATTACTGTAAAGAACAAATAAACTACAGAAAAAGCACTGACTTATGCGCAATGGGGGAAGAAAGTGTAAAGGCTGGGATCAGTTCCTGCTCTCAGCTGTCAGCACAGTTGTTTTCCTCGAGGGTGCTCCTACACAAGGGACAGCTTGACAAGACTGGTTGCTCGTCACAACTCAGTATGCTAAACTGAAATTAGCTATCGTTTGCTCTCTTAGTACTTAAAAATATTTTCCATTTCACTGTATCCTTCTGTACTACTTCATTGTTTTTACTTTTTTTTTTTTTAAGCCGTATGCTTATTATAGATACTTCGCATCTAAAGCTTTCAAAGAACATTGCAGTTTAACATCACTAGCAAAATATACACCAATAAACAAAATAAAGCAGCCATTAGAACCTAATAAAAAGCAAATAAAACCTAAACTCTTTACTGACCTCTCTGGAATTAAGAGAGGTCCAACAGAGGTGCTTGCTGAACTACTGACTTTTATCCATAGCAGACCAAAGAGCTACAACACTCGCGATTTCTTTAGCATAAAGAGAGCCGAGCAGAGACTGAACTTTTTCTGCTCTCCTGTTAGGCATCAGGAGGCCTTACATACGCTGAGCAGCAGCACCTGAGCCGCCAGCCCACAGGCCTAGCTAGCGCTGCTATTGCAGCTATGGGCAGAGACCTCACCCGCCCTGTGAAGGACTATGAGCGAGACCCCGCTCCGCGCCCTGCTGCCAGCCGCCGCCGCCGCCGTGCCCCTGCTGGGCGCATAGACGGGAGCGCCCCCACAGCCCTCGCCGGCGCTGCTGCGGCTGCCGCGCATGACATCACCGCGCGCGGAGCCCATGCGCCGCTGGGCGTGGGGGCGTGCCGGGGCCGCGGCTNCGCTGCCGCCAGCCCGCCCGCCCGCCGGAGTGCCCGGGGCCGCCGCATCTCGGCCCGCCGCGGCCGGCAGGGAAGAGGATGGCGGAGAGCGAGGCCGAGACCCCCAGCACTCCCGGGGAGTTCGAGAGCAAGTACTTCGAGTACAATGGGGTGCGGCTGCCGCCCTTCTGCCGGGGAAAGATGGAGGAGATAGCTAATTTCCCGGTGAGGGACAGCGACGTCTGGATCGTCACCTACCCCAAGTCAGGTAGGCGGGCCGAGCCCCGGGCGGGCGGCGAGGGGGAGCCCCCGGGCCCGGGCCGCCCCCTGAGGGCCGGGAAGGAACGCCGCGCCTGGGGCGGCCCCCGCGGGAGAGGTGGGGCCGGGGCCGATGGTAGGGCATCCGCCGCCGGGTAAAGGCGCCGCTGGAGGTGAGGAGGGCCGCCGGGCGGGGACAGATACAGCACGCGTTATTCCTGACGTGACCGACAGATGTACCTGTCGTCTTCTCCGCAGCCCCGCCGTGCCGCCTCCCCGAGGCGGCTGCGAACATGTGCCCCGAGTGCATTGTGGCTGCGCCTGGTGACCAGAGATAGCCCTGCCAGACCCACCCGTGTGCGTTCCTCCTCTGAGCGCTTCCTGCTTCACATATTGTATTTTTTCTTTTCTTATCCTCCCCATTTCAGCAAAGATGCTGAAGCAGAGTTAACGTGGGTACGGTGCTGTCTGCAGAGAGGCAGCAGTATGGTAGCTCTGTAACCACCTGGTAACACCAGCAGCAGCAAGCAGGTTCTTTACAAAGCCTGCTCCTGAGTGACTGCCCGGCAACAGGACGATCTCTTCTAGAAAATTCAAAGTCCGTTGGAGGTGACTGGTCTTAGCTCTATAAATACCCCTGTGACACGCATCGGTATCACAGGTTACTGACCAGGTGTGATCATTTCACTGTTTATTGTAAAAATGGTTCTTTTCTGTTTCCCCTTGGTGTGCCGCTTCAGAAAGATGCACATTTGCAAAAATGCAGCATCGATTACATTACCGTTTCTCAAGGAGTTTGAAATGTTTGTCTTCACTTTTATTTTTTGTAATTCATTACTAACGATGCTCTTAAAGACTATCTGAAGCTTGATGGATGCATCGAGCATCCATCACTACAGCAAAGGGACAATTTATGGGCTGGTGGGTGGTCCCCGAAATGCTATGATTAGGAGGAGACAGCCACACAGATACTGTTCTTTTAAAGACATATTTAGCGTGCACATATTTAGCATTTTAAAAGAACAGAGTTCTTTTAAAATTTCTGTTTTGTGAAGCTGGGTTCCTGTGCTAGTACAGCACTCAACTTGGCACATTGCTACATATCCTCAGCTAACCTCAGTTTTCAAGCACAAAATAGCTGTGATACAGCACCTGGCAATAGATTAGCTCTGATGGCTATGCAATTGGCTGTGGGAAGCCAGCTTGCAGAGTCAGAAGTGATTTACTATTACTTTATGAATATAGCAGGTCTCTCAGGGCAGCCCTGAGGTCAGTGACAGGCACCTGCTTACTTGCAGAGCTGGAGGATGACAAGAGAGTAGCTAATAGGCAGCCTGAAAGCAAAGGAAAAGGAAGACAGAGCTGGATACCCAAGCTGGAGGTACAGTGATGTGGGGAGGAGGTAGAGGGGCAGCCTCAGAATGAAAATGGATGCCAGAGTATTTTACTTGCCAGGGAAAGAGGGTATTTAGAGTGGGTCTTGTGGAATCTGGTGTTCTTGTCATGGGAACAGGCTCTCAAACACAGCCATAATGTCTGCAGTCTCCATGAGAAAACAGTTCACCTTCAAGTGGCCTGAGTTCTTTTGGAACTCTTGGAGCTTGCGTTGTCTGCTGATCCTACATGGCATACAGCTCGGTGCCTTATGTAGGGTTTCTGAGTCAACTGTGAAAGGGTCAGCTGACTGTGAACAGGACTATCACCAGAAGTTAGTCCTGATATCATTTCTCACTGATTTACCCAAGGTCATGCAGCAAATCTACAGCAAAGAGAGAAATTACTCCATATTCTTCTCTCTTAGCTTAACTACAGCTCCATCATCCTGTCTTTCAGAAGCACTGAGAAAGATTTTTCTGTTAATTGGAGGTGATGAGAATTTTTGTACTCAAAAAGTAGTTTTACAAAACATACTTTGTGCACACAGTATAGTGATTTGGGGTGAGATACTTTGGCATTCTTGGGGAATCTTTAAATGTAAAGCGTGGTTGGGAGCGCTTACCTGGTTTTTGTTAATAAACTGCATTTGAACATAATTTCAATAATTTTGACAACAGAATTTTAAGAAAAGAAAAATGCACCAATTTCAGATCGGTTGAGTGGAAAACTTTTGTTACGAAAATAAATTTTCTTTATTGTTCCACCAGCTTCACATCTGCTCAGGTTGCGGAAAGAATATGTTAACAAGCCCTTCTGTTAAATGTGGGAGGCCAGAGTTCCTGCCTCTTATCGAGCCCTGTATAATAAATACTCCAGTGTAAAATCAAAAGGCTCCATCAGTAGCTGTTGACCATGTGCTGGTTTACCTGACTGATGAAGAAGCACGTGTGCCATTTTGCAGGCATACTCTGAAAGACTGGATGAGTCTGCCCTAAATGAGAGATGGAAATAGTGCATGGAAATAATTACACTGGTACATTGGGGGTGACCCAGGAAGAAGCTGGTCCAGTAATGGCAGAAAATTGAATGTTCCAGTGGCCTTACTGGGAGTAATGTGATAAGCTTAATGGAAAATTACTCTGCTTTAATGTAATTTCCACTGATGGGGGCCTGAATAATGATACTACTTGCATCATTGATTAATCCTAACACCTGCATCCAATCAATGGTAACAACTTTTGGAAGCTGCTGGACTAGGAGAAACTTGTACTTAAAACCCTGAGGCTCGTTTAAACAGACGTATCTAAATATGTCAGTGTGCATGTATGCTTTTACATATGTATATGTTAGAACAGTAATTATAGAGAAACTTTTTGTCATGGTACGTAATTTAAAATCAGACGTGCATCTACTCTGTTGAAGAGCTTAAGTCAAGCTTTATATTTCATGCAGCTTTGTAGTATAGAATGTGCAGAGCTGAACACTATTCACTGAGATTTATGGTAGCTGCAAGTGTATAGTAACATCGTTCTATATAGCACTAAATAACTAGAGCTCACACAACAGGCTGCTTCTCAGATGAGATGCAGTGTTCCAGAGGAAGTACACTTTACATCTATAATAGCTTTCCTTGAACCCTCTCATTCTGTGGGGTTTTTGTACCTTGCTTGAAAATTAAAGTTCTTCTCTATGAACTTAAGAAAGTATAAAATCAATGAAGAAGCAAGTTCTTTCATGGTATTTCCTCAGTGACGTGTGGCTGAGAGTTAGTCCACCTACTGGCTAAGGTCAGTGATTCCAGTGGAATTAAATGCTAATGCCTAAAATAAAGTATTGATTCCATGTTCACTTAGATATTTTTTTGCCATGCCTTATGATGCCAAATTCTGACTGTACATGGTCTGTCCATTTGCTTCACTCCTAAGTGGTATGCAGCGGCTAGCTTTCTTAATATTGTATTTGTTCTGTAGCAATGTGCATGGTGCATTCTTGGGTCAAAGCCCACAGATCAATGCCTTTTGCAAAATTGGTAATTTGTTAAAGTGAACTATTTACATTATTAACAAAGCTGTCTCTCCAGTGTCGATTTTTCTGCCAAATAATTTCCTGGAATCTCGTGGCAGACATCAGCTTTAAGTCCAGTCAGTTCGTGAGAACTGTTTCTCTTCTGACTCATTGTCTGATATGGAATGCAGGTGCTGGGTATGGTCTTCACCTGTCTGGACGTCTGTCTTTTGGTAGATAGCATTTTGAATTTTTCTTGCAAAGTTATATTTCTATAACGACCCACTGACTTGAGGGAATATGATGGCTGACTATAAGCCTTAGGCTTTATAAAGAGCCAATAGTGAGTTTGAGGATCAATTCAAGGACAACTTTCCTGCGTGTGTGTTCTTATCTTTCAAATTCTTGCTTAGCAATTACTTCAGTCTTGTATGAAGTCAACCAGAAAAAGTTCATTTGATTTGTCCATTATTTTATTTTCTTAAAATAAATCCGTGTGTACAGAAGAAGGTCGTGCTTCTCATTGTATCTGTTGATAAGTGTGTTGCACACATCGTTGATTTTCTTCCTGCTCCAATTGCCCGTGCCTCTCCCACTGCATGCATACCACCTGCTTAACCTCTTCTATTTCCAGTGCTCCTGAATGCAGCGCCTTCTCTTGCTGGGACACTGCCATCTCTGACTGGGAGGAGCTCAGGTTTATTGTACTGTCTGTTCCCTTTCCTTTGTCAAGTATTGGTGCTCTGTGTACATTCTTCAAGAGCCTATTTTCCTCATACCATAATCTCTATTATTCTTTCCATGCCAGGGTCGCTATGCATCCCATGGTTTTTTTTCAGTTATAGGGGGAAGCTCTTTGATCCACTGACAATTACAACAGTGGAGGAAACCTCTGGACTGTGAACCAGATATGGAGCGTTCAGTGTAAGCGCCATTTTTCTCACCTGTCTGATTCTCCACATAAAATTAGCAGATTTATCCTCGTAAACATCTTATTTTACAGACAATATTGTCTGTATCAGACTCAGTGCTCAAGCTACTATACTTGAGACAAAAAGAGGGATGTATCTGCGTATACTTTTCCTCTAGCTGTGAAATTTGTTCAGGGACGTCTTACCTCTGGTCACTTGTTTCTTCCCCTTCACTTTCTGTTTCACTGTCTGTGAGACTATGTTACAAAAACAGGTTGAAAAAATGTCTCAATTTTAATATACTATAAAGAAAATGTACCAAATGACTATACTTTGTGTGGAAATCTTTGTCTTGTGCAGTCCCACCCTCCTTGTTGTCCTCAGATGATACAATTTATTGGCAGGATTGTTAGACACATACCTGAAGTAGAATCCAGTCTTGCTGGTTGAGTGTTATTGTACTGCACAAAAACACCCTTATTCAACATGGAGAGTATTATTCCTTGTCTAGGGTTAAACGGTTCCACATAAACTATGCTTGCAGGTGCATCCTACACTTTGTGTTCATCTAACTCACTAGCTCATCTGCAGTTACCTGCCAAAGCAGTCAGTGAGTAGGTGGGAGATCTGCACAGAGCTGCAATGATTACATGCTATGTCAGGGACTCACAGCGTGTGTCCTCCTGCCTACCCATGAGCACACCCAGCTGTGGCCTAGTGAGCTGCACTTCTGCAGAGTCCTGGCTTACTGGCAAACATGTTCCAGTTGCCACCCCACAATGTGGCAGACTGACAAATGTGAACACGAGGAACATGATTCTTCCCACCTACCCAGACATGCGCAGGCCCAACAATGCTGACAGTCAGTCCTGATTTGCGCAGACATAAAGGAGAGGAAATAGGGTGAAAGGTTGCCCGAGGTTATGCCCTGTCTATGGGAGTTTATGGACTAAGAGCTGTCAGACGCAGGGAAGTGAGTTAGCTGCGATGGATGCAGAGGTTTACACCGGTTAATGGCAGGAATGAGAAGGCCTTATGCTGTGTAGCTGAAGATCCTCAGGGAACAAGGACCTTCCTTGCGGATGTTTGTATGCTAAATTAGTTGATTTGCCTTGGTTTCCAGTGTTCTTACAAGGAATTCTTCCCAAGAATTTTGTTGTTATGTGAGGACTGCTCCAGGAGTAACGCCTCCTGTTTTATGTTGGCCCACGATATCAGAGGCAGATGATGGTGGTATGGCAGTAGAGGATGAACATTTCTGCCAGTATTCTGTTACATTTTATTACCATTTGACAGATGGCAGCAGAGGGACAGTCTGACAAAATGGCATCTGACATGGAAGTGCCAACAAAGCAGAGGTTTGTCATTGAATTCCTCCATGCAGAAAAAATGGCACCCACTGACACTCGTCAGTGCTTGCTGAATGTTCGTGGAGACCAAACAGTGGATGTGAGCACAGTGAGGCGGTGGGTGGTGTGTTTCAGCGGTGACAGCAACAGTGGGTCACCTCCACTGGTGCAGATTTTGGTGAGCACAGCATGCAAGTTCTTGTTTGGATAGCTAATGGCGGTGACTATGTTGAAGAATAATGTTTTGTAGCTGAATATTTGCTCTATCAAATAGTGTTATTGTGCTCTTTGTATCTGTTGTAGTTTCCATGGAAATAAAGAGGAGGCATTACTTTTGGAGCAGCCTACATATTTTTAACAAGTTTATATTCTTGCAGAATAGCCGGACTATGCTATTCTGGTTTTATAGTCCTGTTCTCTATGCAGGATTTTGGTGCCTTGAGTTTAATCAGTTTTCATCTAAAGAGTGAATTCAAATGTTACTGGCCTGGAGGCATGCCTTAGGAAGTCACAAAATTGACTTAAAAGTCAAGAGATTTTTAAACGAAATACACTTGGGATTCTTTACCTTTGCCCTCTGGTTTGTGAGGCAATGTTATGTGCACTTACAAGTCACAGCGAAGAACTTGAAAAGATACCTGGCCTCTGTTAGTTTTGTGAATGTGGATGAAAAAGTTAATGTCTTGGAAATCAGAATGTTGGTACTTCTTCTCTTTTCCAGTAACATCGTGGTTATTCAGTTTCTCCATCTTGGGTAATTTGTAAAGCTCGGGTATCATATACCTCTTTAATGCAAGGTGAAGGTGCTTCGTTTCTCATACCAAGTGACAGAAGAGAATGGAATTGTGCAAACTGAAAAGGATCAGCAAACTGTGTTGGGTGATAGAGATACTTCCTGTGAGATGTCTTGTTCAAGGCTGATATATAGGGCTCATATTTGAATTTGATTTCACGCTCTTGGTTTTGGTGACGCAAATCTTGTTCTTTTCAACTACTGGGAGAGTAAATGCTCTCCTTCTGAAATGCACTCCATTGAGGACCACCCAGGTGCAGAAAGTGAGACTGGTACACCAGTGTTTGTAGGGGTCAGGGCCTTTGGGTTCTTGTGCTTTGAAAGCACCCTTTTGAAATGGGATTATCTTTTGTTCAGTGTATGTGTAGCTCAAAATAGCAGCTGCTATTGACTCAGTCCCAAATGTCACTAGGCAAAGAAATGATAAATAAAAACTTCATATAACAAGTAATTGAAGGCAACTGAAAGTTTGCCAGTGACGTGGTTGACTTGATTTCAGTGGGAGTGGAGTTGAATAGGTTCTTAAGTGCCTACTGCAGGAAATAAAGATGGAGAGGAAAAATGTGTCATTAAGGAAAAGTTGTTTTGGTTGTCTAGCTATCGGTGTTTCTCTCATGAGCCGTATATCAAGACAGTGAAGATGTGTTATTGGAGACGGAACAAATGGTTCAGAAGAGGAAGAATTCTCTTGTTACCTAATAGGTATTGCTTGGTCTCTTGCAAACGTAGTATAATTGCCTCCGTACTCTGAAGCAGGGCAAAACTCAACCAGTTTGCTTAGTGAAAGCTGGCTCAGGAAAAGAAAATGGAAAAAAGATTTTACCCTGTGTAAAGTATGTATTCTGGACATAAGTGAAATCAATGTTGACTGGATTAGATGAAAATGACCTCAAAGACTGAAGAAGTAGGAAATTACCTAAATCAGTGAAACCAAACAAATGGTTATTCTCATTTTGTGTTAATATTCATCTTTCATAGTGAAGATGTTAATGATAGGAAGCAAAATGCTTGAACATAGGACTGAATTGGATTAAGCACACATGACTCTTTCTTCTCGTTATGCAGACTTTTATTAAATGACTTTTCTCTTATTCCCTCTAATTCCACTAAAATGAACACCTTATACTGAGGTGAAGAAACTACCACCTGTTTAGGCCATCAGAAGTGATGCAGAGTTTGCTATATTGGACATTTGTTACGACTTCTTTAGAGATTCTGTGACTTTGCAGAAGTCATTTAATCTTTTCATTTGCATTTTCCATTTGAGGTATATGGATGAATTTAGCCTCTGCCAGAATTTGATTCACACATAGCAAGAAAAAACTATCTTGGACAAAAAGTGTAATCTGCTATCTGTATTTTTATAGATAATCTGGCAAACCATGGCCCTAAATTGGCAGTAAGCATCTAGGTTGTAAAGCTGAACACATAAGAATGCCAGTATGTAGGAATGTTTTGTTGTTTTCTCTTTTTTGCTGGTGGTGGTTTTTTTATTTTTTTGTTTTTTTTTAATTTATTCTGATGGGAGGGGGCAACAAGCAAAGCATTAATTACATGAAGCACCCAGCATGTCATCACTTTTACCCCATTCAGAATTTCTGTAACACTTTGAGGAATCCAGAGAGATGGAGCTTAAGAGCTGAAAGATCATGGTTCTGTATATCAAAGTCCTTTACAGGCTACTACAGAATAAATAGACCATTTATGTCATATACTAATCCTGTAACACGTTGCGCATGCAGTAGCAAGAAAAATGAGTGGCTATGTGTGTGTGCAGACAAGACAGCACAGCAGAAGAGATGCTGTCTTTATACCATTTGGGTCAAATGAGAGTGTAGGCTTATGAGACCCACTGTGAGGAGAATGGGGTGTGCTGAGGAACTTCAGGAGAGGATGCGTATTGGGGACTGAGTGTGGAAGTGAAGTTTAGCTAGCTGAGGCAGTGGCTGGGACAGTAAAAGATAAAAAGAAAAGGGAAAAGCGCTGGAGAATCAACTAAGCAGAGATTTTTGTTACTAGATACCAAAGCACATTTGTAATTTTAAAAATGTAAGCTGATTTCATGTGCTGTTACCGCCCACCATTTATGGTGCAGGATGTGAAGGCCTTCATTCAGTGGAAGGCTGCAAGTTCTGGGTGATGTGTAATTACATTAGATCGCCATATGGGATATAGACAATGGTGTGGAATTAGCCCTTTATTGTGTCCAAGTGCATGAGTAATAAATTCATCCAAGCCAACAAAATGAGACAAGTGTGAAGCAAGTGAGATGAGACACGTTCAGAAGATGAACACTGGATGTATACGCAGCAGTCAAGATCGATCAGTACATTGGCTGCTTTGCAGTGTCTTGTTGATGAAAGGCAATCATAAACTCAGGTTAACCATCCAGTTAAAAGCCTGTTTACTGCTGCTGCCAGAGTAGCATAGAACAGCTACAGGCATTACTAAAATTGAATTTCCTTATGCATATATAGCTGAAGTGCACATTAATAATGATTAATGTGAGTATCTATGAGTGTGCTCTCTTCAAGGATTTTGCAGCAGTACTGAGTAAACCAATGGTGACACTGATTGGCAGATGCCCGTTTGTACTCTCAATTAGATCTATTTCCATTTCTGATTCTGAAGAGCAATAACAGAAATAGAATAGAAATGACTGTAGCTTGCCTCGAACTGCAGTTCTGTAATTCAGCATACAGAAGGAATGACAGTGTGTTAAATATGACTGGGGGCATGGGTACCATGCAAGCAATGATTTTGCTGAGGGCAGCTCTTATGATGGGCAACTGTAATTTGAGGAGGATGCTGTCAGACATCACAAGGCTTCCTCCTTGGTCTTACACTAGCTGACTGAAGAGGCTACGTAGTCTTGTGCATGGATTAAAAATGCTTATTGAAATCCCAAAACAGCAATGTCTTTTCCATTTTTTTTTCACATCTCATATCTGCAGTGCTTTCGCATGATACTACTGGTGCACTGCCTTCTTGTGATTTAACTGCCTAATATATGCAAACATAGATAAATATGTAGGCACATTTTGTCTAACAGTTTTCCTGGAAAGGATTGAAACCAAGGAATGGAATTGCATTTTGGTTCACTATGCAACTCTGAATGCTACCCAAGGCACTTCAGGAGGTGACAGACATCCTCCAGAATATGCTTATCATAGGGAAAGGAAACAGATTCACAACAAAAGGTTATGAGGACAACCTCAACACAGGTTTCATGGATGGCCCATTGTCTCCTGCCTTCGGATCCTATTTCAATCAGCAGAGCTCACTGTGCTGCTCTGCATTTAGTCACAGACTGTATTCCAACACTGTGGAACAGGACACAGAGCTATAGTTGTCCTACGAAATCAGTGACTCTAAGGATAACTAAGCACTTCTCTTTGACTTAATGAAGTCCTTGAGGGTGAATTTTAAAAGCAGTGACTTGCCATTACAGCAGTGTTCTCTATTGCAATATCCTTTGGAACAGTGTTGTCACCTGTGTGAAAATGGAGGGAAATGAGATCCAGTTTGGGGGACACATCACTGGAGATTAAGTTGAGCTCCTGCTGGGGTAATGTATTAAGCAGTTTGTGCATGTTTTTCATATGGGGAATGAGACTACTGGAGGAAGCAGCAGGGCAGGATACAGCTGAGGTAAGACTGGAGTAAGGGCCTGCACCTTCTTGACTATGCTCCAGAGAGATGGTAGGATTTGAAAAATCTAGGAATACTCTGAGGAAATACCGTTGCCAGTTTACGTGGCCACCATTTGCCAGATTATTTCCTCATGTTTGAGGTAGGATCTGCCCTGTATCATATGCTAGCCAATTGAAAGCACCCTTTTCTCCATGAATTACTGTTCTGGTAAGCCTACCCCTTGGTATGACTGCATGAGCCGACGTGCTCGTATGCTGTTATGAAAGGAGTTGTGTCTCTGGATCGTGAGGATTTTCAGAGTGAAGCCCAGGGAAAGAGGGTAACAACTGAATGTACCAGGTTGACTTTTGACCTGATCAACCTTGAGTAAGTTTGGAAAGGGTAAAGAGGGATGTAATTCTGTCTGCCAGAGTATGGTAAGGCAGGAAGCAAGAATGGAGCTTTAATTCATTTATCTTTTATTTTCACATTCATTTCAGAGAGGTTATACTGCACATTTTTTCTCTGTGCTGCCTTATGCCATGGGAGCATGTTTAACTTGGTGAGCAAAAACAGGGAGAATTAACCTAAGGGTACATATAGATGTCCTCTTTTGTAACCATCTGCAGTAGCGCAAAATTTTAGTGTCCTTACCTTGCTGTTTGTCACTTCTTAAAGCACTGCCTGCAGAGCATTATGTGTGAATGCATTTGTCTTCAGCAAAATTAGTTATGTTAGTTTATGCCTAAAAGATAAACTCCTTTAGCTAATTTGTCTGATACAGTTTCAAGTGAACTGGGGCAGCTTCACGAAACTGTTCCATCGGTGATGACAGGCATCTACAGACAGGGAAATATTTTACTAACTTAGCTAAAGCTTGAAGAGAATGTCCACAATTAAAATACTTCTCCCCTTTGGATGTCAGCTACCAACCAGTATCAGCTATCAGTGAAGGACCTGTAACAAAATCTGTAAGACCTAGTTATGGCAGAATCGTGGATGTGGAGACAAGCTTGAAAGCTCAAATCATGACTCATCAATCAGAAGGCAAACAGACAAAGCAGTGTTAACTTGTTCAAAATCTGGGGATTTAAAGCAGTCTGTGGACCTGACCCATAGTTCATAGTGCTGTTAGCCTGCGCCAGCTGCTTGCTGCAGTTCCCGTGGCTGTGAAGATGTGTGGCTGTTTGAGAGGGATGGAAGAGAACTGCTTTTTGTGCCAGCTGTCCTTAACAAGAGGCCTGGCCTAGTACCCATTGGGGCAGATTGGCCTAGGCATGGCTAGGAGGCAGTGTTTAGGGAACGTGTGACTCAAGCTATTTTTTTCTGGTTTTATCTAACACATTAATCTCCATGGATGTGGGTCCAGCCTGCCCCTCTTGTCCTTCCGGAGAACAGGCCCTGATGTGTTTTATTTACTGGTGTTGCTTTAGGATCCATCCTCCTAAAAGGTGTCAGTGGGCCTTCTTTGGAGCTGCTTCTGCTGGTGTTGGGGATGAAGTACACCATACCACCTGCCTTCCACTATGACAGTGATGAAGTCTTTATAGTCAGTGTCTGGACTGAGATGCATCACATTTTGTTCTGCACTTCTCATCCTATATTCTGTTGAGTGGTTAGTGTGCTAATGTAAGGGAGAATTGGGATTCAGACCATTTTTTAAAAACAGTACTAATGCATGAACTGAAAATAACACGGTTTTGTAACCAGTTTATTAAGGTATTGCTTTAGAATACTGTTATATATAGCAGCAGTATTTCTAATGTATGTGTATAATCAGTTCAGGGATAGTGCATTTATTTATTTTGTTTGTTTTACCAAACAGAAAGTACATTTTAGTTCTAAATAGAATACCATTTTTGTAGTTTGCTGTTTACAGCCTCTGGTGATACACATTCAAAAGACATCTCAGACCTAATGGACCCATTTCTGTGTTGTCTGATGTAAGCCAATTGAAGGACAAGAGGAATATAGCCTAATAGTTTTGTTTTTTTTTTTTCAAAGCTAATAGCTTTAAAAGAAAAATAAGCTAATTAATAAGTCTAACAAGTCAAAACCCTACTTACTAAATATTATTGGTAATCATTCAGTTAATATTTGCTTTAAATCCAGTCTTATTTAAGCAGCTGCCATTGGTTTCAGAAGACCTATATTAAATTTCCTCGTGTTCCACAGACTCCTTTGACAGGTGACTATTGAATTTAGGGACATTTATACTACATAAAAGGGACATTAATCTCAGTGAGTTTTCAGATGAGTTTTCAGTTACTTCTGAAAATCAAGCCTTTTAATCTGTATGGAGTAGGACAGTTAAAAAGACTGAAAAAATAACATGAAAAAAAACCCAGCTTTTATTCTAAACCATGTGTCACATCTGGGAACAAGATAATTGGAAAGTATGGTATCAAAGTGCATAAATATTTTTTATTATTAAAACACTGGTACAAATGAAAATTCATATTCTTAAGCCAGTTGGAATTCCACGAAGCAGGAGAACTAGCACACATGGACTTCAAGAGAGGTCAAGAGAAGATACTTTTTATGGGTTAGAATTACTTTTCCTCTAATGGAAAAATCTGTTTTTCCCTCCACTATTGTTGGCTGAAGATGAATCCGCCATACTTACCTGCAGATATACATTGAAACTCAGAGCTCAGAGGGTTGTGATCGGTGGTGCAGAGTCCAGTTGGAGGCCCGTATCTAGTGGTGTTCCCCAGGGGTCGGTGCTGGGTCCTGTCTTGTTCAACATCTTCATCAGTTGCTTGATGAGGGGATAGCATCCACCCTCAGCAAGTTTGCTGATGATACAAAGCTGGGAGGAATGGCTGACAAATCAGCAGGCTGTGCTGTCATTCAGTGAGACCTGGACAGGATGGAGAGTTGGGCAGGGAGGAACCAGATGAGGTTTAACAAAAGTGAGTGTAGAGTCTTGCACCTAGGGAGGAATAACTGCATGCACCGATACAGGTTGGGGGATGTCCTGCTGGAGATGAGCTCTGCAGAGAGGGACCTGGGTGTCCTGGTGGACGACAGGTTGGCCATGAGCCGGCAGTGTGCCCTGGTGGCCAAGAAGGCCAATGGGATCCTGGGGTGCATTAAAAAGAGCGTGGCCAGCAGGTCGAGGGAGGTGATTCTCCCCCTCTACTCTGCCCTGGTCAGGCCTCACCTGGAGTACTGTGTTCAATTCTGGGCTCCCTGGTACAAGAAAGACAGGGATCTCCTGGAAGGAGTCCAGCAGAGGGCCACGAAGATGATAAAGGGCCTGGAGCACCTCGCTTATGACGAAAGGCTGAGCGACCTGGGTCTGTTCAGCCTTGAGAAAAAAAGACTGAGAGGGGATCTTATTAATGTTTATAAATATCCTAAGTGTGGGAGGCAAAGGAACATGGCCAACCTCTTTTCAGCGGTCTGTGGGGTCAAGACAAGGGGAAACGGCCATAAAGTGGAGCATAGGAAGTTCCGCACCAGTATGCGAAGGAACTTCTTCACAGTGAGGGTGACGGAGCACTGGAACAGGCTGCCCAGGGAGGTTGTGGAGTCTCCTCCTCTGGAGATATTCAAGACCTGCCTGGACGCCAACCTGTGCAGCCTGCTGTAGGGGGCCTGCTTTGCAGGGGGGTTGGACTCGATGATCTCTGGAGGTCCCTTCCAGTCCCTACAATTCTATGATTCTGTGAAACTGGTAAAAGAGGAATGAGCTTGCAGGCAATTGGAAGAACTAGGTGGAAAATTGCTTTACAGTATTTGCTAGACCAATCTGTGACAGCTTTTGCAGCCCTCACTCTTAATGAGTGCTCAGATCTTCTGGTGCTATTAAAAAAAATTGAGTCATAATGGATCTATTCCATTATATTAGCTGCAACTTGATCAGGCATTGGTTGGGGAAGTGAAATGAAACTGATAGGGAGTGCTACAAACTTGTTAATGTTAACATTAGTATTTCTTTATTATATTTTTTCATATGACTTCCCAAAAAAGGGATGAATAGAAGGAATATCCTAGAGTCCTTCACATCTTTGAATTGCAGGTTTGTCAAATGTTAGCTGATGCAGAGGGGAGGAAATGGAAATAAATGACTCAAGGAACAACGGAGGAAAGGGAAATTTAACAGGAAGCATCCATCTTTCTGCCCTTTCATTTTGACCAAATTTGTGAAGCTTAGTAGCTGCATGTGAATGTATCAGTGGCCAGAAAGTAGTGAGAGGAGGTAGAGAACAGCTGCACTACAGAGTATTTCTCCCTCCATAGAAACAAAGAAATAACTGTGAGGTGTTTCACAGTTTTGTCTGCCTTGCTAAGCTGTCTAGTTGCTGCTGGAGCAGTTAGCCTTACTGATAAAGCAGAGGCATTATGTCTATGAGCTAACTTTACGAGTGTTGCTGAGGCATCGACCATGAAAAAGGGTACGAATGATGAGTTCCTATTCATTGCAAGGACTCCCGTAGGGAAGATTATAGTCTGCAAGGACTCCTAAGTCCTTACGTCTGTGTATCATTAGGCAGCACTGCAAAGGACAGTGCAGCCCAGCTAGCAAAATTTCAAACTGCTGTGCCTGGGTTTCTTTTGTAGATGCTTTTACAAAGAGTAGAAGTGCAGGTTCACAGATAATTTAGAAGGCTCTCCTAAAAACCTACCAATTCTGACAGTGGTTTATCACTACAATTTCCCACCCCATCTCTTCCAGATACTATGTGATAAACTGGAACACCGTTTCTCCTGAGACATTGTATAGACATAACAGAAGAGCTTATCAGGGGGGAGTGTTTCTCAGGTACAGTGCACTGAAGTTCCCCTGATGCTGGCTGGTTTCATTGTAGTTGAGACTGGATAGACATAAATGACTTTGATATCTGTTTTGGCAGTATGACCTTGGAGCTAGCAGGGACAGTAGTCTTCCTCCAGGATGAAATGTGAATTTGCAGCAGCTGCAAGAAGGAAGGGTGGAATTGATGGTACTTATCAATGTTGCACCTGGTGCCTCATGCCCAAAGGCTGACAGATTAATCTGTCTGTGACTGTTAACTCTTTCTGTACCGTGCCAGGTGAGGCATGCATGTACATGCTCATGCATTCAGAAACAGAAGGAGAAGGTCTTTCATTTGGTTCAAATGGCCAATTTCTGGAAGCTTTACATCCAGCTGGGAAATCAGAGGCTATGCCAGAAGACAAATTCGCCTTCCATGGTGACAAATTTAATAAACTCTGCAAGCCTCAGTCTAGGTCTGGGTGGCTCATCATGTGCATGTGTACAGTACCCCAGTTGGTTGGCTTTCCAGCCAGCTGGTGTTCTCAGGGACTAAAAAACCCTGCCCTAGGAGCTAGGGCTGGAATTTGGGCTGCCATTTGTCTGTTGTTAGGATAAGCCAACACTTCTAAGCCATATGGGCATTCAGCTCTGTTAATAATTGTAATTTAGATTTGAGTTGTTCTTAATCCTAGTAAAGATGTGAGGAAATTAAATATATTTAATACTTTATAAAGGCTTTTAGCTTTTTTGTTTGTTTTTAATCAAATTAATATGTTGTGTGCTTGTTTTCTAAACACAGGAAATCAAGTTGATGATCATTTTTTACGTGATGGCTTGTGTGTCTATGTGTGTGTGGTGGAGGTGAATGATAATAAAGGATGACAAGTAAAACAAAAAATCAGAATTCACTCAAGAGTTAAATTTCCAGTTTTCAGTGGCATGGACCTAGTTCATGTCCATGGACCTAGTTCAAGTCCACGGATCTGAGCAGAACTAGGTAAGACCCCGGGGGCTTTGCTCCCCAGACTTCACCTCTGTGTTCTCTGGTTGACCTGGTGGAGAGCTGGTAGGGAGCATACTGCTCTCCTGAAATTCCAGCAGTCCTGCCTCAGCATCCGTCCTGTATTCAGAGGTACCACAGAGATAGTGTCTTTTTGTCAAGGTTCAGCTGAGCAGGGGAAGACTGAGACTCAGAAAGGACTGGTGTTGGTGTTTATCCTTGCACAGTTAGTCTTTCTCCTTTCATGGAAGAGGGTTGCTGTGATAGCATTTTTCTTTACAAGCAGAATTGGAAATACAGAAATAAATTATAGAGAACCAGGATGTCTTCAGTCTTCTAAATATTTAATGAGAACAAGGGTTGTGCTCATTCCGAGTCACAAGGACTGATGCTGAAATACCATGTGTATGCTAATTTTAATATATAAAATACATGCTTGGACTTAAAAATGCAGGGTGAACAGCCCCAAGGGCAAGTGTATATTAAGTCTCTGAACAGCCGTCTCTGTCGATGATGATAACGTGAAGGTTTCTTTTTTTCCAAGCCATTTTAATTTACCCAACAATCAGTCAGGAAGCACAGAAGTGTTAAAGTACTTATTCTCCCAAGCAGTTCTTGGAGAGGTGTGTTCTTTCATATTGCATCCAGACCATTTTCCCTCTAAACAGTACCTACAGTACGTGATTTCTTTTTCTTGTTTTTTCCTTACTGTTAGTTTAAATTAAAAAGAAAAAATCCTAATAAGGATACTCAGATTTTTCTTTTGTTTGAACGGCATGTGGGAATTTGAGCAAAATGTGTGTTGCTGTGTATGATCATACTAGCTAACATGAGTTACCTGGTGACTGTTACAAGTTATCTGCAACTTGCAAGTTATTTGCAAACATAAATGGGACCAAAAGGCATGATTTATGAATTTTTAGCTAATCTTTCCAAGGATATGAAGTAGATAGGCTTGTGTTACTCAGTATTTTAGGTAACAAAAAAAAAACCCCAACAATAAATCCTGTTTTTTTTCCTTACCGCTCACAGTTCTTAAGTAATTGGTCAGTCTGTTGCAGCATCCAGGATTTTCCATGTCTACAAAACTTGTCTTTTAAACCATGGGATCTCTTGCTTATTACATCACTGATCTTGGCTCTTTTTATTCTTCCATCTCACCAAAAGCCTATGCCTTTCTCTTTTTAATGTCAAATATCTCTGAATTCTTGTTTGTCTGTTTAGAGAATTTCCTGCTCTCTAGATCTATACGCCTGAAGGTAAAATCAATTAAAATACATAGGCTGCTCCAAAAGTAATGCCTTCTATTTATTTCCATGGAAACTACGAACAGATACAAAAAGCACAGTAACACTATTTGATAGAGCAAATTCTTGGCTACAAAACACTACTTTTTGACGTAGTCTCCACCATTAGCTGATTTGAGCAGATAAGCTGATAGAGACTCTTAATTTCATGGTGTGACAGCAGTGCACAGCCATCTGGAACACGGCTTGACTTTCATGCTGCTGTCACCACTGCTGAAATGCACCACCCACTGCCTCACTGTGCTCACAGCCGCTGTTTGGTATCTAGTAAATGTTCAGCAAGCATCGTTGAATGTCAGTGGGTGCCATTGTTTCCAAATGAAGGATTTCAGTGACACACCTTTGTTTCATTTGCACTTCTATGTCAGACATCGTTTTGCCAGACTGCCCTTCTGCTGCCATCTGTCACACAGCAACAAAATGTAACACAATATTGACGGGAAGGTTCAACCTCTACTGCCATGTCACTATCATCTGCCTCTGATATCGTGGGCCAAAATAACAAAATAGGAGGCATTACTTTTGGAGCAACTCTCATAATTTCCCTGCTCAAACTTATATTTAGAATACCTTTTAACTTTCCAAAGCACAGTCATTAAGGCTGTATTATCTGTTGGTTGCTTTGTAAGTGTCTTCAGACTGGAGAGTGGTACCTAATGGGGGCCTCTAAAGATTGTTTCTAACTCACTGTGCATTGATGTGTTCATTGGTTTATCCAATCTATAAAATGGAAGTATAAATAGACTTTCAAATCATTACATAACAGTAGAATTGCCTACCACTTAGATAGAGGACACTGGTTGTTCCCCCGTACATCGTCTAATGCATTTTGTGAACTTGAATGACCTCTGTCTGCTTCATTTTTTTTCATTTCTAAAATTGAAATAGTGAGATTTGCCTAACTAACATTCATAGTGAAAGGCTCAGTATATGTAAAATGCTTTCCAATTCACAGGTTAAAAGGATTTATATTTAAGATACTGCTAAAGAAAAATCTCAGATATTTGATGTGATAGGAGATTTTCATGTATTTAAAATAAAGAGAGCAGACATGCTACATTAAAGCAGTAGCTATAGACTCAGATCAGAGCAGACTGTTGAGGAAAAAGTTATTATTTCTTTGTCTGGGTCTGCTTTCATATGCTTCTGTTTAGATAAGGACTGTAATACAATCTGTTCTCTTTCATTGTTTGGTTTATGCAGGCACAGGCTTGCTACAGGAAGTGGTTTATCTAGTGAGTCAGGGAGCTGATCCAGATGAGATTGGACTAATGAATATAGATGAACAACTTCCAGTCCTAGAGTACCCTCAGCCTGGTCTGGACATCATCAAGGTACAATTTATTGCAAAGACACTCACTCAGCATTTGGATATCTTTTTGTAGGCTCCATATTTATCACTTCATCTCATCCTGTGTCCTTGTCCTTTTCATCACTGGACTTGTTCAGTTTGTTGGAATGATTCAGAGTATTACTAGGTTATTTTGACGTTGGTTTTATTAATCTTGATTATACTCCAATGCTTTAAAACATATTTCTCAATGTCCTAAATATATTGACAACAGATTTCTTGAAAAAAAGAGTTCCAAGCCTACCCTACTTATGTAAGTGGAAGCTCTCCAAATGAGAGTGATTTGCTCTGATCCCTTCCCTGAATTTGCAGAAGAACTACAAATACAGTGATCTGTGAATCTGTAGACCCTCTACTCTGAATTTGCACATACAGCCCCTTAAGACTCAGGGTCTGTGGATCTATAGACTCTGTAGTGTAGTTAGAGGAGTTCGGAGTATTTTGCATGAAATGACTTTGACATTGTTAAGAATGACTCAGATTAGTGGCATGGCATATTAAGTGTGATCTTGTTATTGCTCTAACTACTTTAGATACAGGCCTAATCATTCCAAGATATGCAAAATACCAGGCTCCATCTGAGAACTGCTGCGGTGCTTGCTGATTTGAGCTAGCTAAGGCTAGTATGGATGGATCTAAGCTGGTTCCAGTCACTACTGCAGCATTTTGGCCCTCTTTAGGATGAGTATTCAAGGGCCAGAGAATGCTTTTCTTTTTCACTTTGTGACCCTAGTCTAGTGAGACCTCAGTGGTATGTCAACACAAATCAGAGGGAGCGATAGTGAGAGGTTCAGTTTGAGATTACGCATTATGGATGCTTTCTGCTAACAACTCGATCCAGTAGTAGTTTACGCAGCTTTTAACTACTGGAAGATGATCTGTGTCATAAAACAATTTTTTTTTTTTTCCAAATTAGGATAGAAAAATACCTTTAAAAGGGTTCGTATACTCAGATAGACCTTTGAATTGTTTGGGTCTAATTCTGAGGCTAAAATAAGCATTGGATTATAATTTTGAAGTTGAAAAATTAAGGGTATGGATTTTTGAGGCTGTTCATTCAGTACTCCTAGTGTTTTTCACTGAATTTTAGTGGGAGCATCAGTGAAAACAAAGTTGGTTTTATGCTGAGAATCTTCAACACTTCTAGTTTTCCTGGGGGACAGGAAACAGACTACAAATTGAAGTAGTTTCAAAGCAAAAAAAGACAACAATTTCTGCACATACACATGATCCACCCTTTTAATTTAAAACAGATGAAATTCCCTGACCTAATTTCTAGTCCAGACCCCTATTAGTTTAAGAAGTGAATTTCTGCATGTGACTCAGTAAAGTAAAGGACATCAGTTCAGGACAGCTCAGGATGTGCCAAAAACTAATACACTGTGAGAAACGTTTCTCTGCTTTATTTTAGGAACTGACATCTCCTCGCCTCATAAAAAGCCACCTACCATATCGTTTTTTGCCTTCGGACCTCCATAATGGCAATTCAAAGGTAAAAATTAATTCATGCTTGTTTAACTGAACCAGCAACAGTTGTTTACGTGCTGAGGGAAATGGAAAAAACAAACTTTCATTGAGATGATTTCCCTCCCTTGTCGTAGGTAATATACATGGCTCGCAACCCCAAAGACCTGGTGGTGTCTTATTACCAATTTCACCGCTCCCTGCGAACCATGAGCTACAGAGGAACATTTCAGGAGTTCTGCAGAAGGTTTATGAATGACAAGTGTAAGGAGCGATTCTCTCTGCACATGTTGTTATACATTTAATTTCATCTCTGCAAGTACAAAAATGATATGGATAAAGATGCATTTATTTTGTTTATACTGCAAGGAGGTTGCTAGAGATACAGTGCTGCATGAACTTAGATTTGTCCATGCAAACTGTGGTCATACCTTGTAAATAATTGTCTTACAGTATTTGACCCTGTGGGATCAATTGTGTTCTACTTCACTCAGGTAAATTCTAGTTTGCATGAGACTGAGCTCATGCAATACATCAGTAGGAGTACGTTAGTAAGTTGAAGTGAACCCCTGTAAGAAGGTAACTGTAGGCTGAAAATATACTACTGTAATGTAACTTGTGTTACAACAGCTCATCAGCTGCTTGCTCAGTAACTCCTGTGAGCAAGGGCTGTTTCATTACATACCCACCCACTGTGTTCCCTTCAGGCTGCACTACCTTAAGTAGCTCCATTGCACGAACTTAGTAACCTTGAAGGGAGTGAAGGACTGTGTTCTCATGTAGCTAGCTGTCACTGAGCTTTTTGCCAATGGATTGCCATGCTTTGTAGCCAACAAGATCAAAAAACAGAACAATGCAGTTTTTTTACTGCATTCTCTTTCTCTGTAAAATCTTCTTTATGTACCCTAATGTGATGCTAAGAAGTCACCAGACACTTTGGTCTGCTCTGAGACCAGGATCTCCTCTAGATCCAGTGCAGAAAATGTTATTTCAGTCTGGAACTTGGAGGACCTGATGCTAAAGAAGCTGTGTAATACTAAAGAGAAGAAACAGGTAAAAGCCTGCCAATGGAGATTAACTAACAGGCTTTATAATCCTTGCCACTTTCTTTTGTGCAGGAGGGTAAATCTCCTTCCATTCCCAACCCACCTTGAACTTTTTCTTCTGCATTCCCTGAGAATGGGAATCTTGTCTGCAACCCGTGAGCAGGAGCTTCTACATTGGAGACATATTAAAGATAGGTTCTTCTAAGATGGGAGGAAGGTTCTGCATTCTTTTTCATGCAAATATCTCAGGAGCTATTTAGATCTTTATCTTATGGTGGCTATGTGATTTATCATAACCTTCTAGAGTCAGTAAAACATTGCAGCCTGTTCTGTGTCCATAATTATGCAAAGTGAGTGTTTTGTAATACAGTAAATATAGCACTTACTTAAGTGTTTCCATCTCATGGAAGCAATATAGAAGCAAAAAAAAGTAAACATTCAAAGTAGTGCAAGAGAGAGAAGCACTAAATCCAAATGACACAGTCCCATTCTTTTTACCCCTCCTTATATCTATCCATCTGGAAACAGATTCAGTACATGTTAGCTCTTGGATGGGGGATTAATCTTGAACGTGCTAATACTTTGGCACTACCCTCTGGAGCTTAAGGGAATTTCTTACATAAAATGCAGGCAAACTCTGCTACCATAATGTTAACAGATTCTTGCCCTGTGCAGTTAAGAGCAGCTAGGAAAAGGGTTTTTTACCTGACTGATGTGTAAGCTTCATGCATGAATTTCTTTAAAATTATAAAGAATAGAAATGATGTTTAATACTTTTCTGAAGCTGTTTTGTTGTAAAGATAAAAATGTCAAAAAAATACTGAGAAAATGTGAAGAACTGCTCATTGTATTTACTTAGCTTCTGCCTTGATTATCTGAGATACTTTGAGGGAACTTAGCACTGTGCCATTGTGTCCAAGAAGGTATCCTGGGATACATTAAAAAGAGCATGGCCAGCAGATCCAGGGATGTGATCCTCTTCCTCTACTCTGCCCTGGTTTGGCCACATTTAGAATACTATGTTCAGTTCTGAGCTCCCCAGTTCAAAACAGACAGGGATCTCCTAGAAGGAGTTCAGTGGAGGGCCGCAAAGATGATAAAGTTCCTGGAGCATCTCCTGTATGAGGAAAGGCTGAGTAACCTGGGTCTGTTCAGCATGGGGAAAAGAAGACTGAGAGGGGAATCTGATAAATTTTTCTTAATAGCTAAAGGGAGGTGGGAGGCAAATGGATGAGGCCAGGCTCTTCTTGGTGGTCTGTCTTGGATAGGACAAGGAGTGATAGCCTAGAACTTGAATGTAGGAAGTTCCATACAAACATGTGGAAGATCTTCCTAGTAAGGGTGATGGAACACTGGAACAGGTTGCCCAGAGAGGTTATGGAGTCTGCTATGGAGATGAATTCAAGACACATCTGGACATCTACCTGTACAACCTATTGTAGGGTACCTGCTTTAGCAGGAGGGTTGGACTTGATGATCTCTTGAGGTTACTTCCAACCTATGCAATTCTGTGATTCTGTAATGCATTTCTCCTTTCCTTTCTGATTGGCAGCAGAAGATACTCTCTAGATAATAAATGCCAGTGTCTGTATCTCTGCTACACGCAAAGATTGACAAAAATCAGTCCAAATGTGGACTTTATCAGAGAAGTAGAAAATAAAGCAGGAAAAAATTGAGGGGGTTGGAGCTTCCATTAACCACTGCCTCAGCAGTGCTGGGAACATGGGCACTCCTGGTGTACCACCTTAGCTACAATGTCTGAGCCCCATGTTCTAGCATACCTATGTAATTTGCATGGAAACTCTAAGAAAGTAACAATGGAAGAGAATAGATCTTAGATTTTAGAGGAAGCAAAAGATGTAAAGATAAATAGAATATTCTGTTGGTACATCTTTAGTATTCTGAGAATGACAGTGAAGCAAATTAATGTGTGTGTTTCTTCAATACTTGTGTAATAAAGAAAGGATAATGGTTGTTCTTTGTCCATCACAGCAGATGCTTTATGGAACTTTCCACTATATATAGCTTTCCACTATGTAAGTTGTATATAGCTTTGAGTGATGGAAGGTGCAGTGTGATAACGCCAACTGCAGGAATTCTCGCAGGTCAGAGCCACTGAAAATTTTCCTTTTATAAATATATCTCTGTAATTTTTATATTGGCTCAACTTCAGTGCAGTAGTCAGGCATTACTAATACTGAGCTCCAGAGAGGCCCATAGTGAAATATGGTTGCACTTTCAGTTTTTCTTTAGGGTAGGTTAGCCCTTCTGAATATTCCAAACTGGTAGAAATGCTCTTTTTCAATTAAGTTAGTCACCGTGCATGGTGATGGAACAAAACCAGACAATTCTCTTAGGGCTGTTAACCACCCTAATTAATTTAGTTTTCTCATTTTTACATTTTTGAAGGGGAATTAATAACAACAGTATTCATTTTTCCTCATGCCAATCATAATATCTTCTGTATCTGTAGTAGGATATGGTTCGTGGTTTGAACATGTCCAAGAGTTTTGGGAACATCACATGGATGCCAATGTACTTTTCCTCAAGTATGAAGATATGCACAAGGTAGGTTAGATGTAACAAAGAGGTGTTTTAAATGCTTTAAGTGTCGTAACATTTAAAATATATGAAGTGAAAAAATTGTTTCTTGTGCCCATGTTTGGGCTTTCTAATGTGTGGCACTGGCATTCATAGCTTCCATGGACTGTCAGCACTTTTGTAAACCTAGTAATTTACTCAGGAGTCTACCTGCTTGCATAGGTGGTCAACTGCTCACACAAGGCAGGGAGGGGCAACTGTCAGGACATGCTACATATCCCTTGACTTTCACTTAAAATAAATGTCTTACTGTGTGTGCTGTATCAGTGAGAACTGAAGTATCTCTCGTTAGGGGCTTGTCTTACATATTTGACATTTATTCTGATTATTTGGTTGTCCTTACTGTCTGCTGTGAATCTATCTTAAAAACAATTTGAGGTGATATTGTAGCATGAGGTGAACTTCTAGGGTCATTACAGCATGCTGGCTGATAAATCCACTTTATTTTTAATCAGAAATGTAATGGGAGTACTACACTGAACATTATTTTCCATTTCCTATAGCAGTAATATATTTTTGAGAATTAATAACAATTTTCAAAGTGAGCACTGTTCCCCAAGGGTTTGTCTTGGGACTGGTACTCTTTAACATCTTTATCAATGATACAGATGATGGGATTGAGTGCACCCTTAGCAGATTTGCGGATGACACCAAGCTGAGAGGTGTGGTTGATACAGCCGAAGGGAGGGATGCCATCCAGAGAGAGCTTGATAAACTCAAAAAGTGGGCCCGTGTGTACCTAATGAGGTTCAGCAAAGCTAAGTGCAAGGTTTTGCACTTGGGTCGAGGTAATTTCTGATATGTATGCAAACTGGGAGAACACCACCTTGAGAGCAGCCCTGCTGCGAAGGACTTAGGGGTCCTGGTTGATGAAAAACTAACATGAGCCAGTAGTGTGCTCTTGTAGCCCAGAAGGCCTGTGGTGTCCTGGATTCTGTCAGAAGAAGAGTGGCCAGTAAGGCGAGGGAGGTGATTGTCCCCCTCTACTCTGCCCTCATGAGGTTCTGGCTGGTGTACTGCGTCCAAGTTTGGGGCCCCCAAAACGGGAATGGTGTGGAGCTTTTGGAGAGGGTACAGATGAAGGCTGTGAAGATGATTGTAGGGCTGGAGCACCTTTCCTATGAAGACTGGCTGAAGGAACTGGACTTATTCATCCTGGAAAAGAGAAGGCTGCAGGGAGACCTCATTGCAGCCTTCCAATATTTAAAGGGAGTTTATAAACATGAGGAAAATCAACTTTTTACAAGGGTAGATAGCAATAGGACAAGGGGGATGGTTTTAAACTAAAGGAGGGGAGGTTTAGATTTTATGTCAGGGAAAAGTTTTTTACTGAGAGAGTGGTGAGGTGCTGGCACAGGCTGCCCAGAAAGGTTGTGGATGCCCCCGTTCCTGGAGGTGTTTAAGGACAGGTTGGATGGGGACCTGGGCATTCTGATCTAGTACTTGATCTATCAGTTGGCAACCCTGCCTGTGGCATGGGGTTTGGAACTTGATGATCCTTGAGGTCCCTTCCAACCCAAGCCATTCTATGATTTCTGTGATATTTGACTGGAAAATTAATGCAGACATAGGATGAACCCAGCTCCTATGTCTAAACCTCCAAAAAGGCAAGAGCAAGGTAGAACTCAAAGCTGAATAAACATACAATTTCAGCTTATATTTTTCTTGTACTTTCTGACAGAAGATGTAGTGAAGCAGAATAACGTTAATAATTTAGTAGCAATGATTTGAAACCCACGATTTTGAATAACGTTTTCATTCTTAACTGCACAATGAGGGATGCTGCTGAAAGCTGGTAACACCACAGCATCTTTCTGCTTCCTACTTGTCCTCCTCTAATTACTTGGAATGTGTGGGCTTATTCTCAGCAAATCAGAAGGTGGCAACATTTTAAGATAGTGATTTTTCTGGAACTTCTGCATTGGTATTTTTCCCATTCATCATGATGTAAATAATTTTGAAATACTGAAAATCATTTTATAAATTCACTTGAAATATTGCAAAATAAACTCATCTTTAAATGCTCTCTTACAGGACTTGGCAACAATGGTTGAGCAACTGGTGAGGTTCTTAGGAGTTTCTTATGACAAAGCACAGCTGGAATCCATGGTGGAACACTGCCATCAACTCATTGATCAGTGCTGTAATGCAGAAGCACTTCCTGTTGGCAGGGGTACGTTTAAAACCCACAGTAAAAATCTTAAGAGTGGAGGTTGAAAAAAGCAACTGACAGCTTAGTAACCTTCAAGATATGTTAAGGTGTTGGCAAAATGTTGATATATAAATGATGAGAGGAAACTGATTTTTGGTGTAATTTTGGGAGTTGTTCTGTAATAAAGATAGAAACGACTAAAAAAGAACAGAAACATTCAAGATCAACAGCTTATATTCAACACCATCAAAACTGCTCTGTTCAAGAAGACAAGATGTCTTTGGCTTATTTCAACTGACTAAGCTATTGATGTTGAGAAGACCACTTAGCTCCTTTTGACATTTGGAATATCAAAGCACATACAATTTCTTACAGTTTGTCTTGGCTTAAAAACCCTTGTGTTTCATTGTATGAGATTCTCTGGAATAGCAGGTAATTCTAGTTTGGAGTCATCAAATTACAGGAACATGTAGTTCTTCTCATGTGCTTTTTTCATTGTCTGCCTTGGCTGTCTAAAATGTGTTTAGCTTATAGATGTTTGTTCTTGTGAGGCCTTTCTGCAGGAGTCCAAAGTGCCCTTTGATCCAGTAAATCTGTCCTTTGACAGTGTCAAGAAATCAAGTCTTTTCTAATTAATTCTTCTTTCTGATAAGCATAGAAGAGCAAACTCAAGAAGCCCCCTCGACTTATTTAACGTAGCACTTAAAAGCTCTTTTTGAAAATGAGGGCTTAAAATGATGGAGAATTCCTGTGTCAGCTTCACAAGTGCCCTTTCCAAAGTGATTTCAAACTAAAGAAATCACTTTAGCCACTGATATAATTCAACTTTAACTGGAACTTTCTGTTCCCCTCATTTGTCTCTCTGTGGCCATGTTACCACTTTTTGTTACAGCATTGTACGTAAAGCTTGTGTTTATCATGGCCGCACGGGCTTTTCAGTGGAAGTGGTTTAAAGCTTATTGTCTCTTACCCAGGCAGTGTGACTGGAATACTTTATTCCTAGGTTTCTGTGTAGGACCCTTTCCACCTTACTTCTCTCAGCCAATCTTCTTGTTATCTGCAAGTTTTCTTAACTGTAATTTTTATAAGTATTTTCAAATCTCTGATAACAACATCAAATATCATCAGTTCTTCTTGACTACTTGTTTTAAGCTAGCCAGTTGTTTATTCGTTTATCATGCATTTTACTTATTCACGTGGGGCTGACTGCCAGATCTCCACCAAACTCCTTCCTCGTTTCCCTTCAGCAATATTGGAGGAGAAAAAAGAATGAAAAAGCTAATGGGTCAAGATAAAGACAGGGAGATTACTCAGTAATTAACATAATGGGCAAACTTGGGGAAGATTAATTTATTTCCAGTTAAAAATTGAGTACAGTAGTGTGAAACGAAACAAAAAACACCTTTTCTCATGCCCTTTCTTTCAAGTCTTGACTTCAGTCAAGAGAATGCTCCCACATCTTTCCAACCCTGAGTGGCACAGGGGGAATGGGGAACCCGTTAACAACAGTTACTTTCTGCTGTTTCCTCTCTAGGCTTTTCCCCTGCTCAAGTGTGGGGTTCCATCCCACAGGACACAACCTTTCACGAATTGTTCCGCTATGGGTATTTCCAACAGGCTGCAGTTCTTGAAGAACCATTCCACCATGGACCCTCACCGGGGGGTACAGTACTTCAGGAAGAAACTGCTATAGCGTGGGTGACCCATAACAGGCTTCAGCATGGAAATCTGCTTCATTGTGGTCCTCTAGGCTGCAGGGGGAACCTGCTTCACCACGATCTTCTCCATGTACTTGCAGGAAAATATGCACTCTGGCATGTGGAACAACACTTCCTCTCACTCCTTTTTTCCTCATTTTGTGTTCTTTCTTTCATATTTTTCTACTTCCTCTCTTACAGCTGTTTCACAGCTTTNAACAAAAAAAAACCCCAACAATAAATCCTGTTTTTTTTCCTTACCGCTCACAGTTCTTAAGTAATTGGTCAGTCTGTTGCAGCATCCAGGATTTTCCATGTCTACACAACTTGTCTTTTAAACCGTGGGGTCTCTTGCTTATTACATCACTGATCTTGGCTCTTTCTATTCTTCCATCTCACCAAAAGCCTATGCCTTTCTCTTTTTAATGTCAAATATCTCTGAATTTTTGTTTGTCTGTTTAGAGAATTTCCTGCTCTCTAGTTCTATACACCTGAAGGTAAAGTGAATTTAAATACATAGGCTGCTCCAAAAGTAATGCCTTCTATTTATTTCCATGGAAACTACAAACAGATACGAAAAGCACAATAACGCTATTTGATAGAGCAAATTCTTGGCTACAAAACACTACTTTTTGACGTAGTCTCCACCATTAGCTGATTTGAGCAGATAAGCTGATAGAGACTCTCTTAATTTCATGGTGTGACAGCAGTGCACAGCCATCTGGAACACGGCTTGACTTTCATGCTGCTGTCACCACTGCTGAAATGCACCACCCACTGCCTCACTGTGCTCACAGCCGCTGTTTGGTATCAAGTAAATGTTCAGCAAGCATCATTGAATGTCAGTGGGTGCCATTGTTTCCAAATGAAGGATTTCAGTGACACACCTTTGTTTCATTTGCACTTCTATGTCAGACATCGTTTTGCCAGACTGCCCTTCTGCTGCCATCTGTCACACAGCAACAAAATGTAACACAATATTGACGGGNTTTACTGGTATTCTATACTGCCTTTGTCTTTCTTGGCAGAGCTTTATGCCAGTTTTCATCCCCCTGCCTAGACTACGGTCAGAGTAACTGACCCTCAGTAATTTGTACTGTGTGCATGTTGTCACATACTTTTCAGAATGTACTTTAAAGAAGCCATTGCTTAGACGTCCTTGCTTTTATCTGTGAATTTGTGAACCTGGCATGGAAAGGTTATTATTATGTAGAAGCTGTACACTCCAGTTGTTACAGTAGGATCTGGAAACTGAACTTCTATGAGCAGTTCTGTAACTGTGATATGGCACCTCTTCTGTCCCAGTGCAGTTATGTTATGGTAAATGATGAGTTCCTGAAATAAATATCCCAAGATTGCTAGCTTGAGTTAAAATTCTGGTAAGGACAAAGGACTGGAGTTTTACTGAAAGACCTCTAGTTTTCAGTAGAGTATCCATTGTGTAGTGTGTTTTTCTGCTGTTAGATATCTTAACTCTCATCCTACTCTCCCCCGCTTCTTCAAACTGAAAATTCAACACGTAACACAATTTGCATCTTGTGTGAAATCCACAGACTGTCTCACTTACAGTAGAATTTTACAGCAGGTTACCTATCTAATTACCAGCCCACTTCTTGGCTGTGAAAACGAGATAAAAAAAATGAGTCTGGTAAGGCATCCTGATCACCTTGGAGTTTCAAGCAAGATTTTGCAAACAACGGAGCCATATTCTCTTCTGTTCAATTATGTGAAGTAACACAGAAACCTAGATTTGTACCTAGCCTCTGCTACCTTAGAGATCTGTGGAGCAGCACCACAGCTACAATCCCTCCTTCTTGTCTAGTGAAAGCAGGAAAGGCAGTTGTGAAAGGAAGCTGAGACTGTAATATCAGAAAAAACAGAGAAAAGAGAAGAGAGCTGCTGCTGAGGCCTTCAACAGGCAGAAAGGTCAGCTACTGTCCCCACTGCGCAGTTCATCCACACAAATGGGGCAGTGCCCGCTTTTGCTGCATGCACGCTTCCATATGCAGTGTTAGTGTTCACTGTTTTGTAGTAGAGCCTGCAAACCCCCAAAGGTCTGAGCCTCTTATTCTTACCTTCTACAGATCTTTCAAAAAGATCCCTGTTTTGTGATACAGAAGGAAGGCAGATACTACAGCAAATTTAATATTTTGTCATTTGCTCTCTGTGTGCTTTTTATTAAAAATATTCTTATTTTGAATTTCTTTTGTTCACCGTCTTTGGCTTTTACAATATTTTGTTACTTCAGAATGTAGCTTCATTAACAGAGCTTTGTTCTTCCGTTCATTTATGTGACAAAGAATTTTGGCAATAACATGACGGCTTGTTGTAATTTGTTTCAGATACTTTTAATTTGTCATTAGTTACATTTACTTTATTTTGCTTTATTTTAGTTCTTCATTTTTTTTCTTTTAGCACATTGATCTTTACTCTGAAGATAACCCTGAGCTTCTGTGAAAGCAGAAAAATGATTAGATATATTACTTATATTTGACTCATATCACATCATAGTTTACACAGTTGCATGATTCAAATCATAAACCAGGTGGGTGACTTTTTTTGACAACCTATCCATTCATATGGTAACAAAAAACATGTTACAAATGATCTACTGCATATGCCCTTTATAATACCTACGATTTGTTTGTGTGTGTTGTTAGGGATATTCAGAAATTAAAAATGTATCTTTCCCAAGCAGAGGAAGAAAATGTTCTATTAACATTATTGAAATGGAAATACGGGCTTTTATGCAATTATAGTTGCCAGAATGAAACTAATTTTCATTATCAGATATTTATGGTTGCAGGAAATGTTTTAACTGTCTGTTTGATAAAGGACAAATTTTGCAAAAGAAATATATATGATGTATTTTCTGTAACTTTCTTGTTCTTTTGACCTTCGGATCCTGAAGGCAAACTGGAACACTGTCATACCTTTGGGAGTTACAGGGCAATCCTGGTTCCATAAAATGGTCCTTGCCACACATACTGCATCATCATGTAAATGTGTAATTTACTGAGGTTTTAAACAATTTTGTCTTTGGGCTCAATTATGGAGTTGCTGCATAAAAGGAATGGTAATTAAATTAAATGGGTATTCTTCATATGCATCAAATGCATAATTAAGTTCCCCGCATGTAGTTTTGCTCTTGCTGTTATGATTAAACTCAGTGGTAGCACAGTCTCAGTTTTCCTTTCATTTATTCCAGCTGAACAAGCCTGGATTTTGTCTTTATTTATACCCAGTATCAGTGAGACACCAACAAATAAGCCTGCCTGACTATGACGTAAATAAAATCTATTGCAAAAAATCAGCGCCTGATGGAGTTAGCTGTAGCCTTTGACTGGTGACTTCAGCAGTGTCAGCAAGTTATATTACTAGCTGGCTTCAGTAGGCAATACTCCATACACTGAAAAAGTGTTCAATGTCCGTAGCACATCCACTGAAAGCTTTCTGTTCCTTATGTACAAAATTAAATAGTACAAACTGGGTGTATTGCACACATTCTTTTCAGTGGATATAACAAATTGTCGCTCTCAGTTTTGAAAAACATGAAGTCATCTGTTCAAATGTAAAATAATCTTTAAATGTAAAATAATAGAAATTTGCTATGCTAAAATTTCATCAATATTCAATAATCTGTTTAATGCTCTGTATTCCATGCACCTTTTGGATAGTTTTCCAACCCGTGTGTGGTAAAGGCACAGTCATTTTCAAATGTATTGTTAGGAGATGGGATTATTAAACATCCATACTTTGCACTGACACCAGAAATCAACCTCTGAGTTAACATCCAAAACAAAATCTGTATTTAATGCTCACTAAGGCTAGAGCAAAATGTTGTAATCTGATTTTTTCCTGAATACTACTCTGCAAATCCAGACCACTAGGTTCAGGGTACTCACTTTAAGGTTTTGCAAGAGTTGTAGCAGTGGGTAAACGGGGAAGATACTAAGTAGCCTCAGGTCTTACTGAGGTTTCAGCGAAAGCTAATACTGACCAGCTTCTCACAAATAATACTTCGTGCCCTGCATAACTAGACTGTAGAAATTTGGTATCCTGACTGCTGTCTGACTTGTGTTCCCTCTCTCTGTTTCAGGTCGAGTTGGGCTATGGAAAGACATCTTCACTGTTTCAATGAATGAGAAATTTGATTTAGTATATAAACAGAAGATGGGAAAATGTGACCTCACATTTGATTTTTATTTATAAAAGATGCATGCATATGATATCCAGATATAGCTAGAAGTGCTTTATGCATTCATTTATTACCTGCTGGACAAACTACTGTAGCTATTATGTGTAACGAGATATAAAGAAAGAAAAACAATCTAAGTAAACCATAGCAGATACAATTATCTTTGATCCTAAACAGCTGTTTATTTTCTGGTATTTTAATTCTTCATCCACACACAAGAACTTCCTAGACAATACTAGGATATTCAGCTGTTATGGAATGTATTATATAAGTATAAGGTATGTATCATATATGCAACTAGAATGTACACCTTTTCAGCCCCACATTGATTATTTAATGTTTTATAAAAGCTTTTCACTAGAACCTAAATAACTGTCCATAAACCAAATAAATTATTTCAGAGGGAATCAAGTAACAGGCCAAAACTGTATGCTAGAATGATCTCAGGGGTTAATCATCATATTTATTTTTATAGCTGGTAAATCAAGTATAAATAAATCCCATTCCAAAATAGTAGCTGATCAAAGTGGGGTTCACACTGAGTTCTGCGCACCCGTATCTGTGTAATTTCTGAGTAGGTTCTGTGTACTGGCATACTCTGCAAGACAGGCCTTGTTATGAAGTACAGCTTTGATTGTCACTCTAATCACAAAACCCACCCGTGTTTCAGACGGATGTCTTCCTGATGGATGAAGTTCAGCTCCATGCAGAAGGTCAGAAAACAGAAGCTTTTTAAGCGCCCAGTTCTTGCTCGGTCCCTCAGAACTGGGCTTAAAAGCATAGCATCTGATGCAGAGGTCTTTCTTCAGGAATCAGTCTGACTAATGTTGGTTTCCTGTGTAGATCTGAATTTCACCTGTTAGATACAGGAAGAGAAGATAAGGTGCTGGATATCCTCCAGTTCCACCAAGAGTTAAAGGCACTCAGTACTATTCTTTGTGCTCCTGGACTCCATCACACCTAACTTAAGGCTGGTTGTATGTGACACAGTAAGTAGGCAGAGGAAACAGCAGCACTGAAGGAAGAGAGTTTAAAAATACACCACCAGGTGGGAGTACTGTATGCATGGTAGTTTCAGTAATTGTAAGCTATGACTCGTCTGGACTATAATCAGAATTCAAGTTTATTACTTTATCTTCGTTATTTTCTATGACAGGTATGCAAACAGCCTGAAGTAGGCTACTATCACTATAAAGCTCTCCAGAATGATTTTATTCTGTTAGGTAATGACATCAATGCCTTCTAGGTTCTCAGCTGCAGGAGGCCCATTTTTGCTAGTCAAATACTCAATCTCACCAAAAGCTGTGAGGAAGGACTAGCAGATTTTTGGTGTTTCAGTTCTGTTGGGAAACAAACTGTCAGTTCAGCTGGCAAGTGGTGTAGCATGATGTGGCTTGACAGCACTTTTCCTTGTATATTTGTGAGTGAAAATGCTTTCTGTGAAATTTTATTTCTATTTTTATATTTTTAGTACTGTATGAATATTAAGCACTACACATTATACTTCTGTGCTTGCTCGCTTATTGAATAAAAGATGTGTTCCATGCGTTGTGGTTTGCTCATTTTGTAGACCTCCTATTCAAGCCGTGTCATTTTGGGACACAGATCCTCATCACTACCAACACCTCCAAACTTCAGACAGAAGAACTGCAGAAACGCAATATCAAATCAGACCACTGTCTGACCCTGTGAGCTGTTTCTGACACGGCCAGTAACAAATGCCTATGCAAGAACATAGTAGAGAGCACAGGATTTTGTGAGCATCTTTGTGTTTCATAGCTCTTTGTGGAGTTTTTCTTCCCCCGTGCTGGAATTGACAGCATCCTGTGGCAATAGACTCCACACATAGTGCAGAAAAAGGACTTCCTTTGTTTGCTTTGGGGCCGCCATCACATAGTGTAATTTGATGTTCCTTTGTTCTTGAATTGTGCTGGATGATACAGTCACTGTTCCATCCACTCAGGATTTTACACTTCTATCTTAACAGCTTAGGCAGCTCTATTCTGGAGTCCTAGTCTGTCATACAGAAGGCCAAAACCCACAAACTGGTAAGCCTTCAAGAAGGCAGGAGCAGAAGGAATAGTTGTCTCCTGTGTCTTGCTACAGAGAGGACAAAATTTCCCCACACTTAATGTAAGTTTGAGTCAGAAGAAAGATTTCATTAGCACAAAAAATCCACTGAAGTTGCTTTAACCTAAGGACATACAAGTAATTTATCCTTACCAGTCACCTAAAAGGCTTCTCGTGTTTCTGAAGACAGTAGTGGATCATATTCCCTTTCTCAAGCACAGCCTATCTACTTTGCTGCAGAAGACAACCACCCTCAGGCCCCAAACAAAAGTTGGTGGCTTCCAAGCCCACGTTTTTAACACTTATGTCTATATGTGTGCTAATGCCAAATTCAGTATATACAGAGTCACCAGCTAACAAGCTAGAGGAGGAACAGCTAGCGTAATCCAAAAAAAACTACATACTACAGACAGCAAGAGCCTCTGTGGCAATCCACTGTGTATCTACAACTATTCTGGAACTCCATATATTAGACAACAAAGTTACTGCGTGCTAAGAATCTGCTTTCCAGAAAGGCTCTCCTCAGCCAGAGTTCACCTCTCCAGTCCCTTGACCTCACTGCCCTGAGCCATTAGGTGAAATTCATCCAAACCAGAAGCCTGCCCAAAGCCTCTTCCCATAGAAGCCATGCTGAAATTTTACCTTTGGATATCAGGTCCTTCCAAGCATTTCAATCTATTAAAATCAATAGGTGGTGAACTCCTTCATATTTTGACAACTTGAACCTTCAGGGCTCAACCAATGTCAATATGACTCTCTGTACAAGTCCCTTGACCAAGTGCCCCGAGATGTATCTGTAGAGAATGCCTTACTGATATAAACTTAGTGTAAATGAAAAACACCATAAAATTTGCAATTATTTTCTCCCCTCAACATTCCAATTTGCTAATGCTCTTCTGCTAGCTGCTACAAAGTTAGAAGTCACCGTTAGTGAGATTTATCATAGTTGTGTAGCTGGTAACCCATTTAGTGGTACAAATCAGCAAGATACAGGAGGAAGGTTTGGATGGTTTCATTGCAATGGTACCTCAAATGGCCAGCAGTTGACCTGTAAAGCACTGAGCACCCTTAATATTAATTAGTTCAAACCGGCCTTCGTTGGTCATGTGCCTTCATGAACACACCCAATACACCACCTCCCAGGCTCAGTCCTTCACTTAGCAGGTGCACATTAAGCAGCACTCAAAAGGGCTTAGCCAAAATTCTCTAGCTGCTAATACTTAAGAGATGGAAGCAAAGAAATAAGGCCAAAACTTCTAACCTGTTCTTTGTCAGCACTGGCTATCTACTTGTGCAGCTTCAGCCAAGGGTGACTAAAATGCTGGCAGCATTAAGTGGCTTGCCTAAGTGCTGGCATGAGGAAACAGAATGGGGACTGATCTAGATAAAAAATGTTTGCACAGTTTGGAATATAAAAGATTTAAGTATTCTTTGCAGTGAAGTTGGGCAGTAAAAACAGAAAGCGTATGAGTGATCATTAAAGATTCTCAGTGTTTGCACATAAACTTGTATATACAACATGGCATCAGTAATTCTGACAATAATAATAAAGATTCATAGGCCTGAATCACAATTATCATAAGCCATTCAGACTTGCTTGGATTATAAATAATGCCACTTAATAGTTAAAAGCAAAGGTTTAGAGGGAGTCACATCATTTGCCTCTCCCATCAAAATACAAAGGCAAAATAGATTCAATAGCTGAATCAAATAATATTAACAAAAATATCACAGACTCAATGACCCACAGAAAGGACATAGTACAGAAACAATTGTGTGTAACCTCACTGCATCCTCAGCTATTAGTTTTCACTTACTAATCCATTCTCTTTTGCCACAGGATCTGCAGACTGCTGTCCTCTAGTGTCTGAATCACAAAACGTATGCAGATGTGTATTTCTGCTGCTTGTAATGCTGTATATCACAAAGAGAAGACAGAAGTAATTGCAACCAGCCATCTACTTTATTCTGAAATGGAAAGGGGGTCTGCAAAACAAACACCTTCATTTAAAAATAAAACTTACACAGATTTCAGCATAATGAGGTTTAGACCTCAAGTGCTGAGTCATGCTTTAATGAATATTGCTGTTCTGTCTTCAGGGAGCAGCAAAGAAATCAGCAACAGCAATTCCAGTCCATCTTGGGCTCTCTCTATATAAATAACCTCTCACAAAGATGGCAGAGCTACAACAGATTCTGCAAGCAAACCAAACAAAACTTCTTTCCAGATCTCATGTTTAACTCATACACAGCTGCATATAACATCCAGCATCTTGAAAACATCTGAGCTGTGTGGACTTGCAAGAATGCATGAATGCAAGAAAAGTTTACAAAAACGCAGGGTGATTTTCTGTTCTTTATGACTCTATGTGAGAATTATTCTCTGTTAGCACTGTAGGACTCCTTACCATGAGCTAATTTTATAAACAATGAAGCTGTTAATACCAAAAGAGCCTTTGCACTTCCTGCTAATGCAGGGACCTAGCTGAGGTTCCTGCAACAAACTGCCAGTATCCTTTTTCTGGATTTTGCAATTTCATCTGCAAGTAAATCATAATGCCACACAACAACTTTTGCTGGAGTTCTCCCTGTGCACAGATGACAAGCTGTGGGAATACATGCTAGAGCAGTTTTAAAAGCCATCACCTGCAGCTGTCCTCTTGGCCTCACTGCCAGAAATGGCCACTGTGGAGAAGAGACAGCAGATGCAAATGTGAGCTAGTTCCTCAGCTGCTGTAATGCCAGTCTGACATATTAACTGAAACTGATATGGGTGATGGTTTCAGTGCACGCTGATTTGTGGGCTGCAGCTGTGAGGAGACAGAGCATGTCCTCCAGTCCTGCACCTCATGCAGAAGTAGTCTCCTCAAATCATCATAGCTCTTCTGCTATCAGCTACAAAGAGCCCGCCACACAGATGTTAAACCCATGGTCACCAGCTTTGGTCCCATAATCCAGCCTGTGCCAACACTGAACATAAGATAATAATATAATCCTCACACACCCTGGCAACGCAGCTGGTGTAACAGTGTGCTGTGAAAGCTGCCCTCACAGGCTTTACCTCTGCTTCCATACAGCTGGAAGAGGGCTGCCCATAGACACATGAGCACAAAGCACTCGGCACGAGCGGGCTGATCAGAGCAACATCAGAACCAAAGAAAACATCTGGATTTCAAGGCCCATGGTATTATATTTATGCCTCATCAAATGAGTGGGGCTTAGTGAATACAGAAAAACGTACCAGAGAAAGGAAGGATGATGCTGACTATTCCCTGCCAAGGAGGTAGGACCCATACCCACAAAGGAGGGTCCATGGTAGACTTCCAGTGCCCAGAAGTCAGGGCCTCTGTGCATGGCAGGCCCTCTAGGGCACGCTCATCCCTCCTTTGGCCAGTCTATTGGATCTAGATCATAGAATCATAGAATCGCTAAGGTTGGAAAAGACCCACAGGATCATCCAGTCCAACCATTCACCCATCACCAATGGTTCTCGCTAAACCATGTCCCTCAACACAACATCCAAACGTTCCTTGAACACCTCCAGGGTCGGTGACTCCACCACCTCCCTGGGCAGCCCATTCCAGTGCCTGACCACCCTTTCAGAGAAGTAGTATTTCCTAACGTCCAGCCTGAACCTTCCCTGGCGCAGCTTGAAGCCATTCCCTCTAGACCTATCACAAGTCACACGAGAGAAGAGTCTGACCCCCAGCTCACTACAACCTCCCTTCAGGTAGTTATAGAGAGCAATAAGGTCTCCCCTGAGCCTCCTCTTCTCTAGACTGAACAATCCCAGCTCCTTCAGCTGCTCCACATAAGACCTGTGCTCCAGACCCCTCACCAACATTGTTGCCCTTCTCAGAACACGCTCCAGGGCCTCGATGTCTTTCTTACAGTGAGATGATCTTCAAAGTCTCTTCCAAATCAAGCCATTCCATGATTCCATTACTCAAATTCTTAAAACAAAATGTTCATCCTGTAGGTTATCTCTGTCAGGACATACTGACCCTGCTTGCTGAAAATAGAAAGATGCCCCATCCCTGGAGGCATTCAAGGCCAGGCTGGATGTGGCTCTGGGCAGCCTGGTCTAGTGGTTGGCGACCTCGCACATAGCAGGGGGGTTGAAACTAGATGATCATTGTGGTCTTTTTCAACTCAAGCCAATCTATGATTCTATTATACTATGAATCTCCACTCCTCGCTTCACAAGAGCAAGGTGAACCCAAGCTGAGTCCCACATCCAATAGGGGCCCGCCTTACTGCTGCCATGCCAACGGCGGGCCCCTCCGCCCAATCAGGAGCGAGGATCGTCGTTACTACGGCAACAGCGTCTCGGCAACAGCAGAAGGCAGAAGTAGAGCGGGGTGTTGCCATCATCGGTGACTGCTTCCCGCTTCCGCTGGGCGGCAGGTAACGTCTGCAGGTGCCGGACCCAGAGCCTGCAAGGAGGTGCGTCCGGAAGCAGCGGGGTCCGCTTGGAGTGGCGCGGAAGAAAGGCCCCGTGTCCTCCAACGGGAAGGGAAAGGGTGCCTTGGAGCAAGCGCGGACGTGGCTAATGGCATTGCCTTGCGGCTACCAAACTTCTGAGTGCTGCTGAGTGGCTTCCTGCTCTGGACGCCAGAGCAGGGGGCTCTGCTGGGACAGGCACTTCCTGCGAGCTCAGTAGCGGGCAGGGTGCCACTGAGCCTTGTGTGCTGACAGGGTTGATGCTGCGGGCTTTGGTTTGGGGCTGTAGCAGGGCTAAGGAAAGGCAGCCTGGCTGCTGAAAGCCTCCGCTGTTGTGTTCAGTGTGAATAAAGAAGTGATCTTAGAAGGAGACTATCTCTTCTGCTGTTCTATTGGCTAAGAAGTAAATGCACAGGCAGTGGAAGCAGGGGTGCATGACCTGGAAAGAGTACAAGGATGCCCTCTGGATGTGTAGAGATGTAATCAGAAGGCCAAGGTGCAAATGGAACTGAACCTGGCAAGAGATTTGAAAAATAACAAGGTATAGGTACATTGGTCACGAGAGAAAGGCCAAGGTGAATGTACCCCTTCTGATAAATGAAAAGGGAGAAGTGGTATCAACAAACATAGAGAAGGCTGAGGTACTCAGTGAGTTCTTCAGTCTTCACTGGCAGTCAGGCTTCCCACGTCTCTCACATCCCTGAAACTTCTAAGCAGATGTTGAGGGAGCAAAATTCATCCCACTGTAAGCAAAGAGCAAGTCCGAGACTACCTGATGGGACTGAAAAAGTGCAAGTCTATGGGGCTTGATAACATGTATCCCAGGGTCCTAAAGGAACTGGATGATGTAGTTGCCAAGCCACTCTCTGTCATATTTAAAAAGTCATGGCTGACTGGTAACTGGAAAAAGGGAAGCCTCACTCCCATTTTTAAGAAGGGCAGAAAGGAAGAGCTGGGAACTACAGATCGGCGAGCCTCACCTCTGTGCCTGGAAAGATCGCGGAGCAGATCCTCCTGGAAGCTATGTTAAGACTTGTGCAAGACAAGGAGACAGTCAGCATGACTTCACCAAGGGCAGATTATGCCTGACTGGTCTGGAGACCTTCAGTGATGGAGTAACATCATCAGTGGGCAAAGGAAGAGCAACTAATGTTGCCTACCTGGACTTCTGCAAGGTCTGTGACACCACACCACATCCTTATCTCTAAGTTGGAGAGATATGGATTTGAAGGGTGGACTACTCAGCAGATAAAGAATTGGTTAGATGGTTAGAGGAGGTGGTGACAGATTGTCCCTTGGGTCTGTCTTGAATCCAGTGCTCTTCAACATCTTTTATCAATGACCGAGAGAGTGGGATCGAGTGAAGCAAGTTTGCAGATGACACTAAGCTGAGTGGCGGAGTTGATACAACAGAAGGAAGGGATGCCATCCAAATGGACCTGGACAAGCTTGAGAAGTGGAGTCACATAGATATAATGAGGTTCAACAAGTGCAAGGTGCTACGCCTGCATCAGGGCAATCTCAGGTATGTGTATCTGGAAACATATTGAGAGCTGTACATAGAGAAGTACATAGGGCTTCTTGTGGGTGAAAACTTGATATAAGCCAGCAGTAGGCAGCTGCAGCCTGGTAAGTCAGCTGTGTCCTGGGCTGCATCAAAAGAGTGGTGGCCAGCAGAATGAGGGATGTGATCGTCCCTCTCTGCTCTGTGGTCGTGAGGCACCATCTGCAGCAGATGGTCTGAGGCCTGAGGGGGCCTGAGGCCCCAAGTGCAAGAAAGACATGGAGCTGTTGGAGCAGGTCCAGAAGAGTGCCAAGAAGAAGCTCTTAGAACTGGAGTACCTCTCCTATGAAGAAAGGCTGAGAGAGCTGGGCTTGTTCAGCCTAAAAAACAGAAGGTTCCACGGAGGTCTCATTGCAGCGTTTCAGTACTAAAGGAAGTTTTTAAACAAGATGGAGACTGACTTTTTACCTGGTCTACTAGTGATAGGACAAGGGGGAATGGTTTTGAACTAAAAGAGGGGAGATCTAGGTTAGATGTTGGGAGGAAATTTTTTATTTGTACAGTGTTTAGTGACTGGCACTGGCTGCCTAGAGAAGCTGGGAAGCTCCATCCCTGGAGGTTTCAAGGCCAGATTGAATGGGGCCCTGGGCAGCCTGATCTAGAGGGTGGCAACCATGCCCATGGCAGAGGAATTGAATCTAGGTCTCTAAGGTCCCTTCCAGCCCAGCCATTCTATGATTTGTTTTATGATTGCCTCAACTCTTGTTACTGTGCACTACTGTAAAGAGGCTGGCTCTGTCCTCTTTGTACCCTCCCTTCAAGTATCTGTACATACTGATGAGCCTTCTTTTCTCTAGGCTAAGCAGGCTCGGCTTTCTAAGCCTTTACTCACAGGAGGCTCCAGTCTCTCAGAATCACAGAATATCCTGAGTTGGAACTGACCTGCAGTGGTAATTGAGTCCAATGCCTGGCTCCGTATAGAACCACTCCAAATTCAAACCCTATGTCTGAGAGCATTGTCCAAATGCTCCTTGAACTCTGGCACTTGTAACCATGCCCACTACCCTGGGGAGCCTGCTCTGGTACCTGACCACCCTCAGGTGAAGAACTTTTTCCTAACACCCAGCCTGACCCTCTCCCGACACAGCTCTGTGTCATTCCCTCGAGCACCACTGCTGTCACCAGAGAGCAGAGATCAGTGCCTGCCCCTTTTGTTCTCTTCTGAAGAAGCTGTAGGGCACTAAGCAGGAACTGTCCCACTACCAGCATAAATTGGCTAGCAGTGATGTGCCTGATGCTCCCCAAAGTAAGAATGACCCTTTTGTCTGCTAAGGCACAGAGCCTCTAGATCCCTTTCCACAAAGTTGCTCTCCAGCCTAATCACCCGCACGGAGCAGATGCAGATCATTTAATATTGCTTAATATTGCTCCGTAGGTCACCAGTGAGCCACGGTTATGAAACTGTTGTATATACTGTGCAATACTGTCCCTGTCTGATTGTTATTTTCTCAGCTAGCTTTTCTGTTTATACTTACAATATAGTTTGCTTCAGATTTCCTGGTGCGAAAAATTAATAATAGCTCTTCATAAAACAGAGTAATTAGTGTAATAAACTGATGTCTGGTACATGTGTTTTTCTCCTGCAAAAGCTTAGAAGTCTAAGATCTAAGCAACTTAACTGTTTAATAAAACAGCAGGTTTTTTTTTAATTGAAAAATGTTCCTTGTGTGTGGGTTTTGTTTTGTTTTATTTTAATGGTTTTGAGTGCATTAGTGTGCATAGCCTTCAAGATAGTGGCTAAAAGCATTTCTACTGATAATTCTGTGTTGTTCGATAAGGATGTTAGTTTACTGCTCTAGTTTCCTGCTCTAAACTGTAAAAAAGTGCTGATGTAGGAGATAGCTCTTGATGACTAGCAGCAACCAGATGAAGGGAGTTCAAAATATCTGTGGTTGTACTGGATACTGCTACAGTCAAAATTTTTATCAGCAAATTACGTCTCGTGACAAGAAATAGTTTTTTTCTCTCATTGCTGTTGCCAGACACACCACTTCCTTTCATGTCCTATATTCTTGTATATTCTGATAATTCTGGTATAAACCCAGGGGAGACCATGGCCAGAGTGACAAATGTGGAAGACTTTAGCGCCTTACACTCATCCTCTCAAGGAGTCATATTTACTCCAGGACCTCACTTTAAGCTAAACAAAGCATCATTGCATGCCAATAAGCAGCACTCAATTAAATCAGCTGTGAGTTTGTACTCAAATCTAAGCTTTCATTAGCACTGGGACTCTGAGTGATTGAAGGATTTTGATTTAGAGGACAAATCGTAACTTTCAGATAGCCTTGTCCTCTCAGCCCTTTCTGCATGATTTGCTGGTGGTCCCTGCTGTCTTTCAGTGTAGCAAATTGTGATGGCCAAGGAGCCCTTCTGTCATTTAGGGTTTGGGGCACATTTCCTTCAGCACTTCGAGAGAAGTCCTCTCACGTAGATAAACTATGGTTACAGGATCCTGTAGACCATGGGTGTCCAACCTTTTGACTCACCTGGACTGCATTAAATGAAGAGGAATTGACATAGACCGCATAAGTTGCTCTAAAAGTAATGTCTCCTCTTTATTTCCATGGAAACTACAGCAGATACAAAGAGCGCAGCAACTCTTCTTGAGGGAGCAAATTCTCAGCTACAAAACACTATTTTTCAGCGTAGCCACCACCACCACCATTTTCACTAGCAATGAACAAGAGCCCACGTGCTGTTCTCGTCGAAACCTGCACCAGTGAAGGTGATCTGCTGTTGCCACTGCTGAAACACACCACCCACCACCTCACAATGCTCACATCCACTGTTTGATCTCCATAAATGTTCAGCAAGTGTCAACGAATGTCAACAACTGCCACTGTTTCTTCATGGAGGAATTCAATGACACGCCTTTGCTTCACGTACACTTCCATGTCAGACACCATTTTGTCAGACTGCCCCTCTGCTGCCATCTGTCACATGGCAACAAAATGTAATGGAATTGTGGTGGGAAGGTTCAGCCTCTACTGCCATTCCACCAACAGCCACCTCTGACATTGAGGGTCAAAATAATAAAATAAATAAATTAAATAAAATAAAATGTTGCTCTTCCTGTGCTTCATCCATGACAATAGTTGTTCACAAATGCCAAATACTGGCAAAAGTGATGACATGAATAAGGTGCGATTGTGAAGCGAGGGATATTATCTGGTAAGAGAGGTCTTACAAAAGTCTGGTAAAGAGGCATGTTCAGAATTTTGAGTTGAATATCACAGTCTCTCTATATTCTCTATACAGTTTGAAAACTGTATTTATGATGAATGAAAATGGAGTTTCAAATATACAAAAAAATCGATGATTTTTTTCTGCAATCTTGAAACCTGTTCTCAAATTCCTTTATCAAAATGAAAAGCATGGCTGTGTATTTTTCTCTGCTCACAGAACAATGTTTAACCAATGCATCAAAATGCGTACAGTTATTTGCCATAACTTGAGTTGGCACTGCACTGAACCCTCCCCATGTCCTGGTTTCAGCCAAGATAGTGTTAATAGCCCACTGATGTGTGGTTGTTGCTGAGCGATGAGTGTGTGCCTGAGGCTGGGCTGGGATGCATGGCAGGGCAGAGCTACCGCCATGATGGTGTGGGGTGGGAGGAGGCCTCAGGACAGTCTGGGCCAGCCTGCAGGTTGGACATTCCTGCTGTAGACCTAACATCATCAATCTAGATCTACTGGTGGAAAGAGGGAGGAAGAGGGAACCAAGGACCTTCTCACCTAATTCTTGTTACAATTGCTTCTGTACCTGTAGGTAAACAGCATCTTTATTTTATTCCCTTCTCTGAAGTCCATTTGATCTTTGGACTACTGTCTCATTTATATTCTTAAATCACTTACAAGATCACTGTTGCCAGTTATAACACATTACCAGATATGATACACATCTTGTCCCTTGGGTACTCACTGCTCCCTTTACAGTTCATTTTCTGAAGCAGTAAGATTAATAGTTTGTTCCAATCAAGTACAAATTTGCTGCTAATCCCCACGTGGACATTCCTTTTGCAAGTAATTTGTAATTATTATCATGCAAGGCTTCCTCTGTCATGACACATCTCATGTCCTCCTCTCCTGCCGTGTAGCTTCAGATACAGGGAGAAGGAGTAGGAGTAAGCAGTGATGGCTTTGTTGATTTCACTGAAGCTGCATCCAACCATGCTTTCTGAATTCTTTCCTTTGTCAGAAAGGGTAGGAGTTGAAATTAAATATACACGGCATCCATGATTGTATCTTTTCTGGGCAAGAAAGCAATGATCATAAGAATGCTACTAGAAGACTCCCATACTACTGCAGCAAGGCTTTCAATAACAAGAACCTGTATTTTGCCATCTTCATTTTTGTAAACAAAGTTTCTTCTGAAGGCAGTTATCTTTTCTTTAAGAGCAGATCCTAGATTAAACTTGGAGCAAACATAAATACAGATGAGCTAGTCTCTGTTTTCAGATTTCTGGAGGTAATTAAATGCTTATGCTGTGGCTGAATTTGACTTACTATGAATCTAAAAGAAACATCAGGCAAAAACCTTTTCTAGTTCTTTTTCAGGTCCAGTGAGAGCTGGAGGTGTCTAAAGTAACACAAGGCATCTCTGCAGTCTACTGCACTGTCAGGGACATCTGCTCTTTTCCCACTGCTGGGCAAGTTTTTTGAGGGAAAGGGGCTGACACAGACTAAAATACATGATACCTGTGAGCTCAACATACAAACAATGAATGCTGAACCCTCTAGTATGTGATGCCTCTACAGAAAACTTGGTAACTGAATAAAATACAGGGCAAAGAGATCCGTAGTCTGAAGCAGGGGGCATACTGTCATATAACACACTTATGCACTATACTGTATTGTTTTTGACTTTGAAAACTTCAGTGTTTAGGCTGTAGTTCCAGAAAGACAGGCCTTGGAATATTTTATTAGAATACGATGATTTTATGGTAATGATGTGCAGGAATGAAAGATCTGTTAGTAAGTCATTACAATTGTGTTTATTTATTTATTGCTTTCAAATCAGTGGACAAGCAGAAGCTGATTTACTTGTATGTGTTTGCAAATTAACTAGTTTCTGTTGAATTCTCAGAAAAAATAGATGACTTTGGCTATGAGTATCTGATGACTGTCAAATGTATTTTACAGCTACATCTGTGAGCTCTGTCCTAGATCCTGTGTTCTTCTCCCAGGACATTGGGCAGATCTTCAAAAGACAAGTGAAAAAGAAGATGAACTGAAAAAAGCATTTCAGATGCTTGATGTTGCTCAGACCCTGACAGCCACAAAGGATGAATTCAAGAGAGTGACTTAAACCTTTCTTATCCATCTAACAGAATCTGAATTTGATGCTATGCTGGCAGAAGTATGCTAAGTCATTGCTGTTTATAACCATTTAGAGGCTATTTCTAGCTGTCAGAAGCAAAATTTCCATGTTCCAACGGGAGCAGGTTCAATACAAATAGATACAGTTGAAACCTTATATGAGTAGTTCAAGTGAAAGCAATAGAGAACCTGCAAAAGCATTGTGAATAAATAGCCAATCCATGCACATTGGCTAGTGGTGGTGATTCTATTGAAAAGCAGTGTTTTGTAGCTGAGAATTTGCTCTATCAAATAGAGTTATTGTGCTTTTTCTATCTGTTTTTTGGTTGTTTTTTTTTTTTCCACAGAAATAAATAGCAGGCATTACTTTCAGAGCAACCTACATATAAGAAGATTTTGTTTGTGGCATGTCTCTATTTGAAAGACTTGCAGTTTACTACCAGACTTTGTGACACCACTCAAAGCTTAAATTCATATACATGCAGTGTTACAAACGCACATGGATTAGGTTGTGAACTCTGAGATGGAGACCAGATGCTTTTTGTCTGGATGGGGAGTTTGTCAGCACACTTTACAATTTGTTAACTTATGAACCATAGTCGGACTGAACTTGAAGGAATGTTGGGCATTATTAATATGGTATTGTAACTGAGGCATTGGTCATAAACGGGGTGGATTCTATTGAACAATTGGTACTAGTATTATTGTACTCTCTAATTTTTGTCCTGTAAATGTAGGCAATTGTTTTATATCCTTTTTTTTTTCCTTCCCCTAACATACTTGGACTAAAGATAATAATATTTGCATTTTAAACTAATTAGTCTTTAATGGGTTAAGCCCATTTCAGCTAAGATTATTATTAAATTCCTTGCTAACAATAAATTGCCCTTAGGGGGACACACACACCTGAAACACTTTAAACACTCTTTTTGAACAAGAGAAGAAACTGATGGGAATGAATCTGCTTTCATATGTATATGTGAAAGATCACAGAGCTAGAGAGCTGAGAAATATTTGTCTTACTTGATGGAAAGACTTGTAGGTTGTACTTTCTTGCTGGAGGATTTATGAGGCATTAAATTTATGTTCTGCTTAATTATAGACAAGTTGCTGAGAAGTAGTAATGCATAATATACAGAACAAAAGAGAAAGTAAGATGAAATTAGTTTTACTTAGAAAATAATAAATCAGTAATACAAATGAAGTATTTAAGATATCTATTATCACTGTAGAATCATAGAATCATTAAGGTTGGAAAAGACCTCTAAGATCATCCAGTGCAACCATCGATCTAACACCACCATACTCACTAACCATGTCTCTCAGTGCCACATCTACCCTTTTCTTGAACACCTCCAGGGATGAAGACTCCACTGTTTCCCTGGGCATCCTGTTCCAATACTTGAACACTGTAGGACATATTTATGTACATGTATGTTATGTGCATGTTATGTGCCTGTTTATGTACATGAAGGACACATTTACGTACTTATGCACGTATTTATCTATGTATATTGAAATACAGATCTCAAATATTGGCAAAGTTACTGTGCCCTATCTAGATTTCCTATCAAAGTTCACTAAAGTTGTTGGAGGTAGCGGCATGCTAAAAAGCTGAACTTTCTATATTACGCAGCCAAATTGCTCCTAAATTGTATTCATGAATCTAACTCTCAAAGCAGAATCTAGCTGCTGATGCGAGCTTCTAGTAAGAGAGTCATACAATAAATTCTTTTCCAACAATGCTTTTCCTATATGTTTAATTGATGTAATTGCTGTAGGAATATTGACTAATTGCCAAAGGGAAGGGACAAGTCTCTTAAGCTACAGATCTGCTATTGGAAAAATATGAATTTTTAAGACCAATCTGTCTCTTTACTGAATTAACACTGTAAATTACTCTATATGAAAGAAATTATAACCAATGCAGTTTCATAAGGATTCAAAAGCATGCTGCTAAAGCTGACGTGTCTTAAAGTGAAACACAGAAGCCAAGATAAGGGAGTCAGAATGTTAAGATGTTTCAGAATTCAGTTCCTTAGGACTAAATAGCTCACATTTTTCTTTGTTTTCAGTGCAAGTAATTTTTCAACAGTAAAATTAAGATGCCAACTCTGCGTGAACTAGGATTAAGTTTGGGTTCTTCCCTCTTAATGGAAGGTGATACTCGAGAAGTAAAATGGATCTGCACTTTACATAAAAATAATAATTATAAAAAACAAAGTTGTGCTCTCACAGCAGCTTTCTTAGTGAAGCACTAAATATTTTTTCACCACCGCACTTTCTACCCCTCCCCGTTCCCCCCAGTGGAATATAAAGGTTGTAATTTTGAAAGGGGATCTGCAGGGAAGTTCTTTTTCCTTCAGTTTTTACTGTGGGTTTGTACGATCCGGGCCTCAAAAAATATGCTGTACATTCCAGTCCAACTTTGTTCCCAGCAAGTGCAAAGCTAAGAAAACTCTCAGACAAAGAGAGAATGAAGGAGTGTAATACTGGGGATACAAAAATGGGATTAGGACTTTGAAAGGAGGCAGGAGGAAGAAGAGGAGCAGCAAAAGAAAAGCAGAAAAAGGGAGGGACTCTCTCCCAGAGAGACAGGAGAGCTTAAAAATTCTAATTAATTAGTGAAAACTAATTAAATAACAAATGAAGGATCTTTCCTGGAATAAAAGGTTAATCTTTTCTTTATTACATGGAATATAATAAAATGGTAAAGCTTTTTATACACTCGGGGTTGGATTTTCCTATAACGGTCAAGGGGACTGTTACTCTTGATTTCCTTTTAAACTCGCTAACATGTGGGAAATAGGGACCATCCTTTGAAGATCTTGTCTTTTGGCCAGTCCGTTGATTAGGGATCTTTTCTGAAATAGCGCAGCGTGGGGAAGTAAAGGTAATGGTGGAATGGAGAGCAGTTAGAAATAGATAACTGTACATCCACCACTGGAGGGCAGTACAGGTGCTGTTTTCCAAAAGTTTTTCTGAGAGGGATTATGAGAAGGACTTTATCCCCTTGTTTAAAAATCTGCAAATTCCACTGAAATCAGAGGATGAAACTACGGCAGAAGTTTGCTTTGAGGACTTCATCCCACAGATACCAATATGAATAAAATTGTGCAAAGCTTTTCAGAAGCAGTTACTTAAGGGCTGAGACACGAGACAAGCAGGGAAAGAGTAGGATTTGGTGTCTGCTAAAACTACTAGAAAAGTACACTTGGATGGTATTTGACTCTGAAAATGACCTGGCCTATTGCTTGGTGCAAGTCAATGGATTATGGAAAGAAAGATAAAGGGAAGGCCATACATCTTTTATTTTAAAAAGATTTTTAATTTAAAATGTTTCTGGTGATGGTAGATCTCAGAGTTGTGCAGGGGAGGGGGGGAGGAGGCTTGCTTTAAGTTCTCCAAGGAACACTTAATGAGAGAAAAGGGAGAACTGGCACTACAATTTTCTTGACCGTGTGATTCCTGTATCATTCCAAGGGTGAGATCCAGCCGCATGTGTCCCGTACAGCAGCAAACAAATAAAAATAAGCATACTTGAACAAAAAATATTTCACTCTAACAGTCATCATGCCTGTAGATGAGAGACAGTTGCCATATCTGTCCTGCTCAGGGATCCAGATTTTGTGATTTTGTCCATAAGAGGCACAGAAATGTGAAGAGCAGCCAGAACAAAGGCAGGATCAAGCTGCTTTCTTGCATTTTTATTTGTTTTCATGCTAAGACAAAACTCTCACAGTGATGTCCCTGCAGTGGTCTTCAACAGTGCTGTAATGCACTTGTGGTTTATGTTCATTTAAATTTTTTTGGTTTATTATTTTTGGTTTATTAAGCCACGGTTACCAAAGGATGACATTAAGTCAGCTGGAATTCCTGCTCACCAAGAAAGTATGTTGACCAGGGTAATAACAGAAACCTCATGCTGGCATAGTAGTTCATTTCAGATAATAAGTAGGTAGTGCTCTCGATGTATTGCTATCAATTTAGTAACGTACGTAAGAGGATGTTGACTTGTTGCATTATGAAGATCTTATCATACAGGTATGCTTAAGGTTTGGCTGTTCTGGCTTTTTTATTATGCTAAAGTACTAAGTGTTTTAAAAGCTTCTTGTCTCTAATCTATGCTGTGAATCCCTTTTTAGCATCAAAAACCGAAGCACTCTTCAAGTCTTGCAATAAACCTCTGGCACAGGACTAGCATATTCCCACTGTGATTTTATTTCTTAGTTACTAGATGCTTATGGCTTGAATTACAATGCTTGACTTAGCTATGAAACTAGACTCTTCATACGAGTACAACTTCTGTAATTGTTTAGCCCTTTGCAAGACTGAAGTAAAACATTCAGTCGCATTGGAAGAATTGCATTTTAACCATTTTGTATTCTTAAAAGTATTCAGCTGCCTAAGAGCTCAGGCTTCCTACATCTCAGACGCTTTGCTGAACAGCATGAAAACACTTTCTGAATTGGAGAAGAGGTGGTGATATGGCTACGAGAAATATAAATCTACTAATTTATGTAAGAAACTGAGCCATGCAAACCTGTCCATTAGCATCACGATCTACTGCATTTGGACATTTACAGATTAACCTGATGTCACATATCATGATAATAGTTGCTATCTGCAAGCACACAGAAAAGTATTCTGTCCCTTCTAGAGAACTGCGTGACAGTCTTACTGCTTCTACTATAAGACACTTCGTAGAAGAAGAAATACATTAAACATAACCTGATGTAAAATTCAAGGAAATTTCAACCTCCTGCTGAGCTTGGCATGGACTTGGCCTGTAATTTGGGAGGGGGAAATAAAATCTTTCTGATTTCACAGCTGTTATTGCACCTCAGGGCTGCAGTAGTATTTGCAACCCATTTGCTTCCCTTGCACTGGGTAGGACAGCTGAATATATCCTCACTCTAGCCTGAATAAAATATTAACATATCGCAAGGCTGTTAGGACAGATTGTATCCAAGACAATCTTTTCTCACTGTAGAAAGGCCTATCAATCATGACTGGGTATAGTTGTTATTAATGTCATAGCTTTTATTCATTTGGCTATATGCAGCTAACTGAAGATTAACATTTACGTTTTCATGTTAAGTATTTCATATCACAAAAGAAACAGCTGAAATATATTCTTATTACAGAAATTAAGTATTGAAAATATCCTCCAAAGTCCTAATTAGAGGTCTGCTACATTAAATTTACAAGGTTAATATATATATATAAACAGCTTTGTGAAATACAGCAGTTATATATATTTTAGTACATTAACAGAAAACATCATTAACTTAAGGCAAGGTTACTGCTACCTGTATTTTCTAGGAACAATTCAGTTAACAAAGTACTACAAGGTGTGTAAAGGAACTACATATACGTAATTATTCAGACACTAAGAGTTCATACAATCTTTTAGATATTCATCTGTAGCATATTACACGTGTACTTCCTAAGCTAAACCTTATTCTGCTTCTTTTGATCCCCGTCATCAGTCAAGGGTACATTTATACTGGTGATTGTGGTTGGTTCAGAATTTGTATCTGCATTCATAGTTTTTTGTTTGTTTGCTTGTTTGTTCGTTCTTTTTATTTTTAAGTAACTGATGTCCTCAATAAAATAAGGATTAGTAATTATCTCCTTGTATAGGCAGAAAGCTACATTAGGGCCACTTACCATACATACCTCTATTTAGACGTCGTAACTAACGATGATCAAGAGATCAAGAAAGCAGCAGGTGATACAGAGCATCTTCTAGCTAGTGAAAAGACATAGGGGAGCCAAGACCTGACAGACAATCTTGGGTTTCTCATCACTGTCCTAAACTTAGAAATTCAAGCCATGATGACAGTTCATTTAATCAAATGATCCCGTCCTTGCATGTTTTTATGGCACCAAAGCTATTCATTGTATCTGCAGGAAGCAAGCCTTAGTGCCTCTGTAGTTATTCTTACCTGCTCAGTAAAGCAATGATAAGCCAGGAAGACTTTGAATATCTCAAATGCCAGGGCAAAGCGCTAAGTTTAGTTTTGACTATAGGGGTTCTCTCATCGTCTCTAGTCACGTGCAACTGCTGAAGATCACAGTCTTGGGAAGGGCAGATTTAAATAGAGAAAGGAGTGGAAAAAATGTTCAGGAAAGAGAAGTAACAGCAAACTGTAGAAGAATGACCATTATGTTTTGGATTCCTGGTGCTGCCTTCTAAGCTAAGAACTAAGCCCAGGAGGGCCAAATGCTGAACAGATGTGAGCCTGAGACAGTAAATGACGGTGCATGAACGAGCTCTTTTTTTAGTGACTCAGTGAGTGTTCAAGAAGGTAAGGCAGCAGTGTAGTTGGGATAGTTATGTGCTTCTTTATGTGCTGTGGGTAACAAGAAGCAGAATATACATATAATACCAGGAGTCCAGACCCTTATTTTCCATGCTTCTGGTCGGCTGGTGGCCTGTCTGAGACCTTTTCAATAAAGGGCAGCTTATCTTCTAAGCAGCCAAATCTATCTTCTTTTTCTTTACAGAGTGCTGGTTTGACTGCTGGGACACCAAATACAGGGGCCAAGTATTACTCCTTCCCAGTAATACTTGAAAAAGGACATGTCACCACAGAAAGAAGACTAGACTTCAATAAGATGGTCTTTTTGGATGTTGAAAAATAAAACTGTTCAGGAAAGGCTTGCAACCTGGAACCATGGGTTGTTGTTTTGTTTTGTTTTGTTTTGTTTTGTTTTGTTGTTTGTTGTTGTAGTTGTTGTTCTAGGGTGTCTTTTTCCTCTTTTTTGTGTGTTTTTTTGTTTGTTTGTTTGTTTGCTTGTTTGCTTTATGACAGCAAAGGGGCTCTCCTGAAGGGAGTCAGTCTCCCCAAATCATAGTGTTTTCTTAAGAAAGAATCCAGCAAGTAGGAAGAAGAAATAATGAAAACTCAAATTGTCACAGTGCAAAGATGGCTCTCTGCTGCATGTGCATATCCATTTTATATTGAGATCTTTCGCCCATGATTGGCTTGAGTGAATGGGAATCTTATGTTAGTTAAGTTCAGACCCTGAGTATTTCTCTTTAAAGATTAGTGAAGTATTGGGATTGATGCACACTTACAACAGAGCGCTTCATGTAAATTGCAGTGTAAAAGAGGACTGGAAATTGATTTATTTTGTATACTCACTGCACAGATTTCAAGGTCTCTAAAAATTGCCAATGGCTTATAAAAAGCTATCCATATGAACAAGCATCAGGCCTATATATTTTCCTTTCCCCCTACTCTTCTCTCCCCTCCCCCATTAATTTTTGATTTTATGTTTATGAGGGTCTGAAAATAGTCTAATTCTTTTCTATCTGGTTTGGGCCTATCTTTACCAGCTGGTAAATAGGAAATGTTCACTGTAGGAAGCCAATACTCTGCAGAGTGTAAACAGATGGAATCAATATAAAGTGACAAGTTAGACTGTGCTACTGAGAATACAGAGCCAAAACTAAGAGCATAACAGTCACGATACTTATTTTGTTCCAATTCATTTGGTACTGAATAGCACTTCATATATGCACAGCTGTGTCCTTCCGTTTTTCACTTTCTTTCTTCTGGTTTGATGATGACAATTTCAAAGAAAAACTTTAATTAAAGATTTTACACAAAATGGCCCAAAGTAGAATATAGAGAAAATGAGCACTGATGTGTTTATAGCAAGAGAAGAATATTTTTCAGGCGTTTATTTTCTTTCTTTCTTTTTTCTTTTAAACAAACAAAATCTGATGTATCTCTCTGCACATAATATGTAAGTTTGATAGATCTTTGCACATTGAAATCTTCCATTTGGCGATAAGGCACACAACCGTAACTCTAAAAGCTTCCCCATCATCCCTTTTCTTCCTCTTGTGCCTGTTACAGCAAGATGACACGAAGGGCTAGAAATCCAAGTTTATATTTCTGCGTGGGCTGAATGGAAGGGGACAAACAAAGACTGCTACCAACAACTGTCAGATTAGCCTGAGGTATAAGACTGGAAGCAGCATGACTGAGGCCCTTCCTTTTCCTGCTCTGTCCATTTTTCCTGACATGGAGGACTGCACCTCTTCCACTCTTTAGAAAGGCATTTTGGAGATTGTATCTCATGCACAGTCCCTTCAGGAGTGGTTGGTTGGAAGGGTGGTAAGCTTCCAAGCTGTTTTACATTGCAGGGTATGCCTTGAAAGCACATCTGAGCTCTAGTGCCTTTGCCAGAGAGAGTGCCAGGTGTTATACTATGGGTTTTACTTTACTAATTTATGCATTTTTGACACATTTTCACAAAAAAATGGAAGAAAGCAGCATGTTTTACTGCTCTGTCCCCAAATTATTCCTTGCAGCATGTTTCTGTAGAATATGCCATTGCTGCCATTAAATTTTTGCTATTTTTGCTTTTTTGGCAACTAATAACCCCAGATTTCCCATATGTTGTTTATTAGGGTGACTGTGCAGCTCTTATGAGGGGCAGCAGTCACAAGTTTGAACACAGATTTTTGATTCTGATCCTTGTGTTAAGGGCAAGCAGCTTTTGTTTCCTGCAAAGGAAATGCTGGGTCTGCCCCAGGCTCCTCCATGAGTATCCCCCTAAAGAGACAAGGCATTGAAGCACATCTGTGCAGATCTTCTCTGTCCTGCCATTCAGCCTTCTGCCTTCTCTGCAAAGTGCAGTTTTTCTCCTAACTTTAATGTCAGGGGCCTGCTTGTCTCAGGGATTCCCTGAAACACTTCTCAGACCCATCAGCACCCAAAAGAGTGTTTGTATGTGTCATTGTAGGCAGAATTAAAGATTTTGGGGTAGTGGGAATTCAGGAAAGCCCCTTTCCAGATCTCTTTCCTGCCCTTGCCAAATACCCTGAGACACCAAAGAGGTTACTTAAAGCTGTGTGAGTGAAGCAGCACGTGATGCAGGTGATACCTTCTAAGCTCAGATCCATGGGACATGTGGTTGCTGAGGAAAATACTTTGATATACAGTGGTTGGTAGTACTTGCATTACAAGCAAAATGAACTTCATAATTTGTGACAGAAAATCTGCATAAAGATATGTTTTAAACTTCTTTCTGTTACAATGTCTGTAGAGGATATATTTTCAATGGATATCTTTTGTGCTCCTGATGTCTAAGAAAATATTTCTCCTGAAGTATAAGATAATATTTTAAATATTAATTGTATTCTTTCTTCCCAAGGGATCCCCAAGTGCTTCATATGCATAAACGCCACTGAAATACAGTCACTGCTGGGGTGGGGAGCAGCAGCCAGCTGGCATGTGTCAGTGACAACAGAGAACATTATGCCAAAGACACTGTGGCAAAGCCTTGTGGTTGCTAAAAGTGCTGTGATATCACTAATTCTCTGGAGAACAAACAGGAACATTGCCTTTCTCTGCTGAAAGATATGGATAGCATAAACTACTTGGTATTTAGCTTATCTAACCTGTAAGGACAAGCGTTCCTGTCAAACTGGCAGAAGAATACACCACCAGTGCCAGGAACCACAGTATCCAAACCTTTGTTTCACCCATTAAAGAAAACATTTTAATTAAGTCTGTTTACAGGCAGAAATGAATCAAGACTGCTGTACTTTTTCTCCATGAAAAGCTTGGAGTTGTGGTGGAAATATTTTGCCAGTCACAGCAAGACAAGATATTGTAGCCTGCTCTGAGGAAGTCTACTCCTTTTTCATTTGACTTTCCCTTGTCTTCTATCTATCACTGCAAGGAAATGACTTTTTTTATGAATAAAAGCTGTTTTTTCCTTTGTGTCCTTAGCAAGATGAAAAGCTTTCTCCTCTTTCATCCTTTTTCACCAGGCAGAGTTGCCTAGGAGCAGTAACATCTGGCTTATTCATAGCTTCCCACCTTTGGGCAGCCTTTGCTTACATCAGCGGAAAGCTATTGCCACAAATAGGCCTATTCCCTCTGTTTAGATGCTTAGTAGTGGGAGTACTGGACTTGGAATCTCAACTGTTTCAATTAAACTGAGGCATAAAATCTTGGCTCTATTGAAATCCTGACTTGGCTATGATCAGAATTTCCTCCAAGGACTTTCTTCCTCCTTACTCCTGGTAGCACTGCATAACATATGCAAGTGAGCTAGCTTTAATTCTGTCTCAGGCAGCTGTGTTCGGATGAATGAGAAAGGAGCAGTGGCAGAATCTTGATGATTGCTGCCATTATGTGGGCCAGAAGGAACAAGCCGCAGCCTGACTTTCCATTCCCTGGCTGTATTTGCAGAAATAGCAGTTAGAAAGAGTGATATCTTTAAACAAGGCTTTATACTTGTGGGCCGAGAAAATTCAACATTGGACAAAGCATGGAACCCTTTGAAATTATTTTTATTGTCTGTTTTCAGTTTTTACATTTACTCTAAAGTCCAGCTTGCTGAAATTTTTAACAGACCTGGTGGAGAGAGTTGCAATTAATTAAATGATTAGTTATTAGTTTTTCTCATGTAAACTCTTTGTTTCAGTGCCCTAAATCAAATTTCTCATAATTTTTGAAGTGAAAAGGAAAAAAAAAACCTAAATATAAGTAAGAACAAAGAATTCACTTGAATTATGAAATGCATTGATACTTCTGAAGTGTGTACCTACCTTCATCTTTGGTATTTGGTTTCTAGCAAATCTCTAGGCTCAGTCGTTGAAGGAAGATCATCCTCAGCCTACTGTTAAAAAATATGAATTGTATCTGAAATTCATTGCCTTGCCTAAAAGAGTTTTGAAGCTTACTAGTGCCATGTGAAGAGGAAATTGCCTTAGACCATCACTAAATGCAAAATATTCATTTCTTATGGAGTGTTACTGTAACATTTCCTACTGTACCAGGAAAGGTGACCCTGTATGATCAAAATAGCTATAAAATAGCATTTTGTATTATATGTTAGCACAGTTTTCCAGTGCTTGCATTTGTGTCAGGTATGTCAGTGTTAGCTTCTTGTTTATTGAAATCAACTGTAATTTGTAGATTGCAATGAATGTGAAAAACATTATCAAGCGCTGCAGACTTTTTGACTACAGCCGTGCAGGATGGATTCACAGACATGCACTAAGGTATGGATGTCCAGCCTTTTGGTTTGCCTGGGCCGCACTGAGTGAAGAGGAATTGTCTTGTTCCGCATATACACAATAGGTTGCACCGAAGGCAATGCCTGCTATTTATTTCCATGAAAACTACAACAGATACAAAGAGCACAATAACACTATTTGATAGAGCACATTCTCAACTACAAGATAGTATTTTTCAACATAGTCACCATCATTAGCTGTGCATTTTCACCAGCAATGAACAAGAGCCTGTATGCCGCTCTTGTCAAAATCTGCACCAGTGGAGATGATCTACTGTCACTTATTGCCCCTGCTGAAATGCAACACACACTGCCTCACTGTGCTCACAGCCACTGTTTGGTCTCCATAAGCATTCAGCAAGCATTGATGAATGTCAGTGGGTGTCTTTTTTTCTGCATGGAAGAATTTAATGACACACCTTTGCTTCATCGTCACTTTCATGTCAGACACCATTTTGTCAGGCTGCCTCTCTGCTGCCATCTGTCACATGGCAACAACATGTAAGGGAATACTGGCAGGAAGGTTCAACCTCTACTGCCATACCACCAACATTCGCCTCTGATATCCTGGACCAACATGATAAAATAGGAGGCATTCATTTTGGAGCAGCCCTTTTGAAATATATAATATAGTTAATGTGTATAAGTAACAAAAATTATTTTATTTTTTAGTACTTTTTATTAAAACCCAAAAAAGAGGGCAAAAAAACCGTGAAACTGTTGTGATATGTGACCTTGCTTTTGTGAAACTCTTGCATCAGTCTGGTTCGATGGCAGTGGTTGCAATTCTTAGTGAGTTCTTAAGGTACTCACATGAAAATTTTTAAGAAATTTTATTCTTTTTGTGCTTCATCCTTGAAAATACTTGTTCACAAATGTACATAGTGCCAGAGAGATATGACATTCAATAAGGTGTGATGGAGAAGCGAGTGATATTTTTCTTTGGTAAGAGAGGTCTTATGAAAGTCTAGTAAGGAGACATGATCAGATTTTTTAGTTGAATATCTGATTGCAACTCTGTACATTCCATTTGAAAATTTGCAGGTAATTTATTTATGTCAATTGGAAATAGAATCATAAGTATACAAAAACGATGGTGCGGGGTGGTCACAGGATGGGCTGGGGCAGGACGCATGTTGCCCATGGGCTGCAAGTTGGGCATACCTGCACTAAGGCAAATTCTTGAGATCACCTGTTTTAGGGCAAAGGACTTAGAATTTGAAAAGTAAGTAAAGAAACAGCTAATTTTTTTCTTTGATAGTAGTAATAATAATAGTAAATAATGGGCTTTTTTGATGTTCTGAGTGACAGTGGCTGCTTGCAGCAGGCTAATTTGCCCATTTATCTTCTTTATGCAAGTTGCATCCTTCAGCCTTTCTCTGACTATGCGTATATAATAGTATAGCATCAGAATTTGTCCCAGATTAAATCAGCTTGCCTGCAGTCTCATTTGAGGTGGACTTTCTTGCCCTCAGGAAGAATCATGGCAGGGTTGAGGAGTTTGAATGGAGATGCTGGTGCCTCTTCATTCAGTTCTGAAAGCTGAACTGAAGAGATAGTAAGAACCACCCAGGCTGTTTTCAGAGGAAGGTGTGGTGAACAGAGGAGAGAATTTCCTTACTCTACTTATAAGAGGTGTTAGGACAGCCTGTTGTTCGACTCTTTCATTTTCTTTGGCTGATGTAGGATTTACATAAAACTTTTTGGAAATATTCAGCGGAATCAGCTTACCAGGTGTATGCAGACATTACCTGCTGGAGCCAGGCCTCCTCCCTTTCACAGCTGATTTGAAATTGTTGGCTTCTGAACTAGAAGTGGTGTCCCACTCCAGCTGAGATCAGAGTGGTGAAAGCTGTGAATCCTTTCCTCTCTCTGGAAAAAAGCTTCTGATAACCAGGTGACTAGTGAACTCCTGCATTTGAGAGGAAACAGCTCTGACCTCATTTCATGTTTTTGCTTAATTCCAGCAGGTATTGTGAATATGACTGGTTTTTTCTAACCACAGGGTAGAAGAATGCAGTTGTTCAAAATAGAGCGGTACCATGGCACATCTCCACATCCTATGCGACTTGAGGCATCTTCTATCATGGGTACTCTGATTTGCTCCCTCTCCCCTTATCATGGTTTTGATGAAAAATGGAAACTTGGAATGGAAGCCAGAAAGCCAGGAGAGGTTTGGTTCAGTGCTGCAGTACTCTAAGCCTGGCACTTGATTCACTGGGAACCTCAGAGAAATACACTTAACCTTTTAGGATTGTAGTTTGCACAGCAGCATGAGGGAATATTACTTGCTTACCTCAGAAGAACAACGTGAACCTTAATTAATGTTTGTAAACATTTGGAAACAGGATCACTCTGCCATCTTCAATCATATGGACTCCTAAGACGAGTCCCAAGAGATGATCTCCCAAGAAGATCCTAGTGTTAGAGCAATGGACAAGTATTAATCTTGAGAGTGCATATGATACTTCAGACACGATGGATACTTCAGACATGCCTCTTCTAGTCTACATAGGCAGGAGCTGTAGCAGAGCTTGCTCTCTCAGAGCAGAGGTGTGAGAATGGGATAGAGTCCAAGATTTGCCTGTAATAGGGCTTGCAGGAGGAAAAACAGCCCAGGCGTGATAGGGAAGGAGCATGTGGACTGTTTCCTTCATATCTTTGCTGACATCTTTGTGAAATTGTGCTTATTAATCAATATGATGGAAACATTGAAAGAGTCATGACAAGAGTCATTGAAAGTCATGACAATGCCTGTGAATTGATGCTGATAACATGCATGGAGATCAGCTACAAGCTGCATTAAACCAACACGAAACTGAATCTCCATACTCTATTTCCAAAGAATGTTTAGTGTCTTATAATTTTGAATGACTGCGGTGTCTATGAAATCCATCATGAAATGCAGTTGAAAACAACATTTACTGGAAATGGATCTGAAAGAAGAGTAAGCAATTTAGGATGGTACTTCGTTGCTTGCTGTTTTTTATTTGGATTTTTTTCTTCATTATGAGCAAATTCCAAAATAATTTTTGTGAGTTCATATGGCTTGGCCATGCTATTACACTTTCTGTGTATTTTCTGGTTGAGATACTTTCCAGAATTAGAAATCAACAAAACCAATTAAATAATTTGGTACAGGCAATTACAGAACAGAAGCAATACTTTTCTAAAGCAGGCAATCGAAAAAGCCAAAATGATGCTTTATTTGACAATAAACCTTGTGTTTGGCATTGCAATCTGAAAGGTAATAAATCTATAAAAATGTTACTACATTTCATAAGTACTGAATAATAAAAACGATCACAAATTTTTATTTTGGGAGATTTAAAGCTCTAAAATGATGAAATTTTATCAGAAGAACTTCTGAAGCTTATTAAATAAAAAGAATGGTATAGAGTTACCTGTATATGAAACCACAGAATATCAGAAATAACACAGTTGAATTGTAACATTTATCACACAACTAACAATATCACACAAACTAACTGAAATATTCTGTTGAAGAAGCCAATGGAAATTGAGAGTGAATAAATATCTCTGAATTTCTTACTATGGATAAATCTTAAAGCAACTGGAAGTGTGTTTTTTTCCTAAAGTTCAAGTTCATTAATTTTAATAATACATTTAAGGAAGGAATAAAATGCTTTTCTTTTGAAAGTGTAGTTAAAATCATGAGTCAAATTCATTTCTGTGCTGGTAGTTTTGCACTGATCCAGTTAAACCTCAAGGAAAACATAAAGCAGGTATGAGTACTGGTAAATCTACTCCTCTGTCTGCACATCTATTAAGGTACAAAAGTTGTATTTCCTGTGATCATTATGCCTTAAAAGAATATTGTCCAAGAGAGCAACTTAGATCAGGCTGACTGTGTTTGTTTTGTGTGTATCCTATTTGGTTGGGAAGTCACGGGCAGCCCAAGAAATTTGAATCTAAATGTACTCAGCTCTCTTTTGAGTATATCCTGATCAACTGAGCAAGAGCATTGCTTTCTTTCTCTCATATTAGGAACCTCATTGGTTCATTTGACCTCTCCAAAGATGTGCACTGCTGACAGTGGTGATAATAGCTGAGAAATGGCAGAAATCCAAAGCAAACAGTAAACCAGGACAGATTTCTGGGTCTCCAATGGAATATTTGGATTCTCCAAATCACCATCCAGGAAATTCCATGTAGCAAAAATACCTGAGGTCTCTCTCTCTTTTAATTTTTAGTACGCTGGGGGCAGATAAGCTGGTAGGTGAAATAAATGCTAACAGTCTTTCTTTGTTTAGATGTGTCTATGTTCTCTTCTTCCTAGTCCCTCCCTCAGACAAATGACTGGAATGCTATATACCAAAGCCAGCAGCCTAAAAAATCGGTTTAATCAGAAAGAAATTATTTTCTATTTTAGAGGTTCCCACTATTGTTTCGGTAAATCTAAAGGACCCTGCTTCAAAGCTGTGGTTCCATGAATACTCTAGGGTTCTGTATGTTCAACTAGCTGCTACCCCATGTTTTTTCCATACATTTGTCTATCTCGTTTCTCTGGACAATACAGCTTTCATAACGTAGGCCTGTGAATGTGGTATTTAGAGAAAATGCATCTCATGTGATAGGGCCTGGGACGCTCCTGTCCTTCAGTTTTCTAATGTTGAGTGAAATGATCATAGAATCCACTTCAAATGCTTCTTTCTGCACAGACCTACAAGAAAAAGAAAATAATATTGTTCCTTGGACCAAGTGCTGCTGCCACTTTTCTTCCTACTGAAGTGTGATCTCTTGAACTTATTTCTGCTTTTGGACTCTGCAGCTGTTTCTGATTCAAGCCGGAGCCCGAAGATTATTTGCCCTGGATTGATTAACAATTATTTTTTCCCATAATCCCGCTATGGTTGTTCTGGGATATAGTGTCGAGTCTCTCAATTAGCTCTAATAGACTTCGGACTAGTCCTGTAATTATTCAGAGGGCTTTTTCTGTCAAGATCCTGTTATAAGGCACTACCCATGCATATCTTTTGGGCTGGGGATGCTTATGGTACAATCTGGGGAAAATATTCATTTTCAGAGATGTATTTTGGATCCACGAACTCTGCCAGAGAGCCCTATTTGTGCTCATAACATTTCTTTCCAATAGGTCAGCCCAAACCTAGAGTGACAGAACAATCGTTTTCTCACCAAAAGGATATTAACTTTTTACTGAAAAAAAAAAAAAAAACAAAAAAAAAAACACCCAGAAGTTTAACAGTTGTGAAACCAAGTCTCTGTTAGGAAGACATAAGCCTTTTTAGATGGACCTCCCATCTAAGGATTTGCTTTATTATGTGAAAAATATAACTCTTCTTAAGAGCAGATCCGAGGTCCAGATCCTGAAGCTTTTAGGCTTTCACATTTAGGCAGTCTTGATCAGCTAGTCCTAATGGTCTGGAAAGTTATTAAGGTTTCATACCAGTGCTGCATTATCCAGTTTTGTGGGAAACAACACTTATGAAATATATATATGCCATTTCCTTAACATCCCAATAATATTGCAAATTCACTGCAGCCAAGTAATAGGAGCCTTCATTTTTAGACAAATGACTGAAAGCCTAGGAACAAACGGCATCTGATTTCTTCCTGTATGTGATAACTGGAGTAAATTTAAAAATCAGGGAAAGAAAAGGGATATAGCAGCAATTTTTAAATATTGAACTTAAAAGCTTTTTCTTAAAAGTCACGTGCTTAAGACAAAACTCTCTCTAGGCACCTTTAATGTACTCATGTGGCAGTTATGCAGCAAATAACTCAAGGTTATTTTCTTTGGCAGCAATTTCAGAGCAAATCTTTGTGTAAAGAATGATTTCTTTTCCTTGAACAATGGGCTGGATTCATAAAAGTATAATGGGTACATTTGTTTGTTTTTTAATTTTAACAATTAGAGGGATATTTGTATATGTGTAAAAATAGCAAGTAGGAAAATAATGAATAGTTGTGTTTATAATTAGATTGTTTTTATACTTAGGAAGCCAGAACCTATTTCTACATTTATTAGATGTGCATTGTCAGCTTCAATTTTTTGAATATTACTAACTGAAATGTAATTTCAGGTGGAGAGTTGCTTAAGGAATATATACTGAAATGAAAAGCAAGCTCAAACTTTAAAGTGTATAGGACAATATTCAGCTTTCTTCTGCCTGATTGTGTCAGCACTGAGATATGTGCTAGCCTTCTGATTTTTAAGAACTTGTGCAAAGATCTCCTACTGTGGGTCTGTGTAGTCCAGCTATATTCGTGGCACTGACTCCAGAACATTGTAGCTGCATGTGATTGGATGGTTCAGTTTATCAGAGCCAGAACTAGAAGAGCTGCTCCAAAACGAATGCCTCCTGTTTTATTATGTTGGCCCATGACATCAGAGGCAGATGATGGTGGTACGTCAGTAGAGGTTGAAAAAGTGGAAAAAAGTGGCACCCACTGACATTCATTGATGCTTGCTTGAACATTTATGGAGACCAAACAGTGGCTGTGAGCACAGTGAGGTGGTGGGTGGTGCGTTTCAGCAGTGGTGACAGTGATATGAAAGGCAAGCCATGCTCTAGATGGCTATGCAGATTTTTACAAGCATGACATACAGACTCTTGTTCTTTGCTGGCAAAAATGCATAGCTAATGGTGGTGACTATGTTGAAAAATAGTGTTTTGTAGCTGAGCATTTGTTCTGTCAAATAGAGTTATTGTGCTCTTTGTGCCAGTTGTGATTTCCCTGGAAATAAATAGGAGGCATTACTTTCAGAGTGACCTACTTAGCATTGAAGTAGCTGGCATCTGTGTACTCTGAAAGACTGTATTTGCAAGAAGAGGGCTTAAGAGAGTATGATCGATTGTTTTCATTGCTTGTGTCTTGTTTCAATCCAGTCCTTCCATCTTGGTTGTACAGTGGAAACAGTGATCAAATGTAAACATGTGTTGGACATTAGGAATTACTGGAATATTTTTTTCTGATGATAACTTAAGAATTGGTTTAAGTTATATAAACACAGGAATGAATAAGGTGAGAATAGAAATAAATAGTAAAATTGTTTAACAACAAGAAGGACAAAGTAATCCAAAGGCTAACTTCAAACACTGCCAGCTTGTTACTCTTTCTTGTAAATGAGAAGATAGCATCTCCATAGGGGAAGCATATGAGGATCATAACTTGGATTTCAGAGACACCGTGTGTTAGTGTTTGTTCTTCACTCTACAGAGAAGGAGGAAAGAGACTGCTGTCAGTGTTTAAAGGTAGTCACTGGGAATATATTCTTTGGCCAGAAAATTTAGGCAAGTAAGCTAATCATTGTGGTGCTAAGGGCTGATAATTAGTCTTTTAAGGCACAGTAACATAGATCAATCAAGAATGAAGTTTTCATAATGTGTGTTCTCCTTAAATGCCCATATGACAGCAATAGCAAGTCTGTTGATTCTTATCACCAAAAAAGCTCTGGTCCAATTTTGGGAGATGCTACTCAGACCAACTCAGTCTCCATGCACTCCATGTCCGGATTGTATCCCACCACTTCAATAATGATGTGGCTGGCTGTCATCACCATTGCATGGTGGTGAGATCCTTGCCTATTCTTGGAGAACTGTGCTCCTGTATTAGGGGCTGGAATATGGAGAACTTTTACACTGTCAAAAGTGCAATTTTGTACCAATAATTAGTTCTGTATTTCTATTTACTGAATGGAATCGACTATCCAGCCTTGATATATGCAGATCTATAATAAGCCATTTTGTTCAAAACAACAGAAATTGCTTGAGAGTAATAATGGAAAGTTTCTAGAGTAGGGAATGCAACAGTTTTCATGTGACAGAGTACCCCATGGGTTACTGCAAACTGTTACTAATGTAGGATAATGACTGGAGAGAGTTCCTGTTTTGTAGTAAGGCCACAGTAATTCGTATATATATCTGTTTCTTGTTGTAGGTTGTGGGGTTTTTTTGGTAGATCAAAAATGGAGCTATAAACAAGGCAGAATTTCAGGAACTCCTCAAATATTCCCAAGTATCATTCCTGATGCTGAAGCATGCTATTAACCTGATATTTCTCATGGCATTTTCGTGAAATAGAGCTATTAGTCTTCAAATAGTCTTATCACACAAATGTTTTTGAAGTATTCCTTTTATTTTGAATGTATGCATGAAAAGTTTGTTCAAATTGGAAGCAAATCTATCCATTTTTTCATGTATGCTTTTACTGCACTTCACAGATGTCAGTCTATATATTCATTCTGTATTTCCATATGTACAGTTCACAGCTAATCTTAATCTTAATTCCTTTAAAATTTCCTTGAAAATAAATTCACAGATAATCCTCATCCTTTAATAAGACACAAAGAAAAGTCTTGAGGGGAAATAGGATGTGAAGGAATCCCTCTTGCTAGGGAGACGAATTGAAGTCCTCCATGAATATATAACCATAACTTATATGCATCGAAACAAAGGTGCGTGGTTTACTGTGATAAGCAACATAGGCCCATGGCTAGGATGGCATTATTGTTCTAGTTTTACAGATGGGAAACTGAGGCAAGAGACAAGCCAATGACTTCCAAACTGTTTAAGAAAATCTAATACTGGGATCAGAAATTCCTCTCTTTTAGTACCCCTCGAAACTGATTAGTTTAAGGTGATCTTAGCTGCTAATTATTCCTTCCCCATTTGCTAATAGAGAGGTAAGCAGGGAATGTTACAGTGCAGCTGTCTCTCTACTTGTTGCAAATGGAATTTGAAAAATGGCCAACCTGGTTCTTCTTTATCACATTAATGGTCCCATATATCAGCAGCAGATCTTGGCCTCCCATGCTGATGCAAATAGCAGGGTATGTCTCTTCTCTTTTTTATGAGATCTTGGCTTCTACTGTGAGGCTGTGAAAACATTAATGTCCCAAAGAGGGGTTTTATTTTCATAAGTTGACAGAGTCAAAACCTGAACACTTTCACATCGGGTACTCTTATTCCCAGGACGTTGGAAAATTGTGCAAAGAAGAAGTCACCATCATGATTCAAGGGATGATGCAAATGCTTTAGAGCTTAGTGTTAGCAGACAATCCATTTAGCCTTTGAAAAAGGAGTTTAAGAGGTGACCACATCCTCTGGTATTGTATCTTCACTAGATAAACACATTCAAATTAAAAAAATAAGGCAATTCTCCGCTATTAGCTTTTAGAACAAATTGATCAGGATTAGCTGGATGCATTTCTGTCAGAAAATCTTAAATTGACCATGAGTTTAATTTTATTTAAACACTAATTATGGAGCTAAATGCAAAGGAAGTTGGGAGAATCTTGGTTGCCTGTGATATAGAAGATGTTCTAATGGTAAACCATTTCAACTTTAGAGTTTATGCATTTTCTTTATGCAACGGAATTTTAATTTTAAGAACTACATACTTCTGGAATTCATTATTAGGAAGATAAAATATGAACATGAATCACAGCCCTGTTGTCTGACGGGGATTGGAGGTAAATCCCACAGTAAAATGTGATAAACTGGTTCTGAGTTCTCTAGCAGACTGTCATTCTGAAAGGTGAAAACTGCTCATTCTTTCCAAGCAATTGGATACAATTTAAGGATGACAAGTGTATACAGTAATAACAGTTTCACCGTTGATCAGGGGAAATACCTGGAAAATAACCGCTTGCAATCAAAGGTTAATTTCAAAGCTGTGGAAATTAATACCATGTGGAAATGAGTTCTAATTGCAAAATGCCTTTCACATTTAATCCGAATGAAGCTGCTGCAAAAATTTTAGCCTGCTATAACATCTAGACAACTTGCTACAGAGTTTAGGCATGCTTTACCATAAGTTAGCTAGAATTTGTTTAAGAATACCATAATATTCTTATGTTATTGGAAGAGGAATGTCTTTGTGCAGATATATTAAAATTCATGTTCATGTAGATGACCAACGAAATGGCACTGTATCTTGGATTTGAACGATATTATGCAGACAGCTCAAATACTATAGACATAATCTTGTGCAGAGAAAAGAGACCAGAAAAGAATGTAGTGGGGAGTTAAGAGACCAGAAAAAAAAAAAAAAGTAATAGGGACTTAGAAAAAAGTCATTATTTGCTTGTTTTTCACATTCTTTATGTATAGTGTTTCTAAAGATTTCGTAAATATTTATTCAATTCACCACAAATGCGATATAGAATAGGAGTGTTCTCTTAAAGCTGGGTCTTTTCTCTTTGAAGTGGAACCACTACTATGCTAGATATGATGAACTATAAAGGATTTCTGAAGAATTTTGGCATAAGTACAGATAGAGTTAAGCAAAAAACAAACAAACAAAAAACACTACAGAAAACCAAATTCAAGATATGGCTCAGAAAAACATTGGAATTCTTGGGTACTTTTTCCTCTTCTCATTCATATCAATAGAAGTATTTCTGTTGGTCTTGATGGATCTAGTTTGGAATTTTGTTGGACTTTACAGCCCTGATTCTCAGCAGTTCCAACCAGTACAGGGATGAGACGAAAGACAATCTCCCTTGGCCTGGAAAATTTTACCAACTGCATGTTAAATCTGCCTTTAAAATCAAAAGATGATACTTTACATGTGACAAAAAATTAGGTCACCACTACAAGCTCATGAATCCCAGATAGTGAGTTTGTTCCTGCAGTATGGAATCTTGTACCATGTGGGAACCTCGTTTTTTGCTCAGTACTCGATAATACCAAGTTTGGCAGATCATCTTTTTTAAAAAGTAACTTCTACTCTGAGATGGTGACAAGATGGTGAACTTGGACAGGGCGGGGATGTCAAGGTGATGACCCAGGGAATTGGTGACCTGTCAGCTTCATCTCTGCCAGGGAAGATCATGGAATAGATCCTCCTGGAAGCTATGCTAAGGCACATGGAAGAGAGGGAGGTGATAAGAGACGACCAGCATGGCTTCACCAAGGGCAAGTCCTGCCTGAACAGCTTAATAGCCCTCGATGATGGCCAACTCAAATGATTCTATGATTCATACTGACAAAGAGAGAGAGTTTCTAGAAGCACTTTCTGATATGTTTTTATAAAACTAAATATAATAAAGTTACGTATTAAGATTGTAAGGGATTTGAGTCAATGTTTTAAAAGAAATATTAAATGAAAAGCTACTACAACAAATGCGCAGATCAGTTACCATCAATTTTAAATACTGATCGAGTTTGAAATACAAGAAAATACAAATGTTTTAACTCTGTTTTTATTCTTTTTGTACATAATAATTTATGCAAAAACAAAAACAGCCTTAGGAGTTTTAGGTAGCTTTATTTCTTTGAAGATGAGAATGATACAAACTCTGCTAAATCAGTTCTAATCTGCCAGCAGGTAAAAGAGAAGATGCAGAAGCAGGAAAAACTTTTTCTACAACCTTCACCAGTAAAAAGTTTTTGACAGCGTTTACCAGCTGAGTGCTCTGTAACAGTGTGGTCTGGAGAGCACCGAGAGGTCATTTAGAGAAAAGCTAAGAGTGCACTATTAATAATTCAGAATACTTTGATAGGAGGAGAAGATGAGCAAGACATCATGGGAATGCATGTGTTCCATTCACAGGGTTTCATGTTTGCTTCTAAAGCCAGATAGCAGAAGCAGAACTTCTGTTTCATTTTGCACTTTCCAATTTTGCTTTTTAGATTCACAGTATTAAAAACAATATTAGAACTCCAGATTCCTTGGGCTAAAATAAAATGTGAGTGCACAGAAGCTTGATGGCTAAGGTATTTCATAATGTGAATTGCTAGATTGCTCTGTCAGATAAAAGTAATGACTTCTCTGAGTAATGACTAGTTACCACTATTTGACAATTATTTTCTGACTTACATGAAATAAATTGTTAGTGGATAGGTGCTGCTGCAGAAACACATATATTTTTATATGTGGTAGCAAGCTTAGAACTGAGATTGAAGACGGAATAGACATGACCAATGACCTCTTTTGATTTTAGATGTGATCTTAACTGAAGAAAGTTGTGGAGTACGATGGATGAACATAACTGTCACTGTATTACTGTGTTTCACCTGCTTTATGGGAAGGTGAAAAGAAAAAAGCCTTCCAATACTCATGTGTCTTCATGCCATGGAAATCCTGACTCAGAAGTCAGGCTGTGCATCAGAACTGCATGTTTTACTACAAACTGGGTTACACAGACCTGTAGCTGTGCTTTCTCAACCTTGAAAAGACAAGAGGGACAAAGAAGCCTCAGGGACGTTCAACTTCTTGACCTTTTTTTGTCTTTTCTATCTTTGATATGGAGGTTAAGGCCTGGATTGGAAGTATGGTACATCTCACCTTACAAGCACTCCCAGTGTTTCATGTTTATTTCGGGCTTTCTAAAATCTCTCCATACATTATCTTCACTCAGTGATTTTGGCAGTTCTGAATAAACAATAATCAGCTTAGAAGCAGATGGGGTACTTGTCAAAAAATGGTGGGGGGAGAAAAGCCTCAGGGATGCTTGCAGTATTCAACAACCCAGTGTGAGCTAACGTTTCAGGAAAACAAACCATACTCCTATTGTTTCATGAGCCTTATCAAAATCTGCAGTAAGTCAACTTTCAGGCGTTTTACAAGTCCCACAAGCAAAAACACATCCACATAGCTCTGTTGCAACAGCATGTGAATTAAGAAGAAATAACCAAAGAAATGTGTAATATTTTTATACAACAAACTATGTTAACTATTACATTTTTCCTAAAATTTTCCAGTATTCATTGTGCTAAGGACCCATTTTAATAAGGGGAACTTTGATACTAGGTTGTGCGATGGATGGTTTTAAAGTTACTTAAGAGAGATGTTATCAAGCAGGCTGATCCATCAAGTATTTTTAGCTCGGAATTTTGAGGCAGATTTATTATTTGAGAAACTTGTCTGACTTGTCATTTGAGAGCGTGTGATTGGGAATACTGTTTTGCAGTGAGCTTATTAATTAAACATCTGACGGTCAGAGCATGCCAGGGTAACCTATTTGATCAGTTCACAAAGAGAAACATTTGAAAAGGTCTTGTAAAAAATGCATTATTGTTTTAAAAGCTTCATGAGCTTGATTTTTCTGAACAAAACATCATAAATTGTATTCATTACAGTTGTGTTCGGCCTATCAGGACACTGAAAAAGCCTTCAGAGCAATTGATGTCAGTTGGAGTGGATTTGTGTCTTTGCATTACTTGAAGTCAGTCAGAAATAGCTTTGTACTTCCTTTACCAAATGAAACTTTTCAAGAGCTAATGAATAGGTAAGAACTATATTTTCTTAGGGGACGTTTTTTAGCAGTGCTGTTTTATAACTTTATTATTGCTTATTGTGACTACCATCACTAATTCATCTTACTTGTGCCTGTGTTGCAGTGCATATGGAACAGTGTGAAAAGCTGGTAAAACTGGATATAAAGCCTAGGTTGTTTTTTGTTGTTGGCGGTGTTTTTTTCAGTAATGTATATAGGTTTAATAGAGTAGCAGCTTTAAGTTACTGCTTTCTTTCTTCTATATGCTCACAAATTTGTATTTAATATCCTAAAGAGAGCATTACTGTCTTGCATTTGAATGACTAGTGATGTGGGATGGTGTGAATTTTCTGGAAAAAAAGCTTCACGACTGTTAGTACCATAATTGCACAGTGATAGTGTGACCCTACAAGCCTCTCTTCTTAAAGTATACTAGTGTGGCAAGGAAAAGAAAGGGAGAAGTACAACTAAGGGCAAGGAATGAGCTAATGCTGAAAGCTTTCACTCTGCCCTGTTTATTGTTTGCTACTGAGAAAGACAACCAAAGGGACCCTCCTGTGCAGCATAGTGAATAAATTTCATACCTGGAAATTTGAATGCAAACTAAATGAGGCGAATATTTTTATACATTTGCTGTGACAATTCAGAAATAATGCCAACTGCTGGATTAAAGACAGTATGCTATTTTAATTTAACCAGGCATCTTCTCAGTATCACTACCAAAACTCAAATGATCTTGTGGGCAGTATAGCATACAGAAGATAAATGAATTGAAAACATTTTCCTGCCTTGACCAGAGAATCTCAGCAGATCTGAGTTGAGGCCATGGGACACGATCCAGAATCTTATTTCTTGAACGTTATTTCAGTTCGTTTATGTAGACAAGCTTCCTAAACTCATATTTCCTTTATAAAGCCAAAATATCATAGGAATGGATGTTTTTGTGGCTCTTGGCTAATCTAGACCAGGATCTCTCATGATTAATCTTTTATACTCAGAAAGCAAAAACTGGGAGAAGGAAACTTCCAGGATACACTCTGTACTACTTGGCAACATTGCCAAGGGCATATGGCCAAAGAGAAGGGAAGAACAGCTTAACTCTTAAACACTATTTTTACTACAAGATACTGCTTGAGCTTACAGCAATAGGACAAGGCACCCAAACCACAGAGTGTGAGGAGGCCAAGAACTAGGTCATGCATCACTCTTTAATGCTTTCACAGTTCATAATTTATATGGAAATTGTTTGAATAATGGAATCATCCATATAAATAAAAGGCTGAATTATTTTTTCTTTATATGAAATAGTTAGCTGTAAGGACCTCAGTGCAGATATGTTTTACAGCAGCAGGTGCTGTTGGAGAGTATCATCTGCAGTAACCATATTGCTCTGTGTGTTTGTCAGATAAATCGTATTTGCTTCTAGTCATTCACAGTATGATATAACAATGATCGACTACTGCTTTGTCAAAAAATGGCTATTATAGTTCTTTCAGTTCATGTCACTTTCATGTTTAAATCTTCAAGTAAATCTTGCTCTTAAAAGCAGTTACATAATGGAAAGATTTCTGCATGTGTTCTTCCACCGGAACCTTCTCTAGCATATGAAAAATATGGTGACGTTTTAATGATGCTGTAAACAGAAATGTTCGAGCCTGTGTATGCTGTATCTCTCAGGTGGTACTGCTCAGAGAGCGTTATTCAAAAGATCTACCAGTTGAAGGGAATGACAGAAGTTCTTCATAGATACCTAATTCTTGTAACAAAGTAACTTCATTGTAGTTGATAAGAAGTGTAATAGTAATTGATGGGCAAGGAACGTGATTTCAAGGTTTTGAGGATTATATTTAAATAACGTGACATGAGATGTGTCAGGGAGCTGTTTATAAGAAATAATACATTATAGCATTTTATGGCTGTTGGAGGTATTTACATCTCATGGGCTCCTGTTAAAAAAATCAGGCCCATTGAAGTTGATGCAATTTTGCCTTAGACTTCAGCAAGGATTTCATTCTTGACTCATTTCGGACCACATTACCTACACACTTCTCTCTCAGTGTATGTCCCCACTGCAGCAAGATCAAATATACCGGAGGCAGGCCACTGAGGTGTACTTCACTTGAAGGACATCTCTCAACTCGGTCCCAGATTCCTTTAATTCCATAGTTTTTACTCTCGAAAACTGAGTCAGAAATAAAACATTGTGAACTTGAGATTATACAAAGAGTGGTATAAACGGAAGGAATTAATTTCGCAGTATTTTACTATTGCCACATGAGAAGTATTTTTGATTTTGTTTTAGAGTTTTGCCGTGCGTTATATATCCCTTCACAGATGGAGGGTTAGGATGGTGTTCTTGTTGGCAAATCATACATGACCAGTATGAAGGCAGTCTAAATGAAGAGCCGAGTCTTCTAAGACTTAATTTTCTTGTCTCTACCCGGATTTCTAGTTGGTGAATTTCATTTGTGATATAAAAAAACTCACTCTTGTCACTTTGTCAGGATTTTAAAAAACTTTTTATGTTACCCTCATGTTTTATTTCTTTGATTTAAGATTCGTATGAAAGTACCAGATGTTAGGGCAGTGATGACTGAGAATTTTTCAGTGGGAAACGTTTTGTAAAAAATCACTATGAGATGATTTATCCAATGATTTTGTTGGATATCCATGTTGTTACAGCTCTTTTTTTTTTTTTTTTTTTGGAAATATATTCCTTTTCATTTGGATATAATCATAAGCATACTTCCAAAAAGGCATGCAGTGTTGGTTTTTTCCTAATTACTTTAACAAGTAAGTTGGCAAACTATAGTAGATAAAATGCTGGATTACCACTCTAAAAATGCTTGCGCTTTTTCTAACCCTACAGAGGAATGATCTTTATGTGTGTCAGTTATTCCACCTATAGCATGTAAATAATGGGCGTCCAGCCTTTTCACTTGCCTGGGCTGCACTGAGTGAAGAGGAATTATCTTGAGCCAAATATACATACATTGCTCCAAAAGTAATGCCTCCTATTTATTCCCATGGAAACTACAACAGATGCAAAGAGGACAATAACACTATTTAATAGAACAAATTCTCTGCTACAAAGCACTATTTTTCAATATAGTCACCACCATTAGCTGTGCATTTTCACCAGCAATGAACAAGAGTCTGCATGCCATGCATGTCAAAACCTGCACCAGTGGAGGTGACCCAAGGTCACTGTCACCACTGCTGAAATGCACCACCCACCACCTCACTGTGCCCACATCCACTGTTTGATCTCCATAAACATTCAACAAGCATCAAGGAACGTAATAAAATTTTTTCCTGTAACTTGAGTGCACTGCGCCCTCCCTGTGCCCTGGTTTCAGCTCAGACAGTGTTAAAAGGACACCAGTGTTTGGTTGTTGCTGAGTGATGGGTGTCTGCCCGGGTCTGGACTGGGCCAGTTGGTGGAGAAGAACCACCACATTTATAACGTGAGGCACAGGGTGGTCCACATTACGAGCTGTGCCAGGCCACATGCGGCTCACAGGCTGCAAGTTGGATACTCTTGATCTAAGTACTGTATATATTATCGACTTTTTAATGCAATTGGAAATCTGAGAGCCAGTGTTGCATCTACAAAGAGGAATTGCTTTGAAATCAATAAAATACACTGATGTCCTTCCTCAGGTTTTATTCCCACTGACTTTAATGAGCTTCGTCTAAATAAGACTTTCCTTAATTTGATCCACAAAGCTTACTGCTGGGAAGTTCCTCTTCACCCCCTATGTGGGCCTGACTCATCTCTTTCCAACTTGCAAGAGAAAAGGCTGTGTTCACAGAATCACAGAATCACAGAATCACAGAATCACAGAATGGCCCGGGTTGGAAGGGACCTCAAGGATCATGAATCTCCAACCCTCCTGCCAGGCAGGGCCACTAACTTCCCCATTTAATACTAGACCAGATTGCCCAGGGCCCCATGCAATCTGGCCTTGAACACATCCAGAGACAGGGCATCCACAAACTTTCTAGGCAGCCTGTTCCAGCATCTTATCACTCTCGTAGTAAAGAACTTCCCCCTGACATCCAACCTAAATCTTTCCTCCCTCAACTTAAAACCATTTCTCCTTGTCCTGCTGTTATCTACCCTTTCAAAGAGTTGACTCCCCTCCCCTTGAAGACAAGTGAAGCTTGAAGAGCTCCGTGATCCATTAACCATCTGCAGAATGGGGGAAAACACTATACCTTGTGGAACATTCAGTGGCACCACAAATTATGGTTAATCATGCCAGACCTTAAAACCAGATTAGCATTTCTTCCTAAGTTTATGTCATCTCCCAAGATTTTGGTTACTGTAATTGCCGAAGTCCAACAGGTGAGTGGAGGGCTTCTGAGAAAGGAGGTAGAAGTGGAGAGATCTGTTGCTCTGACAGATGCAGCATTGGCTAGTTGCTCATTTTCATGCAGAATTACTCTCTACAGAGTAATTTGAGTGATTTAGTAGACCACAGACATTTGAGTGGGATGGGATCTCAGCTGGGGGTTCAAAATAACAGTTGTTATCTTGGCCTTAATTTTAAAGATCATCTGTTATTTCATACTGTTTGTTTCATATTCATTTATCCTAGACAATAATCAGAGATGAAATATTTCTTCTTTCTACAGCTTTTTTTAAATAACTCAACCCCTCAGTAGTACTGTTGGCAAAGAAGGAATGAGATGGTGAAATGTAAATGCCAGCACTGCCCCTACCTTCATTTACCTTGATACTTCAGTGCTTGGCCCTTCCCAGCCCCTGTTCTGGGCTCTGGTGCAACCATGCTGCTTGTGCACTCTAAGGCGTTTGTCCCTTGAGCTGCTGAATGTGGTGCATGCACTCTGTTCTTGTGCAGGAACATTGCATACAGACCAGTTCCTTTCCCTCCCCTTAAATACTCTGTGTTGTCTTCAGTTTCAGACAGCCAGAGTTAATTCTGTGCTTCCAATAACTTGTGTGTTTTGCCCTCTTGACTGAGCTTGAGAAACTGCCATATAGTCCTGAAACTGGAGGTTGTTTTGTTTTGTGGTTATTGTTTGCTTCTTTGTTTGTTTATTTTGTAAAAGACCCAGAAAATCTTGCATACCTCTGATTTTGTCTGGATATTTTTTAGCTTTGTCCTTGGCACTTTGGATTACCAAATGCTCTAAACACCATCTGCCACCGTTCTAAGGAGCAATAGAAGTTTTAAAAGCTTTTCTGAGATTATTAGAGTAGCAAGTCAGCACGTTTCTGATAATATATGAGGGATGTAATTGCCTATGAAGAACTTTGTGAAGTAGGAGTGCTTTTAGCCATGCTCACTTGGTCCTTTCTACAGTACCATTGAAACTGAATAGGAAATATACCAATAATTTGGATGGTCGTGGGATCAGTTCCTTATTAATTTTCAAGCAATTATTCACTGAATATGATACTAGTTAAACTCCTACGATTTTTAACACAGTTTAAAACTTCCAATATTTTTGGAGTTTTCAAGGGTGGATGCAATCAGCACCATAAGATTAAAGAAAAAACAAACATACATTCCCCTTCGTTAGTTCCTCCACTGTTATGTGTAAATAATGAGAAGGGAATGCATTCTAGACATCTGTAATGTGAACATCTACATCTGAACTGCTCCTCCTAGGCTCCATTTTATAGTCACTGGAGAGAAACAACAGGCAGGATTCAACTAACTGGTTTTAGTTATATACTTTAAAATGAGATGAATTCTGTCCTGAAAGTGCCTGTTCTTCCCGATGACTATAAAGGGATAGTGTGACTTGCTCAGGTGCACGCATGTACATATGGCTAGATGAATTTTCGCTTGGGGTCTAGTTCTTCCACAGCTAGACATTTGGAACTGAGAAAATAAGTTGGCTCAGTTTATGTTTTTAGTAACAAAGAAAAGCTATGGAAGTTTATTCTAAACATGAATGTTGCACATGCTGATATTGTAATGATGTTGTAATGTTTCTACTTCAAAATTCTTCTTGGAACACAGTGTTTTTATAAGAAAATCTTTTAAAACTGTTTTCTTTTTCTCAGGTTTGGACTGAAAGCCACAGGTAAAATAGCTTGGCAACAATTTTTAGAAAAACTCAGAGATCGTGGAAGCACCTTTGAAAACAGGCAGGAAAGTAAGTAGGAAGTTCCTTTTGTATGAGTTCAGAGTAACGTGCGGCATACATGTTTATCGAAAATGAGGAAAGCGTATCTATTTGGTGATCACCCTAGATTAAATTCAGTTAAATAATTTTTTGGCAGTGCTTTGTCTAAGTGCGAAGTCTTATTTTGAGTCCTGTCAAACCCTGAGCCCTAATGAGGTGATTTATTCTTCCTGCTCTAGGAAGAACATGTTGAGGAGAAGAGAGCGAGGCATGAACACGCTGCTAAGATTGTCTTTTTCCTATTGCAGAGTAAATCCAGCTAGATGAGATGAAGATTTTCCCACTGATGCTGTTCTCCAGAAGCTGCGTGGATACATCCCAGATGCTTATCCCTCTTTAAAGCAGGCATTCCTTATGCCTGATGAAGTAAAAGCAATTATTTTTAGATGTTGCCTTGGTTAACCGCTCTTACAGCTAACCATTTGTGTCTGTATCAGCTTTAAAGCAATCTAGTGGTTGCCAGCCTTTGTTTTGTTTTACAGTAGCTGGAAGAGTCTGCTGTTCAAGTTTCTTTAACATAGCTATGTGCAACCTGGGACTAAATAATCTGTAACAACCCACTGATAAACAGAAATTATTGACCTCCTAGAATTTCTCTGGAAGTCACTTTGGCCAGTTTTTTAATCATCTCTGTGGCTCCCTTTGAACCCTTTCTAGTTTTTCTGTATATTTCATGAAATGTTATGATAGAAATGAGAATTGGTGCTTTCATAGAAGTTTTACTGGTACCAGAAAAGTAAATAAAATAACTTTTCAGATACTGCTAAGTGTTCCCTTGTTTCTACACTCAAGGATTGCCTGAGTCCCTGAGGCCTAACATCATGCTGGCAATTTATTTATGCTTTGATTGTATGTTATGACCTGCAAATCTTTCTGACTTACTGCTGCTTATAATTAAGACTCCTCTTTGATTCTGGCCTGTTTTTTCCATTTCTCAGTGTAGAGCTTTATTAGAAATCTTGTTCTTTGCACTTATTTTTTTTCTAGACATGCTGTATCCCTGGTTTGTTTCATTTGTCATTTTACTATTCATTTTTCAGTTATCTATGGTCCTCTCGTGTTTAAAAGTTTTATTTTTTTAGGTTATTTGTACAAATACATATGGAGAGAGTGCAAGAAGGCGTGAATGCTGTGTTTTCTGTGTTTATACACAGTCACACACAGATACAAGTATGTGCATATGTATGCATAAGAAGGATGCAGATCAGTGGCTGCAAGACCTCACTGAAAATAAAACTGCTTCAGAATAGATTATCATCTACAATTCCATGTGGAAGTTTCTGTTATCTGGTTTATCTCTCACGTTTGTTTAATATCTGCTATTTGATTCTATACTGCTCTCATTTCTTAATCAAAATGCATGCCACAAGACATAAGCAAGGTATACAGTTCCCAGGATAGCAGACTGCCCCAGGAGAGCAGCTCAGATAAGGAGCTGGAGATAAGTGCCAAGGGAGGGATCCAGATGTGTCAGTTTGCAGCTGTTGCCACCCCTCTGTTGACTGGTACAATTAGTTTTTTCTGTGTTGGGCATTATGTCCTGCTTATGCAGTGTTCATCACCAAGCCTGTCTCTGTGTTCCCTCTCTCCTCAGTCTTCTCACTGCTCAGGGCTGTCCCTGGGCCCAAGTGAATTGCTGCCTCTTTTTGCCTACCAGTCTCTCAAGTGTGGTAGTTCCTAGAAATGCTGAATGCTAGAAGATTGGTAAAAAAAAAAATGTGATAGCTACTGGCTTAGACATTTAGTGTATAAAAAAAATTGTAAGAAATATGTTGAATATCGTGTGATCAACACAAGAAAAGTCTTCTTGCATGCCGTATTTTCTTTTCATGCTAAGGTCCACATAGTAACATTTAGCAAATACTATTATTCTACTCGGCTCCTGTTTGCAGTAGTCTAACAGAGCACTGATCTCACCTGTGAACTCATCATTTAATGTCTAAATGTGTGCAAATCTGTAGTTTTCTTAAATATTTATGCAGCTCTGTGAGCAGATTTTCAGCTTCTGTAAAAAAACCATATAAACCAAGTACAGAAATTTTATCATGTCTTAGAGTTAACAGAAGTATGTTTCTTTCCCTTTCTATTTCACAAGATAGAAATAGATTTAAACTTGAGTTTCTTCTGTTCCAGGACTTAAAATAAATTCAAATTCTTATCTAAAAGGTTTTAATAGGTTTATTCATCACGCTTTGGATTCTTCATATCACTGCCCAGCTCATGGGCAACTGCCTGCAGCCTTTTTCTTCCAACTAATTTTTTTTTCCCAAGCTATTCTTGTCGTAATGGAATAAAAAATGCCACTAGTTCCTTGCTGTTAATCCATATTCTGAAACTAAATCCTAACCTACTACTAGCACTTTCTAATGTACAGTCTAGAATTACAATATTTCCTGTAACTATAGCTACAAATTTGACTTTAAAGTGTTGAATCAGATGGATGTTGTATAAAAGATGAGTGAAGTTCCCTTTGATGTTCTTCGTCAAGATTTGCAATGATTTGTGATCTACTTTAAAACTGACATTCTCATAAAGAAAAAAACAAACCCAAAAAACAGTTATGCAAGTGTTTCAACACCGAGGAGTTAATAGTAAAGGAAACTGTCTAGCTTCTAGAGTGTTTTGAAAATGTTTATCCATGTATTCTGAAGCACAGAAAGAAAAACACTAAAAATAATTTGAGTGGGCAATATTCAGTATACGTTAGTTGAGCTTTGAGCTTTTTTTTGTGTGTATGTGCTTTTTTTCTAGTCATTACTGCTATATTCTTATTTTTATACATCCCACCATAAGGAGTGCATTGTTTGATAGCTCTTGTTCTTGATTGCATGTGGTGTCCCAGCCACCTAAGGCATTCTCATTTGTGTCATTTGAAAATGTTGTTCTTTCAGAGTCATCGTCATCCCCTTTGTGTGGAGAAATTTAGAACTACGGTACTGGGTTGTCATCTTTCATCTGCAAAATTTCATTATTTTAAAATCTTTAAAAAAACACATTTTTTTTATTTAAAGAGATTGTTTATCTCAGGGCAAGGAAGTCTGCTGTTACTGGAAAGTCTCCTAGTTCAAAGTTCTTAGCTGCATGAGATTCGTAACAGAAACGAAATTGTTTTCTGCCTGGCATCAGGTAAACTTTAGAGTGCTCCTAGAACTGTAAAAGGTTTACAGGTACATAGTTACTAGTTTTAGTATTGTATCTTAATGCAACTTGTTGCAATTGACGTTTAAATTAAAGATGGGCATAAATATATGCAGGATAACATTACATCTTAATTTGAGATGCAGCATTTTGGAAAGGAAGGGCGATGCCATAAGTGTGTACACCCAAACATGCTGTGTAGCAACGAATATATATCCCCATGGTTCTTGTGCACATAGGAGAAATAACAGACAAAGGGAATCTGTTCTGATGAGAGGATAAAATTAGTATGATACGTGCAGTTAATCAGAATTATAACTGTGCAGTAATTACTATAAGCTCACATTTCTATAATATACTATATTTTATATATATAAATATTTGCATTTGCAGTTTGTCGTCTGACAGATTGTCACGTATGTCTGACACTGACATGGCATTGAGCCTATTGCTGCATGGTTCACTTTCAAAAATAACTTAATCTGACTTTCTGTAGAGTCTGAATTGCCTTTTTATGTCTATCTTTAGAACGTGAACTTTTGATAAGGAACTGTCTATTTTCACCAGTTCTGTGGCTTTCACAACGTACAGAACTATGCTAAAATGCCTTTCTGTCAGCTTTGATGGAATGTCATGATATGTATGTCTCATGCAGTGGATGGTGTGATCGTCCCTGAAGTGCACAGCTGGATTTTTTTTTTTGTTACTTTGATTTGCTACATATTGCACTTCTTAAATTGAAGACTCTATTCCTGAATCCAATGAGCAAATAATAGACTGAAAAAAATTAAAGCTTTCAGTCTGGTTGACACAAGCAAAATGAGCACTGGGCATATCTTCAGAAGGACTGTTGGCATTTTTTATTAGATAGTTTTATATAGATGATGTATCACAATTCCTTTCTAATATAATTACATAAAAACTATTCTCCTTAGCTCTGCAGTATATCATCTGTACACATATATATATGGCCACAGAAAGAAAGAATTCACCTAGCAATTTATAAGAAAAGAAATCAGTGTCATAGATTGCAGTAGATAATAATCACAACTGCGGCATTCAGGCCATTGTTCAGTAAGGCTCCTTACTACATGATATTAAGTCATTTACTGAATTGGGGCTTTACTGAATGAAGTTGTTAACAAAGGGAAAGGTGTCTGAGACTGCAGAAAGGAAAGACAAGCTGATGAAACAACCATTTAATCACCAGTGTCTGGAGGTTCCTACATTGAAAGAAAGACCTATAAGAATTGCTTACATTTCTACATAACATAATGATTTTTTGCGGTTGGAATGAACTAGCGCATCTCCATTCACACTGCTGATGCTGGAACTGAATTAGATAATGATCTGGGAAATAAAATTAAACTATTATTTTAAATAAATACAATTAAACTGTAAGTTGGCCAAAAAACCAAATGTGAACAACTCAATAAATACTTATGCAGTATACCTTAGCTTTCCCATATTGTCTAAGGTTTAAACAAAATATTTGTATCATAACAGATATTTCATTTTCACGGGAAGATATACCCATTCTGTATAATTGTTTCTTATGAAGCACAAGCTATCTTTCGAGCTTCAGTACCAGATTCCCTAACTTATTTACCGGGGGAGGTAGGTATATTATCAAGTTTTGTTTCCATATGATTTAATGCAGTGACAAGTCTCTGAAGAAAATTCAAATAGCAGAAAGTAGTTTCAGAAGACCATTATCTTTAGATTGCAAAACTTTAAAGTATTTCCCAGACCAACTGATGAAGTAAATAATTGCTCATCCTCTATATTATTACTGCCACCCAGGATCTCTGTGGGGGACTAAAGGGAAACGGAATTTTCTTAGGGTGAATTTTATGAACAGAAAGATATTTGTCTAGTGCTTAGCCAGGAGCTGAATCACTGAAGGAACTATTTACTTCTAATGTTTCTGTTATTGTTCCAAAGACTTTATTCCTTTTTTTTTTTTTTTCTTTCCCTCCATTATCCTTCCTTAGGTTTCTTCAGAGAAAATAAACAAACAGTTTAATAATAAAAAAAAAAAGTAAAAGTTCAAGGACACATTTATAAAATGCAGTAGACAATCATAGATAAGTGTTGGTACAAACCTTTATTTAAAACTCTCCTACATAAGTTATGGATATTGCTTGCCATGGGAACTGAGAGAAAACCTGTGTTTTAAGTGTAGCAAAATAAAAATATCTGGATTCTTTTGCATGAATGCATCCATTGCCTGTTACCTTACAGTCTAAATACATATCCATTGGCATGACAATGTGACAGGGCATCAAGCTCTAGCCGAAGATTCTCCCTGAAAGCTGGTGCGCCCTTGGTAGCCAGGTCAAGAATGCCAACAGACCCAACCTAGCGGCACAATTGATTTAAAAACTGCATGTTAAGATGCAAAAGGAGCATGAGAAAAGAAAGGCAAAGTCCATGGAGTAGGTCTTAAATGTTCTGAATCAACACACTACTGTTAAGATTCAGAATTTCGCAAGGTTCACCAAGTACTTACTGATTCCAGATCAGATAAGGAATGCAATGCAGCTAATTTCAAACCCAATGAGTGATTCTGCTCTGAGGAGCAGATCTGTTCTGGACTACATGGCTGGTTTGTTCCCAGGTTTCGATGAAAACAACTACAAGTAAGCCTGAGTGTCTGGGAGTCCTTACTTTTTGTGTCCTGAGTGGTAACTCTGGCTTCATCATTGTGGCTCTTCTTATATAAAAGGCAGATTAAAGGCTGTACAAGAGGACAGCTCTTTCAAGAAACCACTTTCATCATTCCTTTAGGAAGATATTCAGTCAGAGGAATCTTAAAAGAAGTAATGAGCAGAACCTGGAACCAATCTATGCTCCCAGAAAACAAGACAATCCTAAAAGCTTCTCCACCTCCTTCCTTTCACCTGAAAGTGCATGGTACAGGGCTTGGTTAGATGTGCAGTTTTACTGTTAGATCTCAGGTTTACTGTCAAAATTGTGATTCTGTTTTTATTTCTTCTCAGAACTTTCTGTTTTTAATGTACTCAATTTACAAGTCAAAAAATACTTTTATTCTAATTGCTAGTGCTACAGGCAGATCCTAAAGGAACTTCAATAACAGACAGTTTTTGCCATTATTTTCATCGAATCATAGAATTGTTTGAGTTGGAACGGACCTTTACAGGTCATCTAGTCCAACTCCCCTGCATTGAACAGGGACATCTACAACTAGATTTTTCTCCCATGGAAGCCTGTTGTCTTCAAATTATGCCTTGAGTAAGTTGAGTACCTCTTGCCAGTCATTTAGTCCTAGTGAATTGTGTTTCATAGGACTGTGGGAAATAGTAAAAACTCATCATTTTCAGTCAGCAGATACAACTCTTCAGTCACTTAAAGGAGCAGATCAATGAACTGAGACATTCAGTTTCCTGCACAGACACTTTTTAGTCAGTTTGCAGAACAAACATTTCCAAAAGTAAACTTGGGGCCTGATGCTGCATCATGCTTTGGAATCAGTACACTAAAATTATTTTAGTTGAAAATAACTTTCTATTAACTCAGATGGTTCATAAATTACGTAGTAGAAAAAAAGATTTAAGAAGTCTGTTCCTCTTGTTCTATGTTTTAAGTAATAACATGATTCATTTTTAGCAAGTGTTGGTCTTCCAACACTAGGTTTGTCACTGTAGAACATTTTTTGATGTGGTAACACTATCAATGCCTAACCTCAGGGGTGCTTTTATTCTTTCCCGCATTTCTGATTTGTTCAGTTATTAGGTGGAGGAGATCCTTTCGGATGAAAATCACAGAAAATTGGAAAGAGTTTAATAAGGCTTTGCAAGCATATGACCCTAAGTGTACTGGCACTATTAACAGAAATTATCTCAGAAAAGTCATGCACCTGTGTTGTCCTTCTTTGACAGATCAATAATTTACAGAGTAAATATATGATGTGTGAATTGCAACAGACAATAGAATTTCTTTTCATATCACAAATTTTTTCCTGCCTTTTAATATGATAGCTGTACCTAGAGGCATTAAGGATTTTGGTTTATCTTAAGCACATGGAAAAGAAGTTGTTGGTGGAAGAGATGCCCCATTCCTCATATGAGCAACTTGTAAATCTCTTATTTATTTCTATGACAATTAAATGTTGGAAACTTGAGAGTTTGGCATAATTTCACCATTTCAATAGGAAAGAAGCCTGTTCTATGAAGGAGCAATTAATGTGCTGGAGATCCAAGCCATTATCAAACATTGTTTAGTAATTCCAAACACAATGTAATAAAAAATGAATTCAATTTATGTTATGTTTTTATTCAGTAGACTATTGTGGTAAAGAACAGGAAATTGAAATTTAATATTGTTAACATTAAATCTCATTTTCAATATGACCAGGCTGCCCAAGTTGGGGGAATCTAAACAGCTACAAGTACGGGGAGAATGGGTCAAAATATCTATGTCCAAAGAAGAGGGAATTGTATTAGATATTTTATTGCAATAACATTTCAGTCAAGTTATAATCAGGTCTAATCTACTCTCGCAGGAGCTCTAGCTTTCTCTGTGTACAGCCAGTGACTTTCAGAAAGACATGAAATTCTCTCCTACCTTTGAAAACATAATAGGAAAATCAAAGAAATCAGTTCCAGTCTGACCCTTACAGCCTAGTGTCCTGCTGATCATTGTGAGTGAGCAGCAAACACAACAGCATCAATAGGAAATGGCTTTTGGAAAATAATCTTTGATCCTGAAATATGAATGAGCATGAGCCTGATCAGTAAAACCAATTCTACTGGATGTTTTTGCCTTTCTATAAATGTCTTGGAGAAAACTTTGGGTGCTATGCATTGGGTTCATAAAAGTCATGTTGCCAGCACAGCGTGTTATAAGTATATGCTTTTATAATCTGTCAGTTTTATAGCTCTGCACTATGCAGCATATAATCAGTGGTCATTGATCATGAACAAGTAATTATCCTTTGAATTACCTGGGACTCAGCAGTTATACAGTTTTCTAAATAGTATTTCTACCATTATTTGTGTCAATGAGAGATCTGTCATGCAAGAAAAATCAGGAATTATAGTCACTTTGAATTGCAAAGTGGTCTTTACTTGATAGTCCAGACATTCCCTGCAAGAAAATAATACAGAGTAAAGCAGTGAAAGGCAAACTGGTAGGGTTTAATTCATTCATCATCGTGTTCAATGAATATTATACCTTTGTTTTAAACGGATGCAAGATAAGCGTTGTGAAATCTGTCTAGCAAAATGGCTAGACACTGAAGTTGTGTTCTAGCAAACAGGAAAAATGGGTATAATACTTTTAGGATTTCTGGGTTGGGGAACATAGAGTGTATTTGCATTATTGAACTGCATCACTGTTATACAGTGTGGCTACCTGTTTTTAAGCAAACAAGATGTGCATCACCACAGATTGGATGAATTTGAAATCTTTTCATAGGAATGGCTTCTAAAATATACATCTGAAAGGCAAAGTTTGAATTCTGTTGTCAAAGACATTCAGGAACATATAGTCTTGTACTGATCATATTAATCCATGAATACAGAGTTTCATTAACACTGTATTATTTATTCTTCTCTAGTAAGCTTCTCTAAAAGTACTGTTTTTAGCAGTATCATTCATCAGGGTCATGTTCCAGACAGCTGATGATCACACTGAAGAAGAAATGTAGTTCTTATAGTAAGATGAAGAGAGAATTTATACTTAACACTGCAGTAGAAGGCCTAACTGTTTGGAGAAATGTTTAGTTTTAGGATAAATGAGTAAAAGCTAACAAATTAAAATGGCTCATCCACATTTGAGAGATATTTTGAAAATCTACTTTGTTGTAATCTGCTTTTAGAGTTGGAATTCTGTGATTTATCCTGAAAAATAATTTTTGACTTTCCTCTTTTAACCACTGTATATTTCTTTGTTGTAAATGTGGCTTTTTTCTTTTTTTTTTTAATGTTGAAATTTACTTAAGGCTATCCTAGGGAAGTATTGTGGATTATGCAGAGGAACAGTGGATGGCACTGTTCATTCGCTGCTCTAAAGTGATAAGAAATGCTAAGTTTAAAAATGCTGTTTTTTAAAATAATAATCAAAACGCCTTGTTATTGGCTCCTCCACATGCATACATACTGGGCTTAAGACTATCACATCTGTGCTGGGAATGTCAGAACCAGATTGGGGATTTAGCACAGGTGCTTTAAGGGATGCAGCGTTTTCGAGCAAAAGGTGATGAAGTGACTGAATTACATTCTGAATCCAGTGGTTCAGCTACATCAGTCTTATTTATTTGAAATGATACTTCTGCTTTGGGGGGCTTCTACTATAATTGGACTTTTGCATTGATGTGACTCATCCTGAGGCACTTGAGGACAATACCGCTATCACTGCAGCAGAATAGCTGGCATGCTTGTCCCAGATGGCTTCCTGTGAGATGACATTCAGAATGGAGAAAAGAGGGAACAATTTTTAAGGGCATTTGGAAGCCTTTTATGGATTACACTCACAAAGCAGATGTTGCTCTGTAGTGTTCACAGCCATTTTCTAAGTGAAAGCTTAGAAAAGAAGTATTCTTTTAACTGAGCAGGGCTTAACAAATACTAGAAAATGGAGACATTTTTCTCTCCCTCTCACCGCCCTTCTGATACTTTCTCCCCTGTGATGTATATAGCGTGGATTAGATTTCTGAAAATAAATGAAAGCTTGTATTTCCATTTTTTTTCAGAAGGAAGGCATTGAGGCACGTGGCATGTTAAGTTACCAGTGTCATTTACCACAGCTGTTTTTCTAGCGTCAGTCTAGCCCTTGTGCTAAGAGAAGTGCAGAGAATGCTATGCTTCCTCAGTACAAGGACAGGAGCCTTCTGCTTTCATCCAGGAATACCCCAAAGCTCTGTGAAGATCACTGAAATCCTGGAAGTCTAAACAGTTCAGCAAAGCAGCAATGAGGGCTTGGTGACATGGGCTTTAATTCATGACCTCTGCTCATTTATATAGGAATGATTTGAGAGGGTGGTTCAGTAGGTCCGAGGAGCTACCCACCTGACTTCCTGTTAAGCCTGACGTATAACGGAGGAGGCTGAACAAACAGAGTGTCTGCTCCCAGGCTGCCAGCATTCACAGCTAGGAGTATTAATTTAAACCATTAAAGATTTTATTTTACATTCCTATGCCAGATGTCAAGTTATGATAAACAAGGGCTTTCATTCATGATTTACGTCAGGCTTAGTGGTGCAATTGCTATGATCTTAGCTGCCTTTTCCACCAATGCATCTAAGTTTGACAGGCTGATGTTGAGTAAGCCAAGTTTCTTCCAAGGGTCCATTGTGCAATTCAAGTCTTAACTATACAAGGCATTCACAAAGGCTTACTGCAGGTAGGAGAGGCTTTTCTCCCTAGGCTTATTCGAGTCAAAGTTGCTCTTCCAGGTACTGTTTGAATTAGGTTCCTCCTTTCTCTGTAGGCTTCAGAAGGAGCCTGGGAAGGCTAGTTTCCAATACCTAAAGATAGCCTTCTGAATAATGACCTTAACTGTATATGGAAAGGACACGTGCTACTTTGATCATCTTTGCCTTAAGACATAGTACCATGCATTGTTCTTAACCTCACAAATTATTTTTAAATTCTCATTTTATCCAAGTTATGCTATAAATATCAGGATAATTCGTCTGATGGGATTTTTTAGAAGATGCTTTGGGCTAACTTAAAAGTTGCTGTTCTTCCTAGTGACTTAAATGGTATCAGCTCACATATATCAAAGAGAAGCCAACAAAGAGAAGAAAAAAGGCAAACAGCTTTCAAAAAGGTGCTGTTATTAATACAGACAATGTTCTATTTAATGTAAAGAAAAAGAATATGTATAGAAAGGAGGCCTTCAGAAACACTGAGGGTACATGCTGGTTTTGTAATGGTAAGTACTGTCCTAGGCTGATCTCTCATTTCACAGAGATATATTCAGAATTATACAACACTGTAACAGCATTGCATCAGGAGAGCAAGCACATACGGATCATTCATCAAAGACTCTAGGATTCAGGTAAAAAAGTGATTGAGCTCACTTCACAGAATTCATAAGGATTATATCTCACTCACCCTCACAATTGGGGTTTTGCCCTCTAGATAACATCTGATGAGTAAGCTTGTGATCCTCTGTCGAATCACTGTGGCTCATTACTCAGGAACTGTATTTGGACATTCTTAGAGGATCAGGGACAGTGGTGCATCTGATGACTGTGACTACTGCAGGCCTTGATCTATGGCCTTTATCTGTCTGAACCAGCCAGTGTCGTTGATATTGGCACCCTCATTTCAAAAGTGTATGTACCATTGATTCTCCTCACTTCTTACACTTGAATACATGGAAATGTGTACATAATCCAGAGGAAAACACAAAAACAAACAAAAAGTCACCTATCATAGTGGGATGAACTTTGCTTCCCTTAAAAATATATATTTTTTCTATATTTGCAAGATGTATACTCCGACTCTGGACACGTATTACCTCTTGCTTGAACCCCAATAATACATTACCCAAATACGTCCTTGGAGGCATATCCACTGCCTATCTTCCCTCATATTTAAGGGCGCTATTTCATAAGACAAAGGATACCCTGAACAAAGCTCACATTTCTGTCTGCAGCTCACGAGACGGGAATATCTGAAGTCAGCAGTTTTGTTAATGATGCATATTATCCCATATCATCCTGAAACTTTTGTTTCCTCTCCAACTAATTGGCTTTTCTGTTCTTCTTAAGTCCCCACCTACATATCTTTTAAAGCAGCACTTGGGATTGCCTTGTCTTTGCTGTCACACATCCTCAAAACTGGCAGCTTATTCCTACAGCTCCAAAAGCTCATTTCTGTAGTCTGTTCTTTCATCTCAGAGCCTTGCCACAGGACCTCCACACACTTTTCAAAAGAGGCCAAATGTTGTAGGGATATCAAACATACATTTAACTATAGTTCTGAACTCTGAACCTGAATACCAATTTCAGTGCCATGCTTAATGAATCCTTCAACAATGCTCTCACATAATGGACTGTAGGCCCACCAGGACCTTCAAGTTTCTGCCATTAAGATAAAAAAAATTGGAGATGAATATTTTGTATTTGAATCAGCAATACGAGGATTCATATTGCAACAGGACTCCTGAAGGACTCCTGCACATGCAGAAAGCTGGGACTATACTGGGAATACACCAAGTCTGATCTTTTTATAATTATATTAACAACTGCTGGTTTAGTTGTTCTAATGAAGTTAAAATCGCACCTTTGGATGCTCTGCTCTGGAATTGGTCACTGTTTTTGATCCATAGCAGATTTGTTGCTCCTGTAAGTACACATGGTGGTTTACATCTTTCCTTCAGTTCATTTTGTCCTGATGATGTTATGTTGCAGCATTGATAACTTTGTTCACTCCATCTGGCCACGTCTGTTCTGGTGTCAGTGCTTCCTGTGCCTCTTAGCCTTGTTTTAAGGCTTCTGTCTCTTGTCCTGCAACTGCTAAAATGAAACTTTAGAATACTTATTAACTGTTATCTCTCTGCTTGTCATATAATGGATGCTGTCTGACTGTTATGTACCACATTATGCTTGCTCTTCTCCTGAGCAAGAATTCATTCCTGAGCAAGAATTCATTCAATGGAAATGGAATATTACCTGATTTTTCCAGAGAATTAAGCCTGGTCCCTTGCTTTTTGAAGTGCTGATTTTGGTCCAACAGTCTGCCAGTGATGAAATCTTTTATATTTTCACAACTCTCTAACTGTAACTTCTTCAGCAGATTAGGATGGTTAAAGTGCCCTTATCTGTGAAAGAGGTCTTGTTCCACAGTAGCCTTCAGCTTAGTCCTCAGGACTTCTAGCAGACTGTCTCAAAGTCTGGAAGTCTTTCTTAATTTGCTTTTGTGAGACACTAAGAGTTATCTGAGACCTTTTGACTGATTCCTTCTGTATCATGTTTTCTAGGGAAAGAATGTTCCTGCAGGTGCACTCCAAGTTTTCCCCAAAGCAGAATATGTTGTACTTCAGTCAATAAATCAGCCTGTTTATCTTCTGCAAGCTAAGTTTGTCTATCCTGTTCTTAAGGTCAAGATTGCTTCCCAACTGCATTGGGAAGAACAGATCTCTCAGATGTTCCCTGAAGTTATGTTTGCTGAGATGTCCAACGCCATTTCTACATAGAGACTATCAAAGCAGAGAGCCAGCAAGAAAAAAAAATGCATATGACTTGCCAGCGTGGAATACAGACTGTCAGTAGGACACAGTACACTAAACTCAAGATAAATCAATGACCACATTAATAAGTATTTCTGTCTTCCACTTCTGCTGATAAATCTGGAGATATATCCATATTACCTACAAAAAGCATTATGCTTCCAAAACTGGTTGTCACAGCAGACTGTTCAGTTACATCTGCCAGATTTGAATGAAGAACTTCAAGACCCAGCTGCAGTGAGATGGGAATATGCAAGGAGTAGGGTTTAGGCCCTCACATAGGTGGTTAATGTACTTGTGGCTTATTACTTGAAAGCAGACAAATAACATAGTTTTCACTGAGTACTTCAAGCTGGAAACCGGACAAGAAACAACATGGGCCTAGCCCAGAGAAACATGTGCTGATTGCTTGTCTAGCTGCTGACAAGTGGAAGAGATAACAGCCCTGTCTTTCTAACTAGGAGAATGAACAGTTTCTCTCCTTTCATGACTGTCAGTTTGGCAAAAGTTGTAACCACTGTTTCTTAAGACCTCTACCAATCTCAAGTTTAAATGAAATTGGTAGATGGACTCCAAATGTGGGAGAAAGGCTGACAAAGATTTGGATTAAAAGGTTGATTGCATTATGCTTATTTCTTTAGGAAACCAAGTTGAAAGTGGCACTGGTTGGAGGGTAGTGTAATTTTAAATATACGCTTGCCTGAAATCTGGGTAGATTGCAAGGATCCCTAGTGGCTCTTGTGTCTCTTAACAGGCTTTGAACTCTTTGTGACTCTGTAATTACTGCCTGAAAGCAGGAATAAATTTCTTGTAACTCTACAGTTCTCTTTCCCTCTTTTTAAAGCTAGGTGGTGTGTTTGCTTTTCTGCATAAATTTGGGACACCATTTTAGTCAGATAAGTACCAATTTGAATACCTAGTAATATTTTATAGTTTGTACTTGCCTTATTTTTCACTAGTGTTCATTGTTCAAGCCACCTGCTTGTATTTCATTTTTTGTCAACTACTGATACAGAAACAGGCTTTACGTGCTTCATTCCCCTTAATGTAATCTGTTGGTAGTTCTCTTCCCCATTAAATAGAAACTCCAAACATTTCTTGATCACACTTATATTACTGAAGTATTTATGGGATGAGTTCTAATTACTCTTAAAATTTAGTCGTATATGTATTCATGCTTCTCTTTTATACTACAATGATGTGTTTCACTGATGCACTACTTTAAGATATTTTCCCTATAGACACATTTCCCATGGGGCCTTAATTCCTTGAGTATGTAGAAACCTACTTTATTTTCCCACTCTCTCCTGTCTTCCTTTCAAAAGAACTGTAAACTCTGTCATTCTATCAACAGTGCCACCTAAGCTGTATTTTGCCTTTCCAAACACTTTCGCTGGGTTAATTAGGATAAAATTTAGAAAAAATTTCCCTTCACTAGATTTTGCAGCATCAACAGGATATCACTGACACATTCTGATAATCTGCTCGACAACCTATTTTCTGCTAGTAATCATCACCCAACCAACCTACTCTTTTACCCTGTGATTTTACCCCCTTTTTTTTATGCTCAGAAAAAAAATCTCCAGATCTCCCAGAGCTTTGAATCTAAATCTTGTTTTTCCTGTTGGTGATAAACAGTAGACATCCTATAATTTAATACCCATATTTTTTTAGGCTTTTTTTCTGTGGAACTCTAAATAAGGTTTAATTTGCTGACAAATGCATGGACAAAAAGCATTCTTAATCCATTCAATCTGTTTTTGTCTCTTGTATGATCCAGTTATGTATAACCCTATTCCAAGTAGTTTTAGGCTTTCTGCTAGATGGCTCCCATGAGCTCCTATGACAGGTCCCTTCTTCAATCCTAATCCAAGGTTTGGATGTCAGGGGGAAGTTCATTACTATGAGAGTGGTGAGGTGCTGGAACAGGCTGCCCAGAGAGGTTGTGGATGTCCCATCCCTGGAGGTGTTCAAGGCCAGGTTGGATGGGGCCCTGGGCAGCCTGGTCTAGTATTAAATGGGGAGGTTGGTGGCCCTGCCTGTGGCGGGGGGGGGGTGGAGATTCATGATCCTTGAGGTCCCTTCCAACCCAGGTCATTCTGTGATTCTGTGATTCTGTTTCTCTACTGGGTTATTAAACTTTTCAAGAAACAAAGAAACACTGACAAGGAAGATAGTCTTCCAGATGACATCCTGCAAGTAATCATTCATTTATTTTCAGGATATATACTTAGATGTGGCAGATAAAGTTGGTAATGTTTTGGCAATCTCTTGTATTCAGGCAAGGTAGAAGACATCTCAGAAGACAAAGTCACTTCAGCAGATGACTCCACTTGACATCCTAGGAAGGGAGCCACCAATCACTGTCATCTTTTGATCCCTCTTGGAATGCTTAGAGTTAATATTCTCTATGCTGTTCAGATCAAAGAAAAACTCTTTTCATGAGTGTATTTTTAGAAAGAGAGTTAAAATTTTAAGATTATCTTCAAGTTGAGGGAATACTATAAAACACACTTAATAAATCTATAAAAATAAGACTGCTGAATAATTCTGCATTTTGCTTATATGGAAATACATGTGCACAGATTTAACAAAAGTAATTGTTCTAACTTTCCATTTCATGAGCTATAGTAAATCCATAGCAGATGTAAAGTAGGTACAAGTGGGACATGTTATGTACCCTTTAATTTAATTTCTTTTCTGTCTTTTAAAGTTATTAAATATTTAACCATTATTTACATTAGTGACTTATTTATGAAGGTTGTGGTATTTCAGCAGAAAGAGTATACTGTCCATGGAGACTTTCTTATAGAAAAAAAGAGATATTCTGACTACTCCTCGCAAAGGAAAAAATGTGGAAGTGACTTACTTGGGATCCAGAAAGAGGAAATTTCACCTTCCTAGGAGGAAAGAATATGTCCTAAGAGACATTTTCTTCTTTCAAAATCAGTGGAAAACAGTCATTAACTTCTTTTATGTTGGCTTAGCCCACTCATGTTAACTGAGTATGTATTAAAGGATAAAGATGGCTCTGTAGCTGATGTAGAAACCTAGACTCATTATAATCTAAGCCCATGATTGGGAGGTCTAAGATCTCCATTTGCAAGATAAATTTTGCATAGTAGTATCACAAAGCAAGCTATTTTTAAGAACCAGCTATACGTTTTAAAATGTTTGCACAATATAGGCCTTGGAATTGATGTGTGCTATTACTTGATCAACCTATCATTTACTTGTGCACCAAAAAAGCTTCTTCCATGTCCATGTCTTGTTTGTTGTTAAAGTCTTGTTCATTATTGCTGAATCAAATCTTCAAAACTACAAAAAATAAGTAACTTGTCCACACAATCTTTCAATTTTAGAAAGAAGCAGACTGAAGATCAAGCTAACAAACTTTCCAAGCATAGAACTGTTGATGAAATAATTAAAAGGCCGAGGGACAGAGTGATACAACTAGCAGTAACTTTTAAAGACAGTTTTGTTTTTTTCTACAAGTAATCACATGGGAAAATCAGTAAAGCTGGCTTGCAGAAGGTAGGAAAAATGTTAGCTGTTTTTCTCTCTCCTGTGCTTTTCCCAGAAGGATGGTTATTGTCTTATTTTGCCTGCTCACACAGCTAGAGTTAAGTCCTCTAGGATTGTTTCAGTCACTGACGCGCTAAACAGGCCTCATGCAGGTTAATGTATAAAAAAGAATCTCAGCTTGTGTTTAAAGACATAAAATTGTCATCCTGTAGCAGCATCTTACCTTAAAAGCTTCAACTACTCCCAGGTGTCAAAATGAACTTGTCTAATCTGGGAATGATGAGACACTGTTGGAACTTGGAGGTCTAATGTCAACACGCAGCACACCTCTTACGCAAAATGGGTAGAGGTTTCCTGACAAATTACCTAGCCTTAACTCAGAGTCTTTAAGCCCTCTTTGTAACTCTACAGTGCTAGTTGATAGGAACAGTATTTGATTAGGTGAAAAATAAGTCTCTTAAGAGAAACTTTAGGATGAATGACCTAAACTGCTTTCGTGTCATCTTTCGGATTTCTAAGCTTCAGCTTCCTCTGAACTACTTGTGGACTGCAGTGTGGTTTGTAATCATACTGGAGATGACAGACGCTCCCTGGGCTCTGTGGCTTTCCTTCTTGCTCACTTTTGCTCTTATTTCAAAGGAGCCTGCAGTGGCTGTATCAGAGAAATCTCCTCCAGACATCTAGTAGCATTTCAGGGTGTTGACTCGTCCACAACAAGAGAGAAAAACCTTTCTGTAACTCTTGAATTCAGTTGATTTGAGCATGTTCCACAGTAATTATTTGATGTTGGGTAGCTTTTAAACTGGGTTACCTGATTTGGGCACAGCATCTCAGTGTTAAATAAATAAATAAATAAATAAAATTCCACAATGAGAATACACTAAAATTGCTTCATTTCTACTTGCCAAGACTTCCAATTGGATATGTATGTGTCTTTCTGAGGTATGTTTCTATGTGGTGCTCCCAGGGCCCATCACAGCCTTGACTGCTTATCTCTCTCCACATGTTGTCCTTCAGACAGATGGGTGAGGTCATGGATTTGAGACTGTAGCTGTGATCCTGATGGCACCCATCTGTACATTTCTTTTTTTCCACTTTTCAAAGCAAAATACTTTGCTGAAAGTTGACAATGGACAGGAGAAGAAACACGAGGGCAGTAATATTTCCCCAGTTTACTTAAATTTAGGCAAGAGCTCCCGCTAAACAGTGTTATGACAGTAATTCATACTCTGTCCTTTTTCCAGATGTTGAGGTAAATAAAAACTCAGCAAGGATCAAAACAGAACCGGACCTTTGAAAACAGCCTGCATAGTTCTGTAGGAAAGGTTGTCCCAGTCTGTTTTTACTATGATTCAGCAGTCTTCCCATCCATGTACTATGGACTATGCTTGTTTTTATCAACTACCATTGCAGGGCAGAATGTACAAGCTGTAAGGGGATGGGAGAGTTGTTGCTTTCCTTTCCTCACTTCTCAGTATAGACACATGAGACATATGCTCCCCATCATATGATAAGATGAATGCTTTGTTACTATAGAGCCTTCCTCCATGAACACTACCTACATCCAGCTGCACATCTTCTTACCCTCAGGTGGATATCTTTCTGCAATTGTGCATAGGAAGCAAAATTGCTTTGAAACGGGGGGGGGAGGGAAAGAGGGAGGGGAAAACATAAAACATTTTTCATTTATCTTAAAATTTTCTTGTTAATAGTATACTTATTAAGAATGTGTTAAGCTTTAACCCATCCCTACCAATAAAATCTGATATCTGTGGCATATACCTTTGGGATACTGGATTTGGTTGCTGCAATTTACACTACAATGTGATACCTAAGAGACTTATTTGTTGCCTGCAGCTAATGCAGTAACGTGCATTTTGTCACTATCATGCAGAACAAACTTGTTCTACCTGCTGCTTTTCTTCTCCATTGACTGTCTGTGTACAACTCGCATTTAAGATATTTGTATCACACCAGAAACCACTGAACAGTCAGTCTTTGTGATTTCACTGTTCTTTTATTACACTAGACATGGCACATTTCTGAAGTTTTGGCAATACAGAAAGGATAAAAAATCATCATATACCTGCAGCCAGGTATGTGCATCACTGCACTGTGGTATTCTTGGACCCTGCAAGCTCAGCACAGTCCAGCTGGATGGAATACTGCCCAGGAACTCTGCTCTGCTTCTACTTTTAGTCATTCAAAAAGGACACATTTCCCTGCAAGTCTTGTTCTACCCTTCTTATGCTGAGTGAAATAAGCCTACTCTGGAATAAATGAGGATGAAAGTTCTGTATGAATAAGGGTAATTCAAAGGGATTTGTTGTTAGAACTGAAGCGACTGAATGCCTTATGTTTCTGGGAACTGCCTGGGCATATGTGTTTTCAGGTAAAATGCAAACTGAAACTGATACACAACCGCTTGTCTTTAAAGGTCCCTGCACTTGTTGCAAAAGAAAGTGGTTTTAAGTTCATTGTCTACGTAGAATTCCAACTGGCAGTTTTTACAACAATCCTGCTTTAACTTCCCTGACATTTCTACCAAGCTGCTTTCCTGACATGTCTAGGAACACAGCTGCTTTCATCACAGAGCTAGTGGAATTTCAGCAGTAGATAAAGAGCATCTAGAAATACCACCATTGTGGGAAATCTACCCTGGCCTGCAATTGCTGCCTGAGAAGAATGTGGGACTCCCTTTATCTGCATCTGCTGTCTGCATATAAATGTTTTGGATATATTACACCATCACAATGGCACTGGGAACCAGTTTTCATGCAATGTAACCTGTCCCAGCTGTGTCTAGGTGGGTAGGTTGTGAAGCATTTTAAGGTGCCACTGAAGTTAAATGATCTACATTGTATGTTGTTTTTCAACCAAATCCTGACTCTGTAGCTGGGCAGCTGTTCTAACACCATTTCCTACATTAATGTCAACTTCAAAAAGTGTTGCTCTGATCTACAGACTCATCCAGAGTGGTCAGGTACAGCAGGACGGAGTTGCTTGTCCTCAGAGGTGGAGCAGGTTGCTCAAAAAGTAAATAATATAGTGTGGTAAGGGAAAACCACAAGGATCCTTAGTTTTGGATTTGTTATTCCAGGCCAAGCCATAGAAGTGGGCAAAAGCTGTCTTCCCTATTTGGAAGTGGATAAATTCTGTTTATGTAGATAATGTGATGTCAGAATAGCACTTAAGGGAGGGCAGAATACACCCTTCTATTCCTCGGAAAGATAATAGTTCATTGTATGCCTTAACACCTAAAAACTGCAGACATAAAATCACCTCTGAGTTAACCTTTGTAGAGTTATATCAACGCTGCCAGTACAATATGTTTTCTTTTACAGCTTACAGCATAAGGACACCTTTTGGCTGGTTATCATCTGTGCCTCACTGAATGTGTGAGGTTAGTGAATGGGGGAAGCATAACTCCCACCCCCCTTACCGAAGAGCAGTGTAGCACCTCTGGCTTCACTGGCCTGGCTGTCCTGGGAAAGAAGCAATAGACACAAACCTTGCCTTTATGCCTTGGGACTTGGATGATTATTCATAGAGTTCAAAATGAGTAAGATGGCAACTGAAGTTTTGTTGGGTATCCGGGGATAATATCCACAATTTATATGTGTGTGTGTTCTCTTTTGTGAAGGATTACAGTATTTCCTCACCGTGAGGTTGTCATCAATCATCTTTCTTTAAAGAAAACTTAGAAACCATGCATTTTGTGATCCATTCAGCACAGGACTATGACCTAATCTTGGAATTTAATATAAACTAATCTTGTATGCAGTTTGGGGGAGAATTTTATCACTTTTTTTTTTTTTTTCTCTAGATGAAAGCACTAATAGTTGAGGCTGTCATTGCCAACATTACTATTGTGACTGATTCTCTCCAGCTTTGATTGGATTTGTATGGCCGGATTTCCTTATCACTAATATTAAACATTTGATCTAATACTAAATACTTGTTCAACTGAACATGAAATATACTTGTTTATCCAGAAGCTTTACATACATAGAAAAGAATGACAATTCATTAATTATTCTTACTATTTTAATGCTCCTTACATGTTCAGCCATTAAATGATTTTTTTTCTTTTAATCTGTACAATTAACTAAAATATAATAACAAGAGAAATCACTGTAGGAAAACCTGGAGCATCAGGACAGAGCTATACCGTATAGTTATAATGGAAAACACCTAAATCAAGAGTTACAAAGCAGCTGAAAGAAATGAAAGGTTTTGCAGAAAGCCCTCAGCAGCAGCATGGGCTGCAACTACAACTTTTCAGAGAATCAGGAGTTGAGAAGAGGACGAGAAAACCAGAGACCCCTCTCCACAGTTAACTACCAGGTAACATTATGAGATTAGAAGGGAGGATCCCTTGGGACTCAGTCTTGGAGGGTAAAGGGGTCCAGAAAGGCTGGACACTCCTCAAGATGGAAGTCTTAAAGGCGCAGGAGCAGGCTGTCTCCCTGAGCCGCAAAATGAGCCGGTGGGGAAAAAGACGAACGTGGATGAACGGGGAGCTCTTCCTGAAGCTCTAGGAGAAAAAGAGGATCTACCTCCTGTGGAAGAAGGGACAGGCAACACGGGGAGAGTACAAAGAAGTTGTTAGGATGTGCAGGGAGAAAATTAGAAAGGCAAAAGCCCAGCTTGAACTCAGCTTGGCTGCTGGAGTAAAAGAGAAAAAGAAACTCTTTTACGAATATATTAACAGGAAGAGGAAGACCAAGGAGAATCTCCATTCTTTACTGGATGAGGCTGTGAACATGACCACTGAGGACAAAGACTTCTTTATGTCTGTCTTTAAAATTCAGACCAGTTGTCCTCAGCGTACTCTACCCCCTGACCTGGAAGTCTTGGATGGGGAGCAGAACAAACCCCCCACGATTCAGGAAGAAACAGTTTGAGACCTGCTACTCTACCTAGACCGTCACAAGTCCATGGAGCCAGATGAGATCCATCCGAGACTGCTGAAGGAACTGGTGGAAGTGATAGCCAATCTGCTTTCCATCATCTATCAGTGTTTCTGGTCAACTGGAGAGGTCCCAGAAGACTGGAGACTTGCCAATGTGACTCCCATCTACAAGAAGGGTCATAAGGAGGATCCGGGGAACTACAGGCCTGTCAGCCTGACCTTGCTGCCAGGTAAGGTTACGAAGCAGATTGTCTTGAGGGAGATCACATGGCATGTGCGGTACGACTAGGGGATTAGGCCTAGCCAGCATGGGTTCGTGAAGGGCAGGTCCTGCTTGACCAACCTGATCTCCTTCTATAATGTAGTGATCTGGCTGGTGGATGAGGGAAAGGATGTTGATGTGGTCTACCTAGACTTCAGCAAAGCCTTTGACACTGTCTCCCACAGTATTCTCCTGGAGAAGCTCTCAGCCCATGGCTTGGACAGGTACACTCTGCTGGGTGAAGAACTGGCTGGAGGGCAGGGCCCAGAGAGTGGTGGTGAATGGAGTTAAATCCAGCTGGCAACCAGTCACGAGTGGTGTTCCCCAGGCATTGGTACTGAGGTCTGTCCTGTTTAATATCTTTACTAATGACCTGGATGAGGGCATTAAGAGCATGCTCAGTAAGTCTGCAGATGACACCAAGTTGGCAGGAAGTGTCAATCTGCCTGGGGGTAGAAAGGCCCTTCAGAGGGATCTGGACAGGCTGGATTGATGGGCTGAAGCCAATGGGATGAGGTTCAACAAGACCAAGTGTTGGGACCTGCACTTTGGCCACAGCAACCCCAGGCAACACTACAGGCTTGGGGCAGAGCGGCTGGAAGACTGTGTAGAGGAAATGGACCTGGGGGTATTGTTCGATGCTTGGCTGAACATGAGCCAGCAGTGTGCCCAGGTGGCCATGAAGGCCAACGGTATCCTGGCTTGTATTAGAAATACAATATGTTACTAGCAGAAGCAGGGAAGTAATTGTACCTTTGTACTCAGTGCTGGTGAGGCTGCACCTCGAGTATTGTGTTCAGTTTTGGGCCCCTCACTACAAGAAAGACATCAAGGCCCTGGAGCGTGTCCAGAGAAGAGCAACAAAGCTGGTGAGGGGTCTGGAGCACAAGTCTTACTGGGAGTGGCTGAGGGAGCTGGGATTGTTTAGTATGGAGGAGAGGAGGCTCAGGGGAGACCTTATCACTCTCTATAACTACCTGAAGGGAGGTTGTAGTGAGCTGGGAGTCAGCCTCTTCACTCATATAGCTAGTGATAGGACTAGAGGGAATGGCCTCAAGTTGCGCCAGGGAATATTCAGGTTGGATGTTAGGAAATACTACTTCTCTGAAAGAGTGGTCAGGTGCTGGAATGGGCTGCCCAGAGAGGTGGTGGAGTCACAGTCCCTGGAGGTGTTTAAGGAGCATTTAGACGTGGTGCTAAGGGACATGATTTATTGAGAACTGTTGGTGATAGGTAGATGGGTGGACTGGATGGTCTTGTAGGTCTTTTCCAACCTTGGTGATTCTATGATTCTATGATTCTATGATTAGGAAAAGCACGCTGAGAGACTGTAATCACTTTCCGCCACTGCAGCTGTTAAACCAGACATGCCCAACACATGGCCCGCAGGCAGCATGTGGCCCAGCCCAGCCCACTCTGTGGCCACCCCCAACCGTGCATCATCACAGCAGTGGCTCTTCACCACCAAGCAGCCCAGCCTGGCCCCAGGCGTGCACCCACCGCTCAGCAACAGCCGAACACCGATGTGCCACTGGCACTGCCTGGGCTGAAAGCAGGGCATGGGGAGGACACAGTGCAGTGCTAACTCAAGTTATGGCAAATAATTGTATGCATTTTCATACATTGGATAAATATAGTCCTGGTGAACAGAGAAAAATACACAACCATGCTTTCCATTTTGATAAATTAATTTGAAAATAGGTTTCAAGATTGCAAAAAAGCAATCATCACTTTTTGGAAAATTTGTGACTGTTTTCAGGCAACGTTAATACATCACCTATATGTTTTCTAATGTACAGAGTTGCAATAATATATTCAACTCAAAAATCTGATCATCTCTCTACCACACCTGTCTTACAAGAGAAAAATGTCCCTCACTTCACAATCACACCTCATTTGTGACAGCACTTTTTGGCTGTACTTAACGTTGGTGAGCAACTATTGTCAAGGATAAAGTACAAGAAGAATAAGATTTCATCAAAAATATGAGCACCGCTGAGAACTGCAATCACTGCCATCGAAGAGGAGTGATGTATTAGTTTAAGAAAAACAAGGTAAAATATCCGACTAGTTTTATGGTTTTATTAGTCTTCTTTTTTTAAGATTTAATTAAAAATATCAGAAATTAAAATCAGCTTTGTTACTTATATGCATGAAATATATTATGTATTTTACAAGGGCTGCTCCAAAAGTGATACCTTCTTTTTTATTATGTTGGCCTGTAATGTCAGAGGTGGACAATGGTGGTATGGCAGTAGAGGTTGAACTTTCCCACCAATATTCCATTACGTTTTGTTGCTATATGACAGAGGGCAGCAGAGGGGCAGCCTGACTAAATGGTGTCTGACATGGTATGAAGCAAAGGTATGCAATTGAGTTCCCACCAGTGGAAAAATGGCACCCAATGACGTTCATTGATGCTTGCTCAATGCTTATGGTGAGCAAACAGTGGATGTGAGCGCAGTGAGGGAGTGAGTGGTGTGTTTCAGCGGTGGCAACAGCAATGTGAAAGACAAGCCACATTCTGGATGGTCATGCACAGTTGTTATATTACAAAATGAAGAGCATCTTAATCAGATCATGCACAAATCAGCTAATGGTGGTGACTATGTTGAAAAATACTGTTTTGTATCTGAGAATTTGCTCTCTCAGATAGAGTTATTGTACTCTTTGTATCTGTTGCAGTGTCTGTGGAAACAAATAGGAGATATTAAATTCAGAGCAACCTACGAATATCTCTGTCCCTTGTACTTTTATTTCTTGTACAAAAATATCTATCCTCTCTTGTTCAAAATTCGGTCCCTGTGCCCCATTAGTCGTGGAACTGGTCCAAACTGGCCTGTAAACCATTTGGTTGCCATTGACATTTGGTCACCATGGGATATTCTTAGAATGGCATCACCATGGTCTCCTGATGTCACAGGTCACCACCTCACAGCCCAATGTTCCGAGCCCTTGGAAAAGGGGGACCCTGGGCTCAGAACCCCAGTTGCAACTCTTGAGCCCAGTTGCTGAGCTCAAGAGCTGAGTGGTGTTTTTGTTGCGAAGGAGGCAGGATGGATTGCTGTCCTGCTAAGAAGAGGCGGCTAATGGAGAGGCTCAACACCATCGAGCCAATGGAGGTGGACCCTCCTGAGAGTGGTGAGGAGCCCATGGAGGTGGATCCACCTCCATCAGGGCAGAGCCACCACCAGCCCATCACTCTCAGGAAGTGGCAGAGAGCCAGACCCAGAGCCCACCCCTACTACTGGAGTGGCCTGAGGTCCGGTCCACCTCCACACAAATAGCCGCCTCGATGCCAGCCAAGATCCTCCCATCTTGTAAGTTTACCATTATCTGACACAGCCTCAGGTTTCAGACCTCTCTGCAGGCTCACATGAGACATTCATTTCCTGGGCATTCTTCTTTTGACAGCCAATGGTCCTGTGGACCTAGCCTTCCCGTCCCCACCTCCCGTCCCTCCCCAAGTCCTCTCATCTCTTCTTCACCAAGAGGAAGAAGGAAGGGCAGGGACTGGCATCCTCTGAGCCGCTGCACCGGGGCAACAGGAGGAGTCCAGCAGGGGGACCTGAGCTGCCCAGGGACGTAAGGAGGTGTCAAAGGTGACACCGAGGGTGGCTGTTCCTGTGGAGAAGCAGAAGACTTTGGTTGTGACAGGAGGAAGGCTGACGTTCAGCATGAAGGACTTTTTTCAAGCTTGGACAGCAGAAGCTTTTAAAAAATAGAAAAAAATATTTAATAAGAACAATTAAAAAACAAGCAAAAAAACCTAAAGCCACAAAAATAATGAAAACAATAAATGTTTCTCTGGTTTTTTTTTTAACTTGAGAGTCTGTGGATTCCTGCGTTCTCTCCTGGTCTTCCCAGTACAGGAAAGACACTGCCATATGGGGTGAGGGCCCAGGGCCATAGGGTGGGGAAGGGGCCAGGGCACACAACTTCTCTAGGCAGCCTGTTCCAGCACCTCACCACTCTCTTGGTAAAGAACTTCCCCCTGATATCCAACTTAAATCTCCCTTCCCTCAACTTAAAACCATTTCCCCTTGTCCTGCCATTATCTACCCTTGTAAAGTGTTGGCTCCCCTCCTGTTTGTAGGCTCCTTTTAGGTACTGGAAGGCTACAATGAGGTCACCCCGCAGCCTTCTCTTCTCTGGCCTGAACAGGCCCAGCTTCCTCAGCCTGTCAAGGTAAGGTAGGGATTTGGGGCAACCTCATCTAGTGAAAGATATCCCTGCACATGGCAGGGGGGATTAGATAATTTTAGAATCAGACAACAAAAACCATTCTGTGTGCAATTAATCTAACCCAAAGAACCAACAAGCAGTCCTCTAGAGATTTTGTCTTCTTGGATACCTTACAAAAAACAACAGGGGCCAAAGGTGGAAAAGACGCTATGAAGTAGCTGAGAGGGGACACCTGCTTCCGTTTGTCCAGTGGACAGTTTAGTAGTTGGTATTACCTCTTCCATCTATAAGTGCAAAACATTGGAAGCATCCTGGAAAAGGAAGTATCTTGGGACTCCCCGATACCATGGCAGCACAGGCACGGCAACCCCTCAACAGAAACACCAACACAACTGGCTTAGTTTTCCTTAGTTCCACAACAGTCTGCTCAATTTCTTGGCACACTGTTTGCAATTTAGTCACTGCACAGGAAACAGAAACACCTCCCTTTGCTCTTTACTTGATGTTAGGAGTACTTTCATGCTGCTATAGGTATATGGAAGTCAGGTGATAGGGGACAGCCACATACATGGCTGTGCTCCTTTCCCCTAAGGATGAGCCCCATAGGACGAAGAGAACAGATGGATATAAAGAAAAGGTTACTTCCAGAATTCAAGAAGCTTTTGGACAGCAGTCTCCAAAATGTGGTTTGAATTTTGGTTAGCCCTGTGTGGAACCAGATGTTGGTCTCAGTGATCCCTATTGGTCTCTTCCAAGTTAGGATATTCTATGTTGTCTACCTGGATTTCAATGAAGTGTTTGACACTGTTTCCCAGAGCCATCTCTGGGAGTAACTGGCTGCTCACAGCTTGGAGAGGTGTACAGTTCACTGGCTGTAGAAGCAGCTGGGTGCCTGGGCTGAAGGTGTCACAGTGAATGGAGGACTGACTAAGTCTGACCCGTTCACATTGATCAACATTTGCTGAACATTTATGGAGACAAAACAGTGGGTGTGAGCACAGTGAGGCAGAGGGTGGTGGGTTTCAGCAGTGATGACAGGGATATGGAAGACAAGCTGTGTTCTGGATGGTCATGCAGATTTTTATAAGCATGGCATTCAGACATTTGTTTGTTGTTGGTAAAAAATGCATAGCTAATGGTGGTGACTATGTTGGAAAATAGTGTTTTGTAGCTGAGAATTGTCTCTATTAAATAATATTATTGTGCTTTTTGTATCGGTTCAGTTTCCATAGAAATAAATAGGAGACATTATTTTCAGAGCAATTTACATATATGCAGCCCACCTCTTCATTCATAGTGGCCCAGGCAGGCCATAAGTTTGGACATCCATGCCATTGCCTGTTACTTGTTGCTTCTGCTAAAAATGCCAGCCTCAGTAGCAGGGAAATTTTGTTCTTTCTTTCTGCGTAGAATTGAAATTGTACAGAATAGATTTATATTTAAATGGCTTACTGTGAAAGTAAGAAAGAGAGATCAATTTTCAGAGTAATTTCAAGTTAAGCCATAGGATAAAACACCAAGAAATTTACTATTCAAAATGGTATATTAAGCAACAAAATAGGTCATTGTATAGCTTATTTTATTTCTTTTCTCACGGGGTTGGGAGATCATGGCATGCCTGTCAGTTCATGGATGACTGTCAGTTCAATTTACTAACAGAAAAGCTAGGGGTAGTTGATGGAGGACTGAGTTATCTCGATTTTCTGGCAATACTGGAAGGTAAAGGAATTTTAGCACCAATACAACATGAAACAAGATTTTGTTGAAGATCCAGAATTTTTCTCTTTCTAGGAAATAATATTGGCGAAATTAGAAAGAAAGAGACTAGTGACGTGATTTTTAGCACATGGATGACCTTTATCTCTGTAGATCTTTAATTTCTGATCAAGTTAAACTGCTGAGTATCTAACCCATGTTTGGAGGGAAACTAGAACATATGGGATGTAAGCTAAAGGTCCACAGAGATGTGTGATTGAATTGTCACTAACGGCCTGCAAAAAGTGACTGACTGATCTCTCTGCCTCAAGTAGACCCTTGTCCCAAGCATTTCTTACTCTTCTTCACAGTCTTGGGATTATATTGTGTCCTAAATTACAATGGATGATTTTGTAGTATGATGTCCAAAAACATTTTTTATTCTGTATAAAAAAGACAGAAGACAGTAACTGCTTCTTTCAGGAATGAAAAATCTGTTAGTAAGCCATTAGTGATGAGTTTTAGCGGCAGTATGTACAACTGGAGCTCCGTGGTGTGATCTGGTTACTTACTGGTTTATGGTTTTAATTTAAAGTACTGCTTTTGAATGTTAAAGCTGTTAAGGGACTTTTCTACTAGAGTAATTGATAGTTTTATTGGATTATCAAGATTTCCAGTGAGATTCTAGGTTTACTATTTTTATAGATGTAGATATATAGCCCAACCATAATGAGGATGTGGTCTCCATTGATTTACTGTTGCTGAGGAATGCAGACCAGAAGAATATATTCATAATTTCCACTTCTTGCCTTGCTCCATCAGTAATTTCACTGATTCCAAGGCAATGTGTGTAAGAGTTTCAATTTTCGTCTCTTAAGAATGAATCTGATGGAATCTGAATTCATTTTCTTAGGATGGAACTCTGGGTAAAGCTAGTCAGTAATTATTCATTTCTCATTTCTTTTGTATATCTCTCTTTAGTGCTTTAAGCCTAGATTTTCTGCATAAAATTTTGATTCCACTGAATTCAATGGGAATTTTACCACTGGCTTCAAGGCCTGTTTTAAATTCTGTATTATTCATCTATTATTTCTCAGAAGTGTGTTTTTACTTTTTCCATACTGTAATTATTATTTTCTAATGCCATTATTTCCTTTTTATAAACAAGACAAAGGGTAAAGATGACTTTTGGCTGGCTGACACAATATTCAGGTTTTCCTTCACTCAGACCTGTAAGTTTGGAAGTTTGTATCTATAGCTGGCTGAACATCTGTCCATCAAAATATGTGCACCTTCACCCACTAGCCTAATAAGTTATGTTTGAAACAGGTAAGCTTGGGTGAAAGCAAGTATGCCAGCTCTTTGGTTTAAGTCAAGAATCAGCAGTATTTTGCCTGTATTTGAGCTTTTGCTTTTATCAACTATGAGGCCCAAAGATTTTCTTTCAGGATGGTACTAAAAAAGGAAAAGTAACATATATTTGATATAAATTAAGTCTCAAAAATTAGGAAACAAAGAAAAACAACCCCTAACTTTTATTTTTTTTTATAATTCTTTAGGGTAGGGGGAAGTCAGATCCCTTGGCTTGTATTTACAGTAGTGATAAATAGATCTGATTTTCTTCTCAGAAGCTTTAGTAGGAAGATAACACAAATAGAAGTTTTCTTGACTAGACTTCAATAGAGAGTGGAATTGTAAAAAGGGAGGGATAATGCATGTCTGTATGGGGAAGTAGGCTTTACAGAAGCAAATCTGGAGAAATGAAAAAATGATGCAGTGAATACAATTCAGTGATCTCTCTGGAGTAGGTATACAGGATTTCTTTGTGTGGGGGTGTATCTAAATCATTTAGAAAGAAAGGAAACACTCATTTAGGTCAGACCGTTAGCTTAGGATTTTTCTTATCAGTCAGCACAGTATAGTGAAATGTCAACATGCACATTTTTTGGCAAGTTGTCCCATTTTAAAATCTGATGTGAATTACTTTGAAGTTACTATAAAACATAATAGAACTGTTTGCTAAACACGTGAAGGAAGCCATACCTGCAAGATGGTAACAGTATTTATTCAATGGGAAGATGTGCTGGTGATGATATATTTTTTTCATCCAAAGGTTTTGAGAGGCCATGTGCTGTACAATGTGATCTTGTTTAATTTCTGCTACATAAACCATTCTGCTGCAACGAGATTGCTCATCGTGTTAAGTTTTAGGGGTTAAGTCAGTTAAGTCTTAACGAACTACTGTCTCTATCAACCTATGAAAAGATCTAGTGTAAAAATACCCTTTCAGCATACTACTTCAAACATACTAATGAACAGTGTGTATATCCATGTGTGAGATGGGACACTGGAATGTATTGTGAAGGTCTCGTAGCTAAAAGCTCATTCCCAGCAAATTCTCCTCACCTTTTGCCCAGTGACACTTCAGTTTTTGCTATGTATCTCCTCTATGACAAATATATATATATATATTCTATATATTCTGTATCACAGAAAAATTCTAGGATGCTCATGAAAATTAAAAATACATTGTTTAGTCTCTCCAAAACCATGATGAAATAGATTCCTGGAGTATCACTGAGCAATGTGCAGACAGAATCACAAAGATCTGGAACAGTGACCAAAATAGCTTTTCTATGGCCTAAAAATACTGTAGCCCTTCAGGACTAGAAGTACACCTGTGCCCTGCTGTGAAGCTGGCTGTCTCCTCTTCCTGATCCTGCTGGGCTGTGCTATAACAAAATTTAAAGTTGCGAAATTATGAAGCTGCCATTTGTGCAGGACTGAATCATTCTGCAAAGAAACATCAGGTGGAATAGTGTGAGGTAACACTGAGCTGGAAATTAGGTGAGTTTTTATGCCTCAGGTTGATTTCAGAACAGAGGAAGACTTAGACATGATAGAATTACTCCAGGGAGAATGGTCTAGCATGCAGTTCTGATGCACAGATACAGACGAGACAAACTAATTGTCTGCAGCAGTTTCATACCTATACCATACATATCACCTCTCTCCATGCATTCCCTCATGGAGAGAGGCAATATGACTACAAAGAATGGCTTTCATGGTATTCCTTTCCCCCTTCTCCGGTCTGATATTTCCCTTCCTCAGAACATCCAGGCTCCAGAGAAGGGTAAAGCAAAAGAAAAAGGCCTTGTCTAGGCTGTGGTTTCTTCAATTGAGATTATCCACTACAAACTTTCTTCAATTCATACTAGGAGAACTGTAGCAGTTGTGGCAGTGGCTGCACACCACTAATACAGTTATTGTAATTTGTCATATCTGGTCTGTAATGAACACGAATGAAGAGTTTCTTGTTTTATTTTGTATGGGAACCGTTGAATCACGGCCTGAACCTCTGATTAACCACCTGAGGCAAGCCCTGAGTCAGCCATGGGAGCACAGGTGAAGGCAATTCACCTGTGTGCCTGGAAGGGGTGGAGCCAGGCTCCACCTCTCCTAGACCTCATTTAAGGGCTGACTTCCACTAAGGAAGGATCTCTTCCTGGAGATTACTCCTTCTGGAGTTTCTTTGTGAGCCTATGACACTGGTGAGCACCTCTTCTATATTCTTCTATATATTTAACTATTCTTACCCACCTAACTTCTCTGTGTACCTGTTAACTTTACAGCCTGTTAACCTTACATATTTTCATTATATTAAAGTACTATTTATCAGATATGTTTAATATGTTCTTTTCAAAATCTGCTGTATTTTGATTTTGCTATTCTCGATGCCAAACTGAATAGGCCAGGAGCTACATTAGGTAACAGCCAAAACTGCAGAGTAAATAATGGTGAATATCACTGCATTACTGCTGAAGAATGTCTCAGTTGGTTTAATGATAAGATGACATAAGTCTATGGGGTGAACACATCAAGCCATGGTTTGCTTTTGATAGTGAAGCTGCTTGTTATTTGTAATACAAACATTTGTTTTAAAAGTTGGTTTGGAGGAGCTGTGAGGAAAATGACTCTGAAAAATATATTTGAGTTATCATGTTCTGTGTCTTTGGAAACTTCCAGTTCAAATACAATCCATTTTCAAGGCAAAAACTCCTTTTTCCCTAATTGTCTTCTCTGCAGTCTCTGCTAGGAAAAAAAAAATCCTTCTTGTGAGCAAAGCTATTAAAGATTCTGCAATTAGAAGAAAACTCTGTACTGCTAATTCATGGAGCAGTCTATCTATTCATGAGAGTGAGCTTTAAAGAAGAGGTTCTTAGTCCCTAGAGTCCACAATGTAGGGATTTTAGTCAAGAGTTGTTTTCCATCTTTTTTGTTTGCTTATTATTTTCTGTAACTAGCATTAGAATGTACTCCTTGAAATCCCACCATGGATATGCACAGAATAAGAGAAATCACATTTAACTAAAGGAGAGAACCCACAGTTGTTACAGCCTTTTGCTCAGCTACTTCTATCTCTGTTACCTGGGAGAAGTGGAAAGATGACTAATCAGGAAAGGGATCCTCTCTCAGAGCAGCTTGGGCATTCCTAGCAAAGCTGACTGTATTGACCAACATTACTTCAGGTTCCTGTAGATTTGCCCCATTTGTAAGGTATTGGAGCATTTTATGCCTGTTTTAATGGGAGAACGCTCAGCTGGTAGATTGTTAGGAAACCTGTCATGAAGAGAGACTTCATAAGGGTGCGCAGGACAAAGGGTAGGTATGAGTCACCTCTCAATATGGTATTGATGGGAAGTGGAGGGTAGTTTGTAAATTTTTAGTGGGTGGCTTTTTGTTGCTCACTACTTTTGCTCAGTCTAGTACGTGCTTGAGATGAAAGTAATAGGACTGCACTTTATTTCAGACTGGTCCAATTATTTAGTAAGGCAATGCTATCAGTTCTTCATATTCTCAAACTGCATTAAAATATTTGCCTGTTGTCAAAACAAGTCTAAAGCAAAGATCTGTTGTTTTTTGTTTGTTTTTTAATATGTAGTCAACATGTTAAATACATACTAATGTCACTGTTAGTGTCTCTTGCCTTAGCCCAAGGCCCTATGCTCCAGACCTTTATGCTATCAGGGCACTAAGTGCAGACAAGATCAGGTGTGGTGCACAGAAATGCTGAGGTGCTGTAGAGCATGTGGAGGACAGGGGGAGTATTGCAACAGCCCCTTTCACTGTGGGAAGCGATGCTGCCTAAAATGTTCGGAATGTTAAAGCTTAAGCTCAACTTGAATAATGAATAGCATTTGGGCCCTAAAAATTAATTCTGAAAACTCAGTGTGAAATTCTGTTTAACTATGCAAACAGAGAAATTCATAAAAACAATGACAAGATACAGTAGTACAGCAGGACTGAAAAAAATCCTGATCAGTAACTCATCTCTGCTGTGGCAATGAAGATGTGATATATACACACAGGCTTATTTCCCAGTTTCTATTTGTCTCTTACAGCATTACTGTTGGCTCTGATGTTAGTAATATTTATCTGCTTGGTTTGTTTTTCTTATTTCCTGAATTGGACAACTGAGTGAATCAAGGACATCACTATAAAACAAAAAAGGAAACCGATGGTGATTGGGCCTTGCTAACAGTTGGAGCATGAGACCAATTAATGTCTTACTCCCCTTTCTTTTTCAGTTTGGACTTAGCTAGAAATTGAAACAGTTGGGATTTATCTCCAGAATTTTCTCTTTTCAAATACTGTTACTGTTTTATAAGCCTAATAATTAAAAAACATAGCGACTGAAAGCATTGAGAACACTTTGCATTTTCCCAGCTAAGTTTTAGACAATTTCTGCTGGTCAATATCTAAGGTTTATGGAATCTTATCTTAAAAAGTGAGAGTAGGGAAAAGTCAACAGATTCCCACACACCTAAAACAGGTAGTTGTGGCATTCATTTTTCCAAAGCTGGATGGAGCCCTCAGCCTGATATCCAGAGCTCTGGGAGATCGAAAGGGACTGATTTTGCAGGATGGTGGTTCTCCAGGAACTGATTATGGCTCTGGGTGTGCCATAGGTGGTACTAGAACTCAGCAGGTAGTCCAGGTTTAGTTATCTCATCTTGCCAGCTCTTCAGATCCAGTATTCCTCTGTGTCTTATTTGAGAGCACATCCAAGAGTACAGCTAAACCAGGCTCTGAAGCCTTGTGCTTGAAGTACATGTTTATAAAGAAATACATGAGAGAGAAACTGATGCTAGGAAATAACATGAGATAGGCATCTCTGGGTTAAATGAACAGATTTTTCTCAATTTTTCTAACTGGAAGTGCTTAGAAAGTCTAAGAGGAGTTGGTTGCAGAAAGAAGGGCTCTTCTCACAAGGAGGAAGGTGCACCATTTCAAAGAATGGTGAAATGTTAAGATCTCCTCAATTCTAAATGTGTCCTTGCATAGCATGTGAATTTGGTCACCTCTGCAGAGAGTAGCAGCTATGCTGGATGCTAATGGAGGCATCTATTTGCCCCTGAATGCATGAACTCCACCAGAAGCACCAGGGCCCAGAAGTCAGCCACTTGTAATGGTGATTGAATTTGATTGCAAGTATGGGTCTTACTCCCTAAACTCACTAGCCATGCCTTGGTGATTCACAAAGACAATTTTGATCTATGCTATTGATGTAAATCAAGGATAATCTTCCTGGAGTCACTCCAGGATATAATTGTTTCTGAGATAATTAACATTTCTTTGTATGCATACAGATGATCCATGCTGGCTCTTGAGTTTGAGGGAGAATTGAACAACATTGATTTGAAAATAAATAGGGAATTACAAAATTTAAAACATCTTTGCTAACCTGCAGCTAGGGAAATAAAGCAGTATTTAAAGAATTAAGTTTACACAGATGTGAAGTAACAGTCTTTAATGGGTATCTTAGAAACTATGAAACAAAACTACTGTTACCATGAAGAACAACAAAAGGAAAGGAAACTTGTGGAGATTAAAGATGCCACTAACACAGAACGTAGTTGTTGTTTTATTTTTTCCTTTTCTGAGGGGGGAAAAAAAACCCAGATGATAACGGATGCAGAGCTAGCTTGTGATCAGGCTCATTACTACCTTGTTATCAAAGCAAGAACCAGATGGCATGACCTAGCAAGGGTAAGAAGAATGTTTTCTTTAAATAAATAAGCAGCACTAATAGATTTCAGAACATTATGCAATGTTGATCTTCAGATTCTATAAATATTCAAAAAGACCTGTGCAAAACAGCTCATTAATGATAAAAACTTACTATGGGAGTAAAAAAAGAACAATTTCAATAATGCTCAATTTTTGTACTGTTAATTACATAGTACATGCTATTAGTTATCTCTGAAACTTTCTTTGCATTTTACTTCTGTTGGTTTTGTGTAACATTTCTATTATAAGCATAGTTATGGGCTTCGTCTGAGGCCCATTTGATTATGCCCTACCCACGAACACGCACCTAATGCCATGCTGATGCCCAGTGTTGCCTTGCACAGCGAAGCACTGATTAGGATCTTTACACTATCTGAAGAGACTCTCACAGAACTGTCCAACAAAAACTTTTTCAACATGTTTAGAGCTTTTTGAATAGTTGCAATGTTTGGACAATAAATTAGCACAAGGTAAAACAAATGCAGTTTTTTCAAGCAATGTTTGTGTAAAGTGGACAATAAACTCATTTTGTAAAATGAATGGTTTAAAATAAAAAGGCAAAAATTCATTTATATTAAGTGTAGAACACATTGGTGAGAAAATCTGCAGGTCTGCCTTTTTCCAATGTCTTCATCCCCTGCTGGCATGCATCAGCACTGGGTGTACCCACATCTGCAAGCACAGTTCTTACCTTCATATCCCTCTCTCTGCCATGAGGAAGAAATATTCAACACAGAGTACATCACCTAAACACCTAAAATGTTAATCTCGATTAAAGCTTTTGGGAGTTGCACATCTTTCATGTAGGAAGAAGTAAAAAAGCAGATGAAAAAAAATTAAAAATGAAAATTGGACGTGCATCATTTTCCATTTTTCTTTCAATTCCCATTATTCATTAAGCTTACAGGGAGATCAAGCATTTTGTCAAACTTGTTGGTTCTTGTTAGAGATCATTTCTTTTACGTTCCAGAATGTTCAGGAATTTGACAGTGAAAGAAATGGCATTATACAGCCAGGGAACATGAAAAAAGTCTTGTTCAGATTGGCATTCCAATCACCCCAGAGGAATTTAAGAAGCTTTGGGCAAGGTATGACAACTCTAAATGATTAGCTCTTGCAATAATGCATCTTTTATAGGATTACAGAGCCTTTGGTAGTGCAGTGAATGACAATAGATTACATTGCCCAAGAAATCTTTTATTTTGTTATGACTGGGACCTTAGATCATGACAGTGTGTAACAGGAGGCTATGTCTTATCACACTGAGCTCTAGAATACAATTAGATCCATTAGTTTCCCATGAATTCAAGGACAAGACTTCATCTTGATTTCAGTTTTGCTGATCCCTTTAATGTAATATACAATCTTTCTTTGAATGGCACCTTAGGTCACCAGCTACCACCAGCTTGTTTTTCATCAGTTTTGCTTTATACACACAAAATGCCTTCCTTAGTTTGTGTTGAGTGAAAGTCACTTCCAGGTGTATCTGGTCAGCTGGGAAATGCACACACACAGCTTCTGTCAAGGAGGTCCTAGAGAGTCTATTACATATCTGTAATAAACAGTGTTTGTGCTACCAGCCTCTCATTTTCAGAGTGCTAAATTTGCTTACAGTATTTTCAACCTAAACAAAAATGATTCAGTCAGAAGAAAAATGCTACATACCTAGTACATAACAAAAGAGGGTAATTTCATGCTGTGTAAAGATGGCGAATAATATCCTGAAATGTTTTTATAGACAAGTAATTTGTTGTGAAGTGGCTAGAAATACTTGTCTGCCTTCAACAAAGAGGAGCTGTGGAACAGACTGTGTTAGAAATGGCATAGATGTCAGCTGTATGTGACATTATATTAAAACTTGCCTTCGTTACAGGTCTAGTTAAAAAAAAATAACTCTCACTAACGTGTAGAACCTGAGTGTATTGCTTCTTGGTTTCAAACTGCATTAACTGTATGTTTTCTTCTTAAAGCTGATTCATCTCTGATTTTTTTTTTTCAACTCCATTAGATTTTGCTTTCTGTTCTTATTCCTTATGGATGCCATGGCGCAGTGAAGAGTATCCTTTTCATGCAGTTATCTGCTGCACAACTTCACTCCCATCAGCCACTCCTTTTATAGAATAGCTCAAATCTCTTTCGTGCTGTTATGTCTGTAACTTGAATAAAGGAATTAGAGTGAAGCTGAAGCTAAATTAGGCATTACCATGCATTGGAGTACTAACAGGTGGGGAGGGGGGAGCTGCTGGAGAAAAATCTATGGAAGGGTTTATGCCTAAGAAAATATGAAGAGTGTTTATGAATCTAAACTCATATTTCTGAAGGATTATTACAATTCTGAGCATCTCAGACTTGAGTGACCCATTTGAGACATCCGGGTTTGAATTTTTACGTGTCCAGTTCTCTGTGTCTCAAGTCAGACACTAAAAGGCAGCAGTTCTGAGAGCTGGAGAACACTCCTGACTATTTGGTCCTTGCGGTAGTGCTTTCAGAATTGATTCTGTGATTACAAAGCTAAATCCTATCTTTCAAGTCTCATAGAAAGTCACTTATTCTCAGTGCAGTATGGCACCTCTGTAAGAGAGGGAAGTCAATGAGATTTAAGCTGCTACAGCACTTAAGGACATCTGTAATGCCATTCTATGAGGATGGAACACATGAATATTTTAAAAGAGCATTTCTTTTTCATGGTATGATAAAGATGCAGAAGAATATCTTACCAAGAATTTTTACAGAAACTGGGGATGGAGTTTGCACCCACTGACACAGGGCTCAGCAAACTCATCACACAAGGCATCAATGCACATGTAAAAACAATATATAATCAACAAAAGAAGCATTCAAAGCTGGAAGAGCAGCACCAACAGCAAACTAAAATTCTGCATGTAACAAAAATTAGGAAGTATGTAACTTTCTATGCTTGTGTTTAGTTTGTTAAGATGGCATTGCATACAATACGAATGTAGGTACTGGACCAGACTTATGCACAGTGGTATTCCCTTGACTCACTAGAGATAAGCCTAAGCTCACTGTGTTTTTAAGATATTCTCCATGAATGTACATTACTTATTTTACAGACTTCATGGCTGCATGTCTACTGAGAAATCGATGTCCAGAAAGAGTCTCAGACACCACTGTCCATGCTGCTAACCTGCCAAAACAATCCCCTCCATGCTTTGACCTGTGTCAGGTCATGCGTTCCCTGATCTCTCCCAGCACAGCTTGGGAGCAAGAATGCCCCAAGGACTATTCCTAATAGGCTGTTTGCAGGCAGCTGCTCCCTTGCAGTGGCTGAGAAGGTTCAGTAAGCAGAGAAGTGCCAGCTGGCCTCTGTGTCCAAAGCACTCCTGGACTGGTTTGTTGATATTTCATCTTGTGGTACCAGTCCAAACACTTCTATCCTCACCAGTTGAGGGAAAAGAACAATGCAGTTTTGTCACCCTGCAGGTCTTGTCTTGAGACCAGACAGTGTAGACTTAAACCAATCTGATCATGATCATTGGATGTTTTTCTTGCAGCTGGAAGGGTTGAGTGTGTAGCATGCTTTGGTCCCATATCCTACCCTGTCCCTTGGACTAGGGCCAAGTACAATCACAGTTGGTTTCACGGCCCTCTAGCAGCTACTTAAATTGTCAGTAAATGACTGTGTAGAAGCAGCAAAAGACAGCCATGACAAGGGTAGACCGTGGCTCCATATGAGAGAAATAAACATCTCTAAGCTAGAGGAGTCTCTCCCTGAAAGAAAACTAACATTTAGAGTTAATAGGTGATTGCTCTTGAGAAGAGCATTTCACAAACAAATGACAAAATGATGTCCTACTCTGAGTGGAGTCTGATGATCCACACTTGCCCTGGTGAGTGGGCAGTGATTAGCCTGCTGCTGCTATGGGATTCCCACTCCAGCCAGCAGAATGGGGCAGCAGGAGAATCCTCTGCCCCACTACAATACTGTTAAAACCTTGTATTTCCAGGCTGTAGACAGACAGCACCTGAATGCTTATAATGCTTTCTGCTCGTGCTTTCACTGTTCTCCTGAACAATTTTTTATATTTTTATTTAGGACTATAAACCTTCAGGAGCAAAACACGTTTAAAAATACACCTCCAAGAACCCGAATTTGCTTTCTTTTGTGCTTAGAAAGTGCCTAGGTGTTGTAGGAACTGATAAATTATTGATGATAATAATGATAATTCCCCATGACATTGTTGGTAGGGTGATACTCTCATTAAAAAAAAAAAAAAAAAAGAAGAGCAGCCTTGTCTGACAGGTAAAGTGGCAGCTTGGGAAATTATTAGACAAAAAATAAAGAGAACACCATAGAGAAGTCCATAAGCCAAGGCTTTTGACTTTTTACCTTGTTTTTTTTAATGCTGTTTGTTAGTGTCCCAAATAGACTGAAGGAACCAAGGGCAAAACTTTCAGTATCACAGCTCTCCTGCCTGCACTACAGTCCCCAGTGTTATAAACTGTACTCATGACACCCATAGATATCTCTGAGCCTTCTACTTGTGAAAAATTGCATAGTATACAACAGAGATGGTTAAGCAGTTACTACAACAGGCTTTGCTTATTACTGCAGATGTAACTATCTGATGTGAAACTTAGACCTGAAGTGTCTCATACTGGGCTCCTGCTCCATTTGTTGTAGCAGCTGATTGTCTCCACTCTTACATTCAGATGAAGAGCAGTTTTGGTCAGGAAGCTGCAACTTTTGACCCGCTAATGCAATGCCAACTGCAAAGTGGCACTACCTTTAGCGCTATAAATAAAAAGCAAATAAAGAAGATGCTGTACTGCAAGCAGAAATTATGCAGCATGTCACAAAGAGGCAAATACTCACCCTGAAGCAGCTGGAGAGTAATTAAGCCAATGGGGAAGACATGCAGGGTTAATATAAAATAGAAGTGATATGAAATCCTGGCTGGTCAACATCATTTAGAATTACACAGTTTTGAGAGCTCACCATAACAGCAATGGTGTATGTATACACACAAGTACATACCTAGATGTGCATAGCGGTTGCTTTATCATAATTTGAAACAAAACAGAAATTGGCAGACTGAGCCAAGGGTAACTGGATTCAGTTACGTGGCAGTAACCAGAGCCAGATGTTTCTGGTTGAGGTGAAACAGTCTACTAGTAGGTGGATGTGGAATGCTTTGCCCCTCTGCTGGGTCTCTCTCATCCTGGGCTGTGACAAAGTTTGTTTTAAGCCTGCCAGATAGGACTTTCATATCCCTTTCAAAAATTACGTTATAATTATTTGGTAGGTTCTGGCTTTCCTTGATTTATATGTATAAAACATCCAATTCCATTCTTAATCTTTTCAAATTTCTGGCATCTGTGCCTTCCTCTGGGAATGGATTCACATCTTAACCACTTGCAGTCTGCAAAAGTAAGTCTCATTACTTATTCTTGTCACCATTCAGTTCTCTTGAATATTCTCCTTGTCTGCTGCACTTTCCCATCCACTTCACATCCAGCGGGAGCAGTCATATCATAGTGGTTTTCTCTCTTGGAAAACTGAAAGGGCAAGAGAAGTTGAGTCCAGGCCTCTGAACTCCTCAGATTTCACATTAGACCTGAGAAAGCCATAAATGACTTAAGCTGGAGTCATTGTCTGGTGAATGAAATCCAGCTGCACAGCGGCTGTGAAGGTGGGAATCCAGCAAATGTCAGCCTTTAGGACCAAATAGGACAGCTGAAATATGGAAAATGGAGGTGGGCACTGTGTCCTCCTACTATATGAATCAGCACAAGGTGATCTGTTCTTGGTCGGAAGAATGGATACAATAGCTGCAAAACCTAACCTTGGTGATGCAAGTAGGCCTCAGCCCCCACTTCATTCTAAACAAGTTGGAAAACAAATTTATTTCACTGGTTCCTGTCCAGTTCTGACTGGGAGGAGACAGTCGCATGAGGTGTCAATGAATTTACTTTTAAGAGACCCACTTTAGTATCACTGGGAACAGCACCCACTGACTCTTCCATGATCTTGCTTAAGCTGTCTCTCTGCTCTTTGCACAGTGGCTGTACTTCATCCATATCCTTTCTTCTGGCTTTTTGTAGGGGCTGCAAACCTCACCCTCATTGCTTTGGAGAAGTTTCAGTGCCCTGTGCTACGCACAGTGGGGCAGACAAAACTCTGGACTCTTACAGTTCAAAACATACTGCTGTGCGCTTTTTTTCTTTTTCTTTTGTTGTAACTCACAAGAACAACTGCCCAAATTAGAAACAGACATTGAACAGTGGCTCTCCAGCTCTTCAAGAAAAGTACAAAACATTTGCAAGAAAATATTCCTTTTTTTTGGCAACGTATCTTGTTCTATGATTTTAATCCTCATTTTGTGCACACACGTATTTACTGCTGTGAGTGGAATAATCACTGCTTGGAAATTTTAAATCAGTTCAAAAATGACAAATGCTTCCATTTTCCAAAAATATGAATTTCCGAAATTGTTTTGATTTTACCCCAGCCTTTCCTTTCATTGGGAAGATTTAAGTGGAAGATAGCAATGGTGATGAAAAGGTATCATTTAACTGCATGGCACAGAAGGAAACAGGCGATTGTAAAGGATTCCAGCATCTTTTTCTGGAATGAAGGTACGATGTAGATGATATCATATCCTAAAAGCACAGCCTTTCAAGATGGGAGGAGCAGTGCTAAACAGTCATCCAGTGACGGAGGAGATCATTATCTCAGTGAAATCACAAAGCGCCCAGTGATTTTTCTAAGTGCCTGGTCTCAGTTGTTTTTGGATTTCAGGTTTCTGTATGCTGCTTCCTAGGTGTGATTCTCTTGGACTCTTGGGCAGCTGAGACCCAGGACTCATCCTCCTCTACTGTTCCCCCTTTGCCACCTCTGTAAAGCCACAGTTCTTAAGCTGTGGCACGTTGCAGTAACTCAAAAAAAGCAAACCCTACCAGTAGATTTTAGATTTTTGTCTCTGTTAGAAAATCTATAGGCTTCTGAACATAATGAAACTCGAAACCCATACATCTAATTAGGAGATATTAGATCTATAGAATCATAGAATCACTAAGGTTGGAAAAGACCCACAAGATCATCCAGACCAACCATTCACCCATCACCAATAGTTCTCACTAAACCATATCCCTCAACACAACATCAAAACGTTCCTTGAACACCTCCAGGGTCAATGACTCCACCACCTCACAGGGCAGCCCATTCCAGTGCCTGACCACCCTTTCAGAGAAGTAGTATTTCCTAACGTCCAGCCTGAACCTTCCCTGGCGCAGCTTGAAGCCATTCCCTCTAGTCCTATCACTAGTCACACGAGAGAAGAGTCTGACCCCCAGCTCTCTACAACCTCCCTTCAGGTAGTTATAGAGAGCAATAAGGTCTCCCCTGAGCCTCCTCTTCTCCAGACTGAACAATCCCAGCTCCTTCAGCCGCTCCTCATAAGACCTGTGCTCCAGACCCCTCACCAGCTTTGTTGCCCTATAGGGTCTCAAATCTGTGGCTGAAGAAGTCTAAGCTGGTTAGGCAATAATTAGGTACTTGGAGATTCAAAACAGTAAAACCAAATTGAATGCAATGGCACCGCTCTAATGTGCATCCTTTGTAGGATCCTTCTATGTTCCTTCCAGTACAAGTTTTGCATTGAGTCTTACATGGTAGTAGGAGCAGAATGTGAAAAAGAGGAAGCAATTAACTGGAAAAAAAGATATTTGAAAGTGAGCAAAAAGGTGATAACTCTTTAGGGGCTTTTAGAGGCTCTAAAAAACACCAGCAATATTGCAGTTTCCATGAAAAGATTCACATCATGCTTTGAAACCAATATGCAGTGGCTGAATTCATCATAGGAAAGCTCAGAACTATCTTCTGGAATATTACAGGAGTAGAATCTATCAATGTTTTTAATAGCCAGCCAGGGTAAGAGAGCAATGCATGCAGCCACAAAAAGTATGCTTAATAGTGCATTCCCAAGGAAATGGAACTTTTGAAAGACACAGGTTTCATATGAGAATGCAGAAGGAGGAATCTTCTGAAGAATTTTGTTGGATCTTCAAATAATGAATCAGCCAAGTAGTTAAAGAATAAGATACTGTCTGGAATCAAAGATTCAAAGGTACGGGAAAGATGTGAGGAAAGTCAGATGTTAAAAAAGAAGACAATCTGTTTAGTCAAGCTAGGATACTCATAAGAGACAGTAGGAAAATATCAGAAGTGCAGCTGGACACCCTATGTATCCTGAAAGAAAACGAGGAGAAAATTTTGATAGCTCTTCAGAGCTATCATTAAGAAGAATCAGAACTGAAAAACATATTAGCAGTAGAAGATGATAGACAAAGTCTTCAACAAGTGGTTTATGGGCAGTATCATTGAAAAAATAATCAGAGGAAATGTGTGCCCTGTGTTTCTAGAGTGCTTCTAAACACCACGATTATAGGTACTGACTAAGAGAGCAAAGCTCTAGCTCTGCTGGGGGATTTTCAAGAAATTACACACATTTATTTATTGATCTGTTATGATCAGAGCTGACACAAATCACTGTTTAGCCATGGCAAAAACAAACAAGCAACAAAACACACACACACACACTCTAGCTTCTGGAATATCAAAATTGTGTGACTATTTAGTGTTTTTCCTTAGTTAAAACCGTTCTATTTTACAATGAAGTTTAGGTTGAAAAGATGATTACTAATCAGAAACATGCTTTATAGAGCATTAAATGCATCTATTCTCGAAAAAAAGCCCTGAAAATGACCTAAGACCTGGAAATACATTTTAAAAACAATGATCACCCTATTTCAGAAAGTGGGCTGGGTTTGGAGAAGCTGTGGAGAAGGTGACACAATGCAGAACGTCATGAAGGTTACCGTCTGCTGGGTAGCAAGGGCATTACATATCAAGCCCACATAGCCAACTCAAATCAGTTTTGTGTTCAGTGGCATTACAGTTTAGAGGTAAACAGCAGAGTGATGTCAATATGTTATGACCTGATAAGCCTCACAGAGTACAGGAGGCTCATGAGACCTTTTAAAAACGTGAAAGAAAACATCATATGTCGGTACATCTGCACCTGTTGTAAGTAATCGACTTGGGCATTAACCTGAAATTACATTTGGATTGGATTTAACATCAGAGCGTGTTATTTCATGTACTCACGCTGAATCTGTTAGGGTATAGATTCCCAGAAATTTTGTCTGGCAGTGGTGCACTGTTCAGCATCCTGGACCTGCAAATATTTGTATGGAATGAAGGATTTTGACATGTTACATCCAATTCAAATATCTGGAATTACAAGCTGAGTTAAAACTGTTAAAAAACAGTTCAAGTAATTTGTGAAGCTGAGAAGTGATCCATACTTTCACAGAACTTGAGAGGAATATTTTTAAAATGGTTTACTGACAGCTGAAACTTTGTTAAGCAGAGAGTCCCAGTATTCCCAATTTAGTCCATATAACATTGGAGGGTGCGATGGGTCTGAAACACATAATAAATTGCTAACAACCCACCGAAGCCATACAGTAATTTAGATTTTTTTAAGTTGTATGCTGTTTGCATACACAGTGGTGCTTCCTGGACCCTGAGGAAATTATTCTTTGTTCATATCAAGTGTAAACTCCAAAAGGATGGATTCATAGGAGAAATAATTGGCAAGGAAAATGTTATTGTACGGACTGTACCAAACTTACAACTTACTGGAAAAAAAAAGGAAAATCAGGGATGCTGCGATGCTGTGAGAAGAAAGACAGCACCAGCAACTGGAGCTGAGACCAGATGCCTCTGAGGAGGAAAGACTTGCTGGGCACTGCTAAAAAGTAGATGAGATTTAGCATGTTCCAGGTTACCCTTCTTTATACAAAGAAGGTGTAAAGGTTTGGGTGTTTGATGATTGATGGTGGCTTATCGAGGAGCAGAATGAGGTGGTCTGAGCTGCTAGATCCACAGACCAGCTCACTGAGAGACAGAGGCAATTGTGCTTGATCACGTGTGTTACACAGCTGTACTTTGTTATCGCTGTCATACACCTTTTATATTGTAAATCCCGATTCTCTCAAGAACCCAGACTCCATGCTTTCTGTACCCTGGGGCTGTCAGAAAGAGCAATCCCAAAGCAAATGGAGTGCAGCTGTAGTTATTAACCCAGATAAAAACTTGTCATTTTTACCATAAGGGTATCTGCTTCTAAGTGCTGAATATATGTAGCTAATTTATGTATACTTGGTAATCTACATCAAGCTATAGTTCGCAATTATTTTGATCTTTCATTAATCTTAAATGACTGCACCAGCTGAAAACATGCAGAAAGGAAAGATATTTGTGCCTGCCTTATCCTCCCGAGCCCAAATGTAGAGAGGCTTCTGTTGAATCAAAAGGCAGAGAGGGATATTACTAGGGTTTCCAAACTTTGATCAAAAGGTCCCTGATGTCAGTGAAATATAAGAGACAAAATAAAGTGAGAGGAAAAGTCAAGATTTTCAGGCCTGAATTCAGTCGTGTAAGAAGCTGTAAATATGTCAGAGAAATGTTAAGGTGCTGATCCAAAGTCTCCACGAGTCAGCAGAAGCTCTGTACTTCTTCCCTCGGTCATGAATCAGGCCCTGTGCTTCTGCAGGTGTTGCTCAGGTCTGACTCTGTTAAAATAGTTCTTCCTACTATTTCAAAGTTCCAGGGGCTTCAAACTGCTGAAAGTATGCTGCCCAACCCTCAGTTTTATCAACTGTACCAAACGTTTTGTAAGTGATCAGGACAGGCTCTAAAGGCCAGGCTGGATGTGGCTCTGGGCAGTCTGGTCTAGTGGTTAGCAACCCTGCCCACAGCAGGGGGGTTGAAGCTAGATGATCTTTGAGGACCTTTTCAACCCAGGCCATTCTATGATTCTATGATTCTAAAAGAGGAGAGTGTATTTTCTATCTGCAGTTCTGGATGAGGAGAGGAGCCAGTTAATCACTCAAGCAGCATTTGTTTGCAGGGGGAGGCTTTAGCCACAGAGTTCCACATTCAAATTAAATGAGGGGGGGATGAGGTTTATTTGTGAAGAATTTGGCACTCTTTGAATAAATTACATGAACTTATCACACAAGAATAAGATCAAAATCTTTCTCTGCCCCTTCACCCCTATTTTGTATATTTGTTTGTATCCTTTTCATCTGATTCAGCAAATGAGCTAAAATAAACATCTGTTCTCTTTCTGGGATAAATTTAGGGATTACTTCCAAGATTTCAAGAAGGCCTTTGATAAAATGGATAAAAATAATGATGGCTATGTAACAGCATGTGACCCACAGAGATTACTGCAAGCATTCAGCTATCACCCTGATCATGATCAGTTCAGCAGTCTTCTATATAGGTTCATTTGATTATCTCCTGAGCACCAATTTGGTCGCACCCAGGAAAGCCCGTAAGCTTGTACTTAGTGTTAAGCATATTAGAAGCTCTGACAAAGCTAATGGAGAGGGCCCCATGCTTAAAACTGCGTATGGGTGAAAAATGTTTTTAGGTTGGGTACCGGTTCTGCAGGTAATGAGGGTGAAAGGGCTGCTTAGAGAAAGATGGTGTGCTTTGAATCTGCCTGTTTGTTTGCTGGTTTTATTTATTTATTTCACTGTAACAGAGCAAACAGGTGAAAGGGACCCTGTTCAAAACAAAAACAGAATTAAATCAGGTTATAAAATAGCGATAACTTTCAAAAGATCCAATACTGCTGCCATGCAGCTTTTAGTTCTGCATGTTAAAATGAGAGGAAAATTCTCTTGGTAGAGGCTGAGGAACACAAAGGACCTGTTCCACCATTGGGTAGTTGTGGTTCTCTGCCCCAAACAGCCCCCCAGAGGCCACAGGCCTGGCGGCACTCAGTTTTGTCCTCCACAGCCTCTCAAACGAGACTCTTTTTTTGAAACAATGTTAGCAAAGTCTTTTTACAGTTCACCTTTAATTGGGTGATCAACTTTTTATGAATTGAAACCTTAATAGGAATCTGCTGCTTGTTTCTTTCTCAAAGACCTCTTGATGATAAACACCTCCATTCATTGTAATTTTGTGCAGATTATTCCTTTCTTGATCCAAAATAGTCTTTTCTAAATAATGCAGAGTAGATTAGCATATGCATTTAGTTTTATTACTAAAATTTTAATGCCCACTTGGCAATTTATTTCTCAGCTGAAATGGTGTTGATTATTTCCTTTTCCACACACTGTCTCCAATATTGGAGCCAGCTTGACATGGGTAGGATGTGGGAGTGCTGTGCAGCTGCAAGATGCAAAATCAGGGCTCTTGAATATTTTTTTTTCTTGATAGCAGATATGGGGTCTATAGTTAATTTCTTTTCCAGCCTGTTTCATAAAGCTTCCTCTTTGTTTTACTGGCTCTCCCCATTAATTAGACATTCTTGTAACTGGATATTCTGGTGATTGGTAGCTGAGGCATTGGTCCCTGGTGATTTACTGTGGAAGCAGATGATGAAAGTACATTACAGTAATTCATTTTTACACAAGAAAATCAGGGTTGCTTAGTGGAGCTATCTTCTCTGTCAAGGCTTGGCTCTCTAGGACTTGCCTTGAACATTATTCTGTCCAAAAAAAGCTTAATGCAAACCTAAAATCTCCCAGCCTTTCCCTTGCAGCATAGGAGCTGCTTACTTAATGCATGTGTGAAAATAATCTTCAGTTTTGATTAAAGTCTGTTAAAAAAAGATCTCTCTGTTGCTGGTAATTCTAAGTTCAGTCTGGAATCATTTCATGGAAGCCAGTGAACCTGCATGAGAAAGTCACGAAGTATACGGTAATTGAATACTCTGGTTGTCTTTAAATGATAGAAAATTCTGTAAGCTGACTGCACTGGATTTATACTGGGTAAGGGTAGAGCAAGCTGCTGCTATTGTACTCCTTTGTGGTAATGAATTCTACAGGCTCATTAGGCGGGTTTGAAGTCCTCGCTTAAAATACACCAGGTGTCTTTTCATTAAGTGGTCACGAGTCACAGGACATTGCAGGAAAGTAGCTTTTCATGTTATGGTTAATGCTACTCATTTCATCTTAATCTTTCGTGCTAAATAACCCTTATTCTCACACACTATCTGCATAGTTGAAACTTGCCTTAATTCTAGACTTTTTACAGTAAACTATCCATCTTTGAATAAAAATTAGTTTGGTTTGGTAACTCAAGTTCTCTGCACAAAAAAATAAAAAATAAAAAAAAGATCCCAAAATCATATGCAAGAGCTCATCTTTTCCCATGGTGATATTTGATGCAAAAATATATTCAGTGTTGTTACCTGGAGCTATCTGTAGTCAGCTGTGTAACCCACTCAGTTTCTGATGTGACAGAACAGGAAAATCCCCAGTGTCCCTGATCTAGCAGATGTTTCAGCAGACATAAATCCAGCAAGTCGTGCATGCAGTCCGCACAGCCCTTGGGCTGGCCTCCTAGGTACTGTATGACCACGAGTGGTCTGCTCAGGATCCCTTACTGATCATGGGGCTTCACAAAGCTGCAGCTGAGGGCCTGTGTGTCCTCTGGCCACATTGGTGATGACAAGCTCAGCCGCAGACTGTGATCAAAATACTCCGCTGTGCTTCAAAAGCGCCACATTAATGCAGATGGACTGGAAGGTTGTGTGCTTGGGCCCAGGCTAAAGCAGGTCTCCTCTTGAGCATCCGGAGACAGGTTGGAATCTTCACCTGGGAGCTCAGTTGCATTTAATTGATAGGATTGGTGGCTTAGACCTGAGAAAGAGGTTGGGCTGGAGCTAACAGGATTCATACACTGACAGCACAAACATATCCTGAAGCGCTGCTGCAGTACAAATAATACATCATAATAATTAATCAGTGCAGACAACAGTGAGATAATTACTTAAAATCACTGATATCTCATTCTGTGTTTTTCTCTTAGCCTAGGAATCAGCATTCATGACAGCAAGCTCTCTTATTTTGATTTCCTGAGAGCAACTGATGATGGCAGAGCATCTAAATACCAACAGAGACAAAAGCAAGCCACACCACCTGCAAGCTTTGCAGCACTCAGCTTAGAGCAAACCCTAATTAAGATAAAAGAAATAGTTGCATCATCTTGTGATTTGTTGTACAAGGTAAGTTTCACATGGTCATTGCATTTTTTTAATTCTCTTTTTTCTGCCTGGCTGGAGACTAGTCCAAAGGCTTCAGAACTATTCTACTATTAATTGAGTGTTACCAAAAACTTTGGCCTTTGTAGGAGTAGCATCTTCAGACAGCTGCAGACTTTTTAATTGCTGATTGTATTCTGGTAACTCCACAGAACAAACAAATCAAATGGAGCCTCAAGGTTTTATGAAGATAAGTATTGGAAAGGAAAAAGAAAAAAACAGCAAATTACCTGAAGCTCCCTCTTCCCCAAACCCCCTTTTCCTCCTCTGGTTTTCTGTAAACTGCATGGCAGGCCTGTGAATGTCTAGTCTTTTGAATATCTCTGTTGATTTTCCTAAGCTGAAACTTACTATAGGTAGATATAACGTGCTACTGCAGGCAGGCATTATGGCTTTATCAGTGTGAGATGAAAGAGCGTGTAGCAACAGAGGCTGCAGACATATGATCAGATGAGGAGACATTATAGTGGCTGCAGAAGTTAGCACCTGTCAGCCAGGCTTCTGCAGCTATCTGCATTTATGCTCTTGGCCTCTCCTGGCTCTGACACAGACAGATAAGGCACATTAGCTGTCAAGCAGCAAGCTTCCTGGTTTTCCCATCTGTAAAATGAGGCTGATAAAAATAACCCATTTTCTTTAGAATTTTGAAAGCCCTGAATGAGAAAACGCTATTAAGTAGACTTAGACTGTTGTGTTGGAGTCTACTGAAATGCAGCAGCCTCGAGAGTAAATAGTTCTTGATGCCACAGTAAGATTGTTTTCAAGCATGGGACAGAATAATCAAAAAGACCTTGAAGGAAACATTCCTATCACAAAGAAATGTAAAACCATGACATCTCCCCCTGCAGCTGCAGGTCCAGTTTAAGTTCATGGTCTTAGGGGCAGGCTTCTGCCTGCAAAGATGGTCTTGCTGCTCCCATGTCCCCAGCAATATGGTCCTCCCACCGGCCTTGTGTCAAAGCCAGTGCTTGTGTTCCTGCCCAGTGATGCAGGTCGGGAACTTCAGCCTGAAAAAAGCCTGAGCAGTTGTGCATGGCTACAGGAAAGCTGCTGCCAGCACCAGGGAGGGGAACGAAACAGTGGCTGGGAACGTGATGGGAGATGAAGTTCCTTTTCATCAGTGATTGCATTTCTGAAATCTGAATCTCTGGGCTCTGTCCTGCAGTTACAAACAACGCAGGCTTGCAACAAAGACATCACAGATGATATCACCACTACAGCTGGTAAAGAACACGGAGCCACGGGAGATGCTATTTCTTTACAGAAATCTCTTTTCATGACGTTTGGTGACACCTGTCATGCTGTAAACTTCCTGGGGCTGTCATGCCATTTTTGGCCAGACAGACTAACCTCTGGACAGGACACTGAAGTATTCATGATTATTTTGCATTTTTCACAGTAAGGGAAAAAAAAAATCCTCGCAGTGCTCTGCATTATTAAGGTATGAAGCAGATAAATACAGTAGCACAAGTTGCTGTTTGTTATATTTTAATGGGGCACACCTGGCTTCAAAAATGACAGTAGTATCTGTACTCTCAGCCCTAGGTGCTTTGGGAATAGGGAAAGTCACAGTTTTGTCTACTGAAGGTATGAGATGAAAATGATTTTTGGTATGAACAAATAATTCATTTGATCTTTCAGGATATCATTTGGTGTTATCCTGACTGCAATGACTGACTCATTTTCTCCATGGAGAGCCAGACTGTTGTGGAAAAGCAAAACTTTTTCTCATTCCCTTTATATGAAAGAATAAGTAAATTATCCCTTTGTTTCTGAGCCATTTTTTGAGTAAAAGTTGCTGCCTCCTACGTGATGGGGGTCTTTAACAACAGAAGCTTAGAAGAAAGTATTTTGTTAGAAAGAGGCAGATCTGAAAGCACAATTCCTGGAGTCCAGCTAGTTGAGAAGAGAGAACATCCCATCCCATCCATGACATTTCTACAACTGAATACAAGTCTCTGAAGCCTTATAACAAATAGTTTAAGATTTCCTAATGTTCAAAGGATTCCTTTAGATCCAGTATCCAAAGGTGTTTGCTTTACTGCTAGGCACGCTTCATGTACATTAAAATATACAGTTTTAAACCCATTTTTTAGAACAGTTCTAATGCTAAACCAAATCTTGCTGTATTACACTAACAAGATACCTTGCTAGCCAAGTAGTATGACCTTAATATGAGGTTTTGAAAGGTGTAATCATCTACTTTTTTTTTTTTGAATGAGTGGTGCACACGTGCAGTATCACTAATGAGGGACAGAACAGAAAGAAGGGGCACGGTTAAGTTGGTAGCATCCAGGCAGCCTGGGAGTGGGTATGACTCACAACTTGTCCGGACCTCAGCACTTTGGCCACTCATCTGTACTGCTCTCTTGCATGTCACCTGCTGCAGGCTGGATCTAGCCTACTTGCCCAGGGAAACATGGGGAAATAAATATTCCACAAAGAACAGGCTGGGCACTGCATGTAAGGAAAAATGAGAACAGAGCAAACAAGTCTTTAGGATGAGCTGACACTAATGAGAAGCAAGGACTGCTGAGTCCTTTAGGGAGTAGGCAGAGGAAAATAAACTTGCCGTACTAGGAACTCTTTTTGGGAACAAAAGGCAGATCAAATATGCTCAGGCAAGCTTCATTAGAAATATTTCTAATTAAAAATATATTGGGCAGTCCTCAAATATTTTTGTTCTTTTTCTCTCTTGTCTTAAGCACTGCCTGTTCTGGAATGTTTGGATTCTTTGTATGATTCCTTGTTTTTACTGCAGGTTGTTGTTTATTTGCATATTTATACTTACATGTGGCACAGAAATGCAGGCTATTTTTGGATTATTTCAACAATTGCTTTTCGTTTTTGAAAGAATGGAAAACTTCAAACTAAGTAAGGTTCTGGAAAATGTTTTTTGTTTCTTCGTGTATAAAACGCCCGTAAGGAAAGGCATGTGGATCTCATTTCCATAGGAACTGCTAAATGGATAATAAAACAGACCTCTTTTGGACTGTCTACATTTGCTTAAATACTTTGAATTCTTCCTTCTCAGGCGTTTTCTCTATTTGATGAAGGAGACATCAGAGTAATTAAAACACTAGAATTTCAGTGAGTGCTTGACCATTTCTGCTTTAAGTTATCACACAAGCAGTTCAGGAACCTTCTCAAGAACCTTAACCTTTGCAAGGAGCTGACAGTAGACTGGAAAGCTTTCCTAAAAAACATAAACCTCCCTTCGGAGGTAACAGTAGCCACCAAGCTATTATTTTCTTTAACAGATAAGATCTATTAAGAGTGATTGACTATCTAAGCATCCAGAATTCATGCATCTTTCAGTTGATCTCTGTTGAGGTCCGCAAAACCCTTATCTCCTTATGAACTGCTCTCAGAAGTCTGGCACTCCTGTAGGTTTAGGGTTACACACGGCAAGCTGAAAGTGTGGCCACAGATGCTGACAGATCACCCCAGCTGGATGACGTGGGATGCGGGATACCCAAATATGCCTGACCTGTCTATATGGACTGAAGGGTGGGGAGAAAAGTGAGTGCAGTGGAAGCCCACTGGGTTCTTGGCACCAAACAGTAACAATGTGGATGCTGCAAGAAGGTCAGACATGGTGATCAGCCACATACAGAGGAAATTTTGACTGCAGCCATAGACAGTGTCTTCTGGTGCTCTGAATATGTATGCTGGAATAACTCAAATTAGGGTTGCTGTTCTCTGTGGCAGAGGTTTGTATCTACAGCGTCTCACTCAGACTAATTTACTTGAGGCAGACTGCAGGAACAGATCCTTCAGTTCATACTCACATCCTTTTGTCAGGCAGAAATTCTTACTGCGCTTGTAAATTATGGGAGTGTTTCAAAATAAGTAAGTAAAGGAAGTTTTTATCCTATTTTAATTTCACAATCTTTCCCTTTCCTTTAGTTTCTTCCATCTTTATCTGCCTTTCCCAGTGGGAATCAGGTACAACAGTGAATATACACGTGTCCAAATGACATTACCTTGCAGTTCATTTCCAAATTGGGCTAAGGATGTGAAAGCCTGTTACTAAGCAGTTCTAAAGAAAATTAAATATGCAAGTACTAACTTTAATCTTACATTCTAAGAAGTAACTGTGTTTCATTTACAAAAATGTATGCTCGAAGCACAAATAAAATGTGGAAAATAATAATCATCACCCAGCGGAAAACCATATAAAAAGCCTAACACTTCATTGCCATGGCAATAATAGAATGTTGTGCTAAACAAATCCGTATAGAGCTATACGGTGGTTACATTTTGTGTCATAAAGCAGAAACTGGAAAACCAGTGAGATCTCTGTTGTAGCCTCCTCACATCTGAGTCAGAAGTCTGCCAGGGTTTGAGCGCTTCACAAGAGGAGGAGGGATCAGACTTCTTGGATACAGGAGGACCCACAAGCAGCTGCAAAAGTTTGTCATGTGTTACAGACTTCTTTAGAGTGTTAGAGACTTTATGCACATCAGTTACCAATAGGCACAGATTTACCACAGTGCTTATTATAAGTGCAGCTTTATTCAAAATTTTATAAGGTTGCTTAAATGTATTTTATTCTCTGTAAATTTAGCATTAATATTTATAGTAGTGCAACTGTTACTTTGTCCTTGGTGGCAGGACTACATTTAATTATAGTTATTTATAAAATAGTCGGGAATTTTTAAATATTTATGTTCTCAGCTTGTTAAAATTAAAATGCAGCCTTAACAGATATAATAGATCACATGGCTCTCAAATGTAAAGCACTGGAATACTTTTTACAGGTCAGAAAGGGCTGCATTTCCCCATTATCCTGCTTCATACTGATATAATTTCAGTTGCTTTCAACCGAGTCATACCAGCCCAATTGCATGAAATACACCCATATGATTATTTTCAGAATGTTTTTGTGTTGTAATATTGATCTGCTGGCAAGATTTCATCCTGACTTTAGAACGGGTATCTGCTTTTGCTAGGGAAGGTTTTGCTGTGATGTATTCTCATCCTCCACATAGGTGCTAAGCTCCCATAAGAACTGGACAAGGTACACACTCCTAGGTTCAAACTCTGCAAGGACAGCTTTTAACATGAAGTCTCTTCAGCAGTTACTCCTCCAAGACTCTGAGTACCTCCCACCTCAACTCACCAAAAAATAAGCTACCTCCACATATTTCAGGAAGTATTTGGTCCATGGCAGGACTGGAGCTTGTGGGGCTTTTTTCAAAATCGAGCATTCTCCTTGAATGCTTTTCTGCGCTGTGTTGGTGTAGAAGGGATAAATCCATCATTAAAACCCCAAATTAATCCACAAGGGAACATTTTTTGGAAAGACAAAACAAATATGAACCAGATTCACAGCACTGGTTCAGCTTCCAGATGCTCTCAAATCTCACGTTAACCACTTGGGTTCAACCCCACATCTCCCATGCCTTTGCAATTTCACCCCACCTAGGGTTCACATGTATTCCTGGGCTCCTGTGCAGGCTCAGGAAGAAGTCTGGTTGTTAAATTATTCACTTCATCCAAACATGATACAGTTTGGGCCCATAAAGTATGTATGTAAATTAATGAGATATGCAACTCATTCAGGCACATTAGGAAAACTGATCATTATGCTATACAATTTGATCACTGAAGTATATTAAAAAGTAACAAGTAAAGTATGCAGCTTGATCATTAAAGTATGGAAAATTTACTGAACTAGTAAAGTATGAGCCTGGGATGACTTTTGTCTCACATGGCACCTCATAAATAAAGCCCACAACCACAAAGGCAAACATTCACAAACCCGAAAACCATACAGGTTAAAATGGTTTTTTATTTTTTGCATAGAAAATAGCTGGATAAGAGGAGATGCTAAAATCTTGTGGAAATTGTTTCTAAATATTATATGCATCACATGGGTCTTTTGATGGCTTTGACATATGCTAATGAGCTTTACATTCTGATTAACTCTCTACAATACAGTCTATGGCATCTGTAGGTCTGATCTGGTTTATATGAGCAGGATGCCCACTGAATTACAGCTCTGTAGAGCTGTTAGGGCTGCACGACATGAAAATAAATAGAACTGTAAATAAAAGAAATAATAGAAATGTGAAGTACTTTATGCAGTATGACTGCAGCTTAATATTCAGGCAAGGAAGAACTGTGGTTATGTCACTTAGCTCTGATGTTGCTAACCAAATACAGAAGAGCTGAAAAAGGAGGAAGGAGACAGAGAGGACATGGTCTTGGGTGGGATGCTATTAACCACCAGTGGGCTCTCTGAGGACATTTTTAAAAGTCCAGACTCTGGAGCTGGGAATAAGCTCACCTGCCAGTCTAATGATTAATAAGACCTGAGTGGAGCTCTTCTGTATTGAAATAATAAAATGCAATCTGGTCTAATGCAAACTACAGTTGGGAATCAGACATCCCTCCACTAAAAGAGAATGTACTCACACATCCTTCCCCACTGTGAGCTATTTCAGTCGTGGAAGGAAAAAGACTAAAGAATGTATTTAAAGCAATAGTAGAGGGAGAGCTGGTCAGGTCTACAACAGCGAGGATTTACATGAAATCAGCAAACCAGCACACCTGCATATGAGGAGAGGAGGGAATGGGATCAATTGCTTTTTGTTGAATGGCCTTCCTGGAGCTGAGGCTGTCAAGGGATTTGCTGCGCACTCAGTAAACCTGTAAGTGTCAAGTCCAGCAGTGAGAAGGAAGAGGCCAGGTCAGGCTGAGGTACGCCAAAGCTGTACCTTCCTCTCCTTCTCTGCTCTGAGTAATAAACCAAAAGGTCTAACAGTATACTTAGAGGATACCACAACCAAAGCAGCTCAGAAAATTTATTTCTTGAAATAAAATCCCAGACAAACTACCCTGGCACTCTAAAGCCAGCATATTTTGGAATTTTAATTTCATCCATGCTTTCCCCCTTGCCCCTCATGATGCTTGTGCCCCTACTTAAGGCTGGAAAGAAAGATTTTAAAATGATGAACTGTTCCTTGCAGTGAAAGCCTTTCTTTCACTCCATATTTACTGTGGGAAGTGGAAAAGGAGAAAGGAGGGGTAATGGTTTTGGGAACACAGTATTGGGCCACCAGATGTACTATTGATGGGCTAGACACTACTGGGGACGCAGAGGAGTAGGGAATTCTCACTGTGGCTCCTAGTTCTCTGTCCAGTTCTACCTAGGCTTATTTAATACAGCAGATATTTTAATCACATGTAGAGGATAGTGGCATTTTTCTAGACAAGATCAAGTTTGGCAAGTAATCAGACGCGTTGTGTTAAATCATTTTGTCAAATCATCATATGCCATTACAAATGCTAAACACTACAGAGAGTGTTTTACCCTGCAAATGTGACCTCAAAACTTGCGTATGTCTGTTGCAAACAGTTGGTCAAAAGGAAAATGGTGCATTACAAAATGACCCTCAATGGAGTTTTCATCTCTTATTTATAATTGCATTTATTATTGCAAGCTCTTGTTGCACACCAGATATCAAATCATCAGCAAGTGTAAATCAGCACTCAGGTTAATGGAGCTAGATTGATCATTGCCAGATGAGAATACAACTCCACTTACACACCAGTGATAAAACACAACCCTCTCTATAATACTGGAGCTTTTTGAACAGAATCTGAGAGCTAGAACTGGCTGGTCGGTGAGTTACTGGTTATGTTGAGTATACAAATAAAATACATTTCCACACCAACCCCCACTCAGGCAACTAACTGTGGCTGCCGCACACCAGGGAGGAGCATCATTCATGGAAATCAGCCTGAAGATACTTGTTGTGAGGGTAAGGGACAGACCTATGGGCTAAGCACAGAAACCCCAACAACTATGTAAATTGTCAAAAGGATGATTACTTCTGGCAAAGGTCATTCTCACTTACAAAGAGGAAAATGCATCCTTTTTCGGGGGAGATACAAGAGGCTTCTTACACAAGCAGTTTCCCAAGACCTTTGTTTTCTGAACCTTCCCAGAAAGGGGAGAGGTCAGACATGTGACAGGACCAGAGAAATTGTAATTTATCCTGATGTTTTGATTTACTTTATAATTAAAAATTTTCTTAATAGAAAAATCTCCCAGAAACAAGAAGGAGCTGTAGGGATGGAGCTTTGCTGAGCAGGTGTGGGTGGTGGAGCCTTCTTTTATTACTAATCAGCATAGTTATGCCATTTATAGAAAAGGACATGAGACTGTGCAGGGAACTTTCTAAAGAAGAAAAATGCAGCCCTGCTTTGAACAGCCAGTGATCTACATAGAGCCACCCATGAGAAAAGCCTCGTCTCTCTCGCTGAAAGCAGGAGGGGAAAGTGGATTTACATGATCCTCTGAAGGCACCCCAAATTCTGTTACTCCATCTCAGTCGTGAGGTTAAATTGAGGCAGAAGCTAAGGAATGCGCTGTGTGTAAGCTTTGTTTCAGATGCAGAAATGGCATTTAAATACATAGATGCCCAGGCCGGAGTCTGAAATTCTAGGCTCCAGCACCGCTTCTTCAGCCAAAGGTGGTTATTTTAGCTGTTGATGGCATACACTGAATGCATTATCTGAATGTAAGGCAGTGACTGAATATAAATGGTTTTCTAGTTTTTGAGCTGTGCTTTCCAAGAAGAACAAGAGATTTTATTTTATTGGCTCTCTAACCATTTTAAGATCAAAGAGTACCTGGTCTTATGAAATAAACAGAAAGCTCTTGAAATTAAATAAATTAGGAAAGCTCCCACTTTTCAACTGTATTTCTTTAAAGGGCTGCAGAGCAGTAATAGTTTCCCTAAGTCTTTGGCTTCGTTAGAATAATTAAAAGCAGAGGTAGTCCACAGGCAGAAGGTGTGCCTGGTGCTGGACCGAGCCTGGCAGTCTTCATTTCTTCCTTTCCTGACAACAGTAAGGGCCTGGCTCTGCATGCACAGTTCCACTTTTTGCGTTTCTTCTCTGAGCAGTGCAGCCATAATACCTATCCTGCAGATGTGTTTTATGTAAAGCGTGGTTAATTGTGAAAAGTGTTATTTGCATCTGAAAATAAGGGAGTCTTTTCTGATTAGAGGCAGGCTTCTCGCGGTTCTGTAGGAAACATATTTTCTTTTCCATTCAGTTATAACGATCATGTGAGGCGTGACAAGGAAACAGGAGCTCAGGACCAAAAGCCATCTGTTTCTTCTTTGGAATTTTGCATTGCATAGAGCAAGAAGGTGGCAAAGCTTATACGCTTAAATACAGAGGTATAAAATACAGTAGTAACATTCAACGTGCTATAAAGAAATGTCTTTGTGTCTCTGAACCAGAAGCAGATTATTATGTTTTTAAAACCAGAACCTCTTACCACCATGCAGTAAAAATGGCTACCGCTTGTGTTTAGGAAAACTTTTACTTCCAAGATATTTTACATATTTAGTTTAGACAGTGCTGGTGGGTGGGAAGTTGGCTTCCGTTCCTGAAAATAAGTAGTTGCTTTTTCAGAATTCTGATACTGCTTTTTAATTACTATTATTGTGCCGTTCCTGAGACTAATTTTATGAGTAAATCTTCATTTCATTTTAAAAACTGAGGCTTGTTGGAGGCAGAACGCAAATGTTGAATAGACTTCATTGGTGTCTAATTTTATGAAATGTAGTTTTTTGCATGCACAGCGAAACTTCTGGTGTTTTCAGGTATGTCTACACAAAAGCATAGCAGTTCTTAGTTCTGCGGTTTATTCTAACTGACTGTATTTTGTAGCTTTTGTGTCTGCTTGCCTTATGACCTTTTACTGCATTTACTCAAGATGCGGGCTTCCTCACTGCAGAATGCATAATGGGAGTTTACTTACTAGGAATAAGCTTCGGTGCTAGATTTTAAAGGCAGCACACCGGCGTTAAGTTTGAAAGTAACACACGGAAAATAGGATCGGTGCACACCTTGTGCAAGCTTTAACACACATCTCTGCTCTCCCCTTACACATTCTGTACCTTTGCAGTCTTCAGCTGCAATGTTTAGCTGCCATATTCCTACTGTGGATGACCAGATTAAAAAGGGCTGCAGTGAGTATACCTGGGACTTAGAAATGAAAGGGAAATAATTGCCCTCTCTTTCATTTCAGGACTGAAGTGCCTTTTAAATCAAAGAGGTTTTCACTGCATGCTAAGAACTATTCAGATGAGAAGAATACATATGGGATATTTGGGCTAGTTAGCACCCACTTCCCTTTTTCTGCATTAGCAGAATAGCCCTCTTTGTAAGATCACCCAATTTTTTAGACCTTTGTAAAAGTTTAGATCAGTCTTGGAATTCTGTGCTTTTGTTGGCCTGTCACCAGTTGGATCACGTTTATAGTGAGTCTATTTTTCCCCTTAACTACTTGCATAGCTCCTTTTCTCTTTTGTGGTATAAGCCAGAATTCCTGGAAGCAGGTTTTACTGCCTGCGGGATCTCCAAGGCTGCCTTCTCTGTGGACTTCTCTCTCTTCGGCTGGCTGAGTGCCACACCATGATTTATAATTTATTCAGTAGATCCATTACTGATTCTGTGTGTATGTTTTGTCTAGACTGAGGAAGGGCAAAAAGTCATTCTGCCTAAATTTTCTTGGGAGCTGTCAGAGAGAGGCATCCTCTCACGGATACCAGAAGTAGCAACCGGTCGCTTGAACATGATTGCATGAGATTTTAAAGATATTGACTCTTCAAAAGATAACACAATATCAAAAGAGGAGTTCTGGAATATTTGTAACCGACATTTTCAGCATCTGGCAGAAGAGCAAGTAAGACAACAATTTTATTTTTTATTGCTAATTTAAGTGTACAGCTAGGTAAATTGGCTGTGGCTAAAGACGTGTGTTTGAATACTGTTGTGTATAGGCAAGAGGTTTAACAGTTTGGAAGAAGTGAAAATGTTTTAAGACTATCCCATGAACATTCCTTGCTACACTTATGGGAGATTATTTTTTTCCTTATCTCTGACTGTGACTGTGAGCTGTAATAATCAGAGGCTTTCCAAAGCGAGGTCACAGAGATGCTATTGCTAATAATGAAGGTGTGACTTGAGATGGCAGCAGCTCTCTTTGCCCAGCTCCTCATCTGTGTATTTGCTATTTTAAAAGTTTCTTTTTACAGTTTTAAGTTAATTCACTTCCAGGGTTGATGGGAGGGAAAAAGCATTGTCAGCATAGAACAGAGAATACTTCCCTGGGGATCTAATGCAAATTTCTTTTTCTCAGTAGATATTTTGTTCTGCCCTCCTCGGACAAAGAAAGGGGCAAGCATTTGACATTGCCTGGCCATCTCTCAGCTACTTTTCTGAGTTAAAGATTCCCCTAGATTAGCACCAGCAGGGTTTACGTAACCTTGAATTTAGCTCCAGTGACTGAAGTCATGAAGTGAATCTGGCACTACAAACCACCTGATTAATCCTGTGCTAATCTCAGGGAACCTGAGATTTCTGTCTTTCCTAAGATTCTGCTTCTACTGAGCTTACAGTGAAAACAGTCATTTTTTATCCTTGCTAGTGCTGTTTCATTTTGAGTTTTGCTAGTCCAGAATCAAGGTGAATAATAAAGGAGAGGGAACCTTGACTACAAGGTTGCAGATTTTACTTAACAGCACTCCAACCTTCATGCTTGTGACTGCATCAGTGTTTTTTGGCAGCAAACTGAAAGACAAGACACAGAGTCTCCAAAGTCTTGTGCGTGTCTACAAGCCAGAAAATTATTTTGGTACTTTGCTCATTGGAGATACGTGCTCTGATTTTTTGGCTCTGTATTTCTCACCAACACTTTTGACTAGAAATTGCAGACAAGACGGGGGCCTGCTTGTAATTACATCAGGGAGACTGTACAGTCTGCTGTATTATTGGGCACTGCTATGCATTTGTAAGTTAGCAAATTAAAGCAATGAAAAAAGATCAAAATATTTTCTGCTTCCCCCTTGAAAATAATATAAATAATATAAAAGAACAAATGATCTGCATGCTCCAGCCCTGGTAGTCATACTGCTGGTGAGGCATCAAGAACAACTGCTAAGGCTTTGTGAATCCTGAGCTTCCAAACCAGACGAAAGCAGAAGAGAAAACATGGTGATATTGTTTCCTGATCCCTGTGAAACACTGAGCAGAAGAGCCAGGGTTGGCTTATGGCTGAGCCCAGGCCAAGGCAGGAGAGCAAACATACGCCAATCATATTGTGAAAAATCTCTTCTTTCTTTCCTTTTTGGAAGCAGTAATGCAGGCATCTCCAGCTGAAAAATCCTCCAGACAAGATCCTGTCTACTTTATAGTCAAGAAGAAGCAAAGGGACAGAGGAGCTATTTTATACTTTGAAAGAACCTCAGACAAGTGAAGAAAAAAATTCCTGATAGAAACTGTCATCCATAATAGCAATGAGAAGCAGGCCTGAAGAGTCTCATTTATATAAGCAGCAGCCTCCCTGTGAGACTCAAGCCCTGTATGTTCAGAGATATTTTGATTTTGACAGGCCTCCCAAGGATATGCCTACGTATAGCTATATGAAGATGCCCCAGGAGAGCCTTCCAATCTGGGTGCAGGATTTGCCACTGCTAAACCAAACCCCTGCTGTTCAGGCTGTAGTCATTGCTCAGAGTTGTTACAACAGTGTTACTAGCAATCATATTCTAGATGACTTCACAGAAAACGTCGTCTTTTATTCTTTTCTGGATGACAGTCACTTACTGTTTGCTGCTAGCAAGACTAAGTTAAAATCTATATCAAGTCACAGGTGAAGACTTTCTTCCTAAAATTTAGCTTCTTGGTCTTCTGAATTTTTGTGACCTTCCTTGTAAAAAGTACAAACAGATGGGGCAAATGGGGTGTCGATTAATATCTTCCCAACTGACACCCCCCTTTTTATTATAGGCACTTTTCTCCTCTCTGCTTGAACTACCTTGATCTGCTTGAACTACTCGCAATCCCCAAAATCCCCCAAATTTCGATGAGTGTTGAAATAGTTTCTAACTATAGCTAACCCAGCTCATCAGGGTATTGTTGTATTTAATTGAAGTTTGTAATACACTTTGAGATCCTCATATGAAGTGCGAAGTGTAATCACAAGTGCAAAATAGAATTGTTTATAATTCATAATGTGGTAGCAGCCAGGCCAATGGGGGAAAGTTGAAAGGAAATTCAAAATGTATCCTTTGCCCTTTGAAGTTTGACTGCAACTTGGCACATGCATCAAAGAGGTGACTAGTTTCCTTTAGGGTTTAAGTCTCTGCCGAAAAAGATCAAATCAAAAGCAATCTGAGTTTCCCAATTAGATTTATATTAAAAATCAATAATAAAGACCCTAAAAAGGCATACTGATGACTCTTGAAACACTTGCAAAATGAGTGCAGCTCATTTAAGGGCAGACTGTGATAATCCCTGCTTTGATTAGTAGCTTATATCATGAGTAGTCCAATTAAATTCAGTGCAGCTACTTATGGAATGAAGGGCTGTTCAGTGGAAAACAGCCTGGCCTTGTCCTTACAGTGCCACACATCACTCAGAGAGCAGGGCTGCCCTGTCCTGCCTTGTGCCAGGCAGCCACCCAGCCTCCACACCTGCTTTCAGGCCAGCAGCTGCTCCCAGGACCTCCATAGGCTGTCTGTATTGTACAGATACGGTTCTCAGCAGTTTATCATAGCTATATGTGAATCTAAAGGCTGTAAAGATTTTCTGCTGTATTCTTTCCTGCTGATTCCTTTATGCCCTCAGGGTGAAATAATTTGATGATGCAAATACAATAACTGAAGAACCTTAGTGGCCTACTGAGATGGTTGTAGAACTTAGGTGTAGCTGATAGCATGAGAAATTTGCCGCAATGGTACTTAGCCAGGATACATGTGCACTGTGGATTTGATTTACATCTCATGATAAAACATTCTTCTTCTATATGGCAGCTCAATCTCTGTGTCTAATCACAAGACTTAGTAGTTTAAACGTACACCGAGGGCCAAATTCAATTAAAAAATGTCCCGCAGAAATCCCTTTTTCATTGTTTTCCCAGTCTTGCTCAGGCTTCTGTAGAGAAGCTGTGATTTTTAATGTTTTTTGTAATAAGATGGACCCTAGGATTCCTTCTTTTCCAAATCATCCTCTCCCTTTCTTTTCAATATAGTTTGTCATATCCTTAGTACCTTAGAGGATTCTGGTTTTGTAAAGCTAGCATTTACAGCAGTCATCTTTCTTCATCAGTTTGAAAACCTTTAGAACACAGTGGATGTCGATGTTGGTGGATAATTGAAATATCAGGAATTTTTGAAGAAATTCAGCTCAGAGCATGTAACAATGTCATCAACCACTCCCAGTGCTACCAGTCCTGAGACTTCTACCAAGCCAGCCACCTGCACATCTTCTCAGCCTGAGCGTCCCAAGACATCATCTTCTCTAGTGGGGCAGAAGAGTGTAAGTATGGTTGTTTTACGAACTTTATCAATTTTCGTTGCTGTGCATAACTGAAAATAACAGTTTTGGAAATCGGTGATGGTATTTCTATTGATTGCCCGTGAGATCCAGCACAAAGCCTGTTAATAAACAAATGGGGTTATTTGCAAGATAATTGTGTTACAATGACAAAAATCGGGCTAATCAGTAACTCCCCTGAAGTCAAATCATACATATCAATATATACCAATGGCATTCCCTGCATAGACACATCCGTCAGATCTATATGGCAAATAATTTTGTTGTTGTTTAAGTACAGTCACATTTCTGAGAACAAAGTGAACTGCCCAAACTGCAACAGCCCAATAGCTGCAAAAGCAACAAAGCAACATAAAAAAATGTAAGCGGTTGTCTGACAGAGCCAGGCAGGACTGGTAGTTGCAGTTTACTGGCCTGTGCAAAACATTCTTGTGGTCTTGCTCTACTTTCTGGCTGATGCCAAATTATAGTTGTTGATGGCTGGGAGTCAGATTGATAGACTTGCTACGAAGACCACTGATCCAAGACAGATGAGAGAAGTTCATTAGAACGGGAGTAGTCTTGCTCCACTATGGCATCCCTATCTATACTTACTAATGTTAGTAGTGCACTTTGGTCCCCTCAGCTGCCATTCTGGCCTCTTATGCTAGTGGCAGAATTGACAGAAACGTTAGGAAGTAATTACTGGCAAAAATATTCAATATCCACTTGTGGAGCTGCACATGCATGTACCGTGTTCTTTGACTATGGCCAAACCTACAAATGAAAAACTAAATATTAAAATTACTAAGGACCTATAAAATGCTTGAGTTTTCTGACCAATTCTACATGGGGATGTTTAACTACTGAAAAAGAAATAACAGATTGAGCAAATTAAAGATGCAAACAACTTGTCACAGCTGGTAAATCTAAACGTAGGCCCATTGCTAGCTCAATTATTGCATTAACTGTAGGTTCTTTTGTGAAAAGCCAGACTATTAGCATGTGTCCTTCATGCTTTGATCCAGTTCTCAGAGAAAGCGCTGGAAAATTTCTCATTACTGTCTGTGAATGCTAGATTGGATGGTGCAAGACCGTAGGAAAGGAATGTAAGTCTCCCAGAACGTATGGCTGTTGGAAAGACCTAGCCAGCCTGAACACCTATTAACATTCATCTCTGTAGCATTCGTTGCATGGAAATGTGTGAGTCCTCATCAAGCCTGCACCAGTGAGACTCCTATAGGAACACTGGGAAATCTCAGAAAATATGAGATTTTTTGTTGGACCTAGGAGCGTAACTATGGCTTGTGCACCCATCATATAGAAGTAGGCTGAAGCTATACATCCAGCTCACCCAAAGTACTGCTGAGGCAGCAGTCAAAAAGACACTAAGCACTGGGATCCTCTCACATCGCTCTTTCTGTGGCTATGCATGTGAGACTGCAGAACTGAATTTTCTCAGTAAGAAATCAAAGCACTGTTATTGCATTATTCAGTGACTTTTCATTAATTTGTTTGTTCTAAGATGGTATTACATAGCTTTTCTAAATACAGTATCTGTTCTTTATTTAAAAAAAAAGAAACAGTTTGGAGAAACTGCAAATGATTTACAAGTAAGATAAATTTTTACAAAGTGGTCAAGGCTGAGTAAGCGAATAGCGTCATTTCAACACTAAGAGTTTTCTAACATGTCTACCTTTGCAAAAACAATTCAAATAAGAAATGGTTCAGATGGTGCATTAGTTTCAATGCTGGAAGGCCAGAATCCGGATTTGTCATCTGGCTGGTTATCTACAAAATCAGTAAGACTTGGTAGAAAAATTATTGTTATCTCTTGGTTTTAGACATCAGCATCGAGCCATCCTCAGACAACAACAGCATGTTCTGCGCCTGTCCCTAACTGGGAAGAAATAGAAAATAAAATAAGAAAGAATATCCAGTGTTCCTGGAGAGACATACTGAAGCTGTGTCAAGAGAAGGACGTCGGCAAGCTAGGAGAAATCTCAGTGTCTGACTTCCTCGGTTTGTTACCATCTGAAAAATGTTTTATTCATTCTCAGATGTGTTCTGTTTTCTTTCTGGTGTTCTGGCTATAGGACGTCTGGCCTTCAGTCATGTGGCATTCACTGCATGATTGTTCAGGGTCCCACCCTGCTAGTGCAGGGCAGAACAGCTTACTGTAGCTTTGGGTGCAATAAAGTCATGTTTCTATTCGGAATTAGTTACCACTTAGAAAAGGAGTACATGGCTTTGCTTGTTGATAATTTTGGCTTGTAGACAAGTTATCTCCTCACCTTCCTAGCGCACTGCCCTCAGTGTACCCGGTGATGTTTGAATAACTTTGCCAGTCTTTTCCTTGTGATCTTGCATGTACTTCTGGTTTCTCTGGTAGCAACAGGTGAATACCTGCTGATTTGAAAGGACCCTGGATTTTACTCTCAGACAAATCGAGCTATGCTGTTCTTCTGTTGTGTTCTCTTCTTGAAAGAGTGTTCTGTGCTTTTGTTAGGACATCCATCTGCACGTGTGATAAGACAACGTACACTTGTGTAATCAAATGTAAAGTCCTGGGTAAAAAAAAGCACAACATGTTAGCTTATCAGAAAAATAATTACAGTCAGTATCAAGGCATACTTCTTGTGCATTTAAAATCAAAGGAACGTGTTATTAGTGTGCTGAAGCCCTGTGAAATGTGAGCAGCTACCTCTATAAGTTTAGGTGTATGTATATACCTGCATATAGCAATGGCTGCGTAATACATTTATGCAGCAGTCACTGAAAGTGAACACTTCAACATATCCCTGCTAAAACTTGTGAACACAAAACATGATTGTCTGTTTTTATGAATGACAAAGTAACGGTTCTTTCTGCATTTTTGTATTATTTCAGAAATAGCAGAGAAGTTCCATTTGGATTTAAGCAAAGAAGAAATTAACCAAATAACAACAAAATATGATATCAAGAAAAATGGAAAATTTGCATACTATGACTTCTTTCAGAGCTGTATCTTGTTGTTAAAACCACAGAAAAGCACACTGCTACAAAGAGTGATTATACCGAAGCCACAAAAACCGGTACATACAATGCTTATAAAAATCAAAATTACATTTCTTTCAGTTTCTGCTGTAGTGACAGAGTATTCCAGCATTCTCTTGTTTAATCCCATGATATTAATTTCTAGTATTCACTTGGTATCTCCTTCGGTTTGAGGATTTAACTCCTTGTGATCATGCTCCTGTGTACCCAAGTTAGATGGTAAATTGGCTAAACGTGCTAAAATTTGGATAATAATTACTAGTAAAAAACATAGGACTTGAGGTTTTAAGAGCTTTTGTTGAGCTAAATAAAAATCATTTTAAGAATAAAAAGTGCCGTGGATGTGTCATGGGATGGCTGTCATTCAGCAGGCTGTGCCCCCGCTCGGTGCCCAGCCCTGTAGGAAAAGGCGCCACTGTTATTAGTCTCTAAAATCATTTTGTAGCCAGGACTGGCCAAGCACATTGTATCCATGCAGCTGTCCTCCTCACATACACCTATTCCCCAAAAGACAAAAGAGGCCCAGCAAAACAGTTAACCCGTAGGCTGTTGCCCTTATGGGCAGGACGTGACAAATGCCTATCGTAGTGATCTAAGACAGAAAAGATGAAAAGAAGCGTGGAAGTCTGTCTGTAGAGGCCCAGAAAGGAAGGCATCGGTAATAGTGTCCCAATCAAGTTATGTAGTAGGAACAGTGCCAAATTCCAAATCTGCTCATTCAGTGAGCTGCTTCTGACTGTGCCTAATTAGTTTAGATATGGTTAGTAGCAGCATTTTGTAGAGAAATTACATTACTGAACTGTTTTCAGATGTGAAATGAACAGATTGCTACCAAGGTATGAAGAGAGTATCATTAGGAATTATCAAGTATTCACTACCAGTAGGGACAGTAAGGTAGAACTATTAAGTTTTGCATCAAAGAACCTCATTAACTTTCATAAGTTTCCCTTCATACACAAATTTGATGCTGTAAAATTTTATCTCAGTGTACTGGAGTAGATAAAGAAGGAATTTTTGAGACCCTATGTAGTTGTCTCAAATCATTTTTATTTTATTTATTCTGTTCAGAAAATGTAATGAAGGTCTCAGTCCATGTTTTGAGCATCTTTCTATAATGTAATATTCAAAAAGTGAAATCTTCTCATTGATTGCTCACCCCATTCCACCTAATAAGCAAACAGATACACATCAAAAGGAATAATAATTAATAATGGTAATAATAATAATAAAAAAACCTTTTTCCTTATGTTATAGGCACAGTTCTTTCTCTAAAGCCTGAGGGAATCAGTGGCCTAGGGCTTCATGGAAGCATCAAGCCTCTGCGCTATGAAAATAACTCAAGTTGCATTCACTGTAAAAAGCTTCTTCCCTTCTTTCAACCCACAGGAGTACTCAGTATTTTGGGTTGGAAATAGCATTATTCATGTATCCATTCATTCCTCATCTACGTATTCTGAAGGCAGAATGCACCAAGAGCACAGAGCAATGGTTATCTGACCACCATGCCTGTTGCAATACATATAGGTGCAATACAGTGTCTGCCTGTGTCCACCTAACAGACGTACAACATCCTCTGTGTGTTTCCTTCACAATGAGACATTTGTAGAGACTGTAGTGTCACGTGTGCCTGGCACAAATGTGACATAAGTGACATAACCAATGACAAGCGTTAGGGAAAAGCCTGAGATGTACCTGAAGAAATAAAAGGGCAGCAGAGCAGATTCAGACCCTGAAGGTGGCTCCAGGCCTGCTGACTTTGGGTTCCTGAAGTCTCTTATTTGTGGCAGTACTGCACTAATAGTTCTGCAGATCACACGTGTTCAGCATATAACATGCAACAAGCTTAGCCAGGCTAAAACAAGAAAAGACATTTCCTAAGGAAAATTAAGTCTATGTTCCAGCTGTTTAACTGCAGAGGTGTTAAAAAACTGACTACAAGGTATTATAGCTACAGGGAAGAATGTACAGTGGGGTTTTGCTTTTCTTAAATCACATGCTGCCCCCATAGTTGGATTATGCATTCAGTCATTTTAAAGCAAAAATTTCACTCTGGAAAATGAATGCTGCAGGGAATTAAAAATGCCTGAAAGAGGGAGTTGAAACAAGGACAAGCTTAACACAAGTGAAAACACAGATCTGAGAAGAAGTAACACTGACTTCAGAATCAGTTTCAAATAATACAGTTAGGGCGTTGACAGTGATTAAGTAAATATACCATCTGCACTTTCCAAGAATATTAAAATGTCATAGGTTAAAATTATCTTATGTAAACAGTATCTTGCAATAATTTGTAAACAAGTACTTGGCAGCCCGTTCGCCAATTAAGCCAGCACTACTTTCTGATACCTTCTCATTCTGCATTATAGTTCTGCCCAGTTGTGTCCATTGTATTAATGCTCGTCTTTCTCATCCAACTTTGTCAGATGAGTCCTGGACCACAATCCATGTTGTTCTACAGCACAATGCTGAGAATTCAGCCCCAGATCTTGCACTGTTGGAGACCAATGAAGCGCACTTTTAAATCCTGTGATGAAAGTCGTACTGGACTGTTAAATATTGCAGATTTCAGACAAGTAAGCTGTGTTGAGCAGTTAACAGTCAGAAAATTGCAGTACTTTAATCTGAGCTTCCTGATGGAAAACCTTCTGGAAAATGGTACCGAACTATGGTATATAAAGTCATCCTGGCTTCCCTCTGTAAATTTAGCTCTGACTATTACTCGTGGTAATCTTTCTCCACATATAATTATACATTCATCAGGCTGAGGGTCTTGTGGGGTCCTGCTATAACAGCATAAATAAAGCAGAGAAAATCTTAGTCCCTATCATAAAATCACAGAATGGTTTGGATTGGAAGGGACCTTAAAGATCACCCAGTTCCAACCCCGTGCTGTGAGTGGGGTTGCTACCCACAAGCTCAGGCTGCTCAGGGCCCCATCTAACCTGGCACTGAATGCCTCCAAAATTAGGGCATACACAGCTTCTCTGGGCAGCCTGCTCCTATACAGCCTTTAAATACAGAGCTTTCACAAATGCATAAGAATGTTGGCTGAACCAAACAAGCCCTTTACGGAAAGTAGCTGCAGGATCCTGTAAACTTCCAGCTGGTGTGTTCCCTTCTGAATGTGAGATGGGCCCAAGCACTCCTCATCTGAGAGTCTCTATTACTGGTTTCTCTCTTTGCTCTTCTGTGTGCAGTACTAGGGGATGGATCCAAAAGCTCTGCAAATATTTTGGCACCTTGTATCCCCTCAAATAGCAAAAACCTGTGTATTCTAGATATGTATATTAAGTCTGGAATTAATAGTTGCTTCTTCATCTAGATCCATGGGGATTCTGATTTTTACTCGGCTTAATCTTCAATGTATTCTACATTGTTTTATTTAGGATTAGTAATCACAGTGTGTTCTAGACAAATGGTGAATATTTGCTATTCAATTGCAAGAAAAAATTACAACGGGTCCCTAAACTCATTTAATGCTGTGTGCATTGGGACACCCCTTGGTATTATTACTGCTTTAAAGAACTGATAAACTGGTGGACAGGATGCTCAATCACAGCAAGCAAATGCTTAAATGCAATAAGTAATTGTGGGGTATGATTCTGAAGCTCGCCTTCCCTGGAGCTGCAGGAAACCAGCTTGTTGCCTGGCACTGCAAAGAACAGTCTAAACCCCTTTAGATTATACCAGTCACTGAACTGCTCTGTAAATCTTTACTTATTTAGTATTGGTGGGAACATGATATTTCCTGGCACAGCCATGTAACTGAAACCTAAGTCCCTGCGGGAAGGCTGGGGGATGAGAAGCACCACTGTAGCCATATAATCTTCATGCCACAGGCTCTCTGGCTGTCACTGCAGCTTTTTGCCTGCCTGGGTACTGCCTCAGCACGTCAAGCTTAGGGGAGGAGGAGTGAAGATCAGACCTGTTACGTTTAATTTGTCATATTCCTCTAGGACATGTGATAATTATCTTTCCAAGTTAAAGCATTGTCAACAATTGCAAATCAAGTTTCTCTAACATGACCTAAGCTAGGCTAAAACAAATAAATAAATAAATACAATAACACCTCATGGGCTTAGATGAAGAAGCCATCCCCAGTTCCAGAATACTGCTACAAAGGTGTTAATCGGCCATTGACAAGATGTAAGGTGTTTTGTGAAGGTACAGATCCCTTTATCTCCTAGGAAACTTAATTTACTGAAATGGGGAAATTAGCTCCCTCCTAACTTCAGTAACACTGCTATTTATGGCTGTACTAAATGCACAGGGCCATCAGCAACTTCAGATGCTGAATTGTTAGGAGGGAGTTGCAAATCAATAAGATCTTTCCAGAAAGCCAGTGCTTACTAGCGTGGCATACCAGTACTATTGGCTTTGCTGGTCACTGGCAGGGCCCAAATTCTCAAGTTCTTGTGAAATTAATGTCTTGCTTGCTTTCATGTTAGGGCATTATGGACACTTAAAACTGCAAAAGTACTGAAAAATGCACTGAGTGAAATTTTTAACTTCAGGTGAACCAGATTAATCCTGTTCAAACTGGGGTATCCCTAAAGTGTTCAAAAGCATTTGTCCTGCGAAAATAAAAACACGGAGTACATGCGGGCATTATTATGAACATTGGGTTTTGCACAGTTTCAGTGACAGTGTTATTCCTTCTGTTTCTCTGGATGTAAAAACTGTAGATCATCCAAGAAGGATACAAAGGAAGATACTCCATCTCTCCATCCCATCTCCTGATAGAACCTAAAACCTTCTAAACATGCATTATTTGTAAATCAGCTTCTACACACATAGGGGCTACACATTTCCAGTGCTCCCCCTAAGGCAAATGCTGTTTGGGATCATGAATGAAACCCCCTGCATACACAGGTTTTCAGAAATGTATCCCAGGGAGCCAGTATTGACATGGAAGTCAAAGACAAAAAAGAGGATTTGATTTTCTAGTATTCTCAGAAACCTAAGATAGGGTAGGGCTAAATCATGAAATTGTTTTGTAAAGAAATTTTAGCATAACAGTGTTTTCCCTTCTTCCTCACCAAAGAAAGTTGCTTCTGTCTTTTACAGGTTCTTCATGAATACAAAATCAACCTATCCGAAGAAGAGCTTTTTAACATTTTGGAATACTATGATAAAACTCTATCTTCAAAAATATCCTATAATGATTTTCTCCGGGCATTCTTACAGTAGGACTTGGTCAAATACAGGAAACTGTAGATAAAGACAGTGATGGATTTATAATTTCAAATTTCAAACTAATAAATTAATTGAGAATGGCTTTTTGTATCTATTCATTAGAAAACTCAAAATACTTTAAAATTCTGACAGAGTGGTCCTGTGTTGTGGATTAAATCTACATAGTGAGGGAATTAATTTTGCATAATCCATTTATCAAAAAAGAGGCAACAATTAACATTGTCAAAATAAGGCTTCTTAAGACATCTCCAAAAGCTATTCTTTTAAGAAAACTCTTCTTTTCAATTTTACACATTTTATTGATGGCATACTCTAATTTCACTAAAAAGGTTTACAAGGCATGCTATTCAATTTCCTCAATTGTAATTTTCCAAACGTATTACTTTTAGTATATCAGCCATCATTATTCAAAAAAACCATCCCATTTCTCAGTGCTTCTTTTTCCTGTACTTACAGTGTCGTATTTGTCTTGTCAAGGACATTAGTTTGGAATGGCTATTGAAATATGAGAAGATGCCAACAGTGAGTCGACACCACACCTTGCTGTATTAAAACTGTTCCTCTACATCCTTCAACAGTTTAGAAAAGAAGAAATTAAAGAGCATTGGCTTCTTAACTGCAGATAGATTCCCAGTGTTAGCCATGAGGTTTTATTTTTTAGAGTATAGATATAAATTAAACAGTAAATTGCAAGTAAACCATTTCGTTAGATTTCCCAGTTCTAGCAAAATTCTGTTTGAATATCTTGTGAGATACTTAGATCTTGGGAAGGAAATTAAAAGGTAATTGTTTTGACTGTTGAACTCCTGAGATAATTAAAGGACATATGATCATCAGAGCTTGCTTCCTGGCATTGTATCAACAACTAAACAATTACCTAATCTGAAGACTTGCTAGGTAAATATGTCACTGTTGGGTTCCTGAAGTAATAATATTCACTGATACACTGAAGATCTCTGTCCTTATCACCTGTAGTTATTTGGTATCACTCTTCCTCCAAAGTAGAAATAAGTTTAAAAGTATTAATAAAGGAAAAGAAAGAGCAAGCTGTGTGTTTGTAAAAGCACATACATACATAACACACACACACATGAATATATGGAAGTCTTTCGAATGGAAATGGAAGAACATAATCCTGTTTTTCTTATTATTTCTAGTGAACATGTGAACCATTGGTACGAATCTAAAAGATTCCAAGCACAGGCCACTTCAGTGTGGTCACTCAGAGGGTGGTGACACACTGGAACAGGTTTCCCAAAGAGGTTGTGGATGCCCCATCCCTAGAGGCATTCAAGGCCAGGCTGGATGTGGCTCTGGGCAGCCTGGTTTAGTGGTTGGCGACCCCAGACATAGCAGGGGGGTTGAAACTAGGTGATCATTGTGGTCCTTTTCAACCAGGGCCATTCTATGATTCTATGAATGTCTGTTTTTCTGAGAAAATGGTTCGTTGCATTTGGAGCTTTCAGGAGATTTACAGAAAAAAAGCACTGGGGATGTTTCTGATTGGACCTGTGGATGTGGGGTGTAGATGTTCTGTATTGTTTTTCATATAGCTTCTAGGATTTCTGCAGTTTGTACTCCAGTATAAAAAAAATACATTTGGCATTGGATGTGTTTGAAATGGTAACATAAAGAATACTTGCTAGATTTTTTCCTCAAAACTGGTAGCTATCTGTAAATCCCTAAAATTGATACTTAGATGATTAACAGAAGAGATTGTGAGTATGGTTATTTAAGGATGTCCTCACATACTAAGCTAATACAAAAATTCCTAGTTCCGCTGCCAGAAGAGAGTGCATCTTAGGGATACACATACCTGTAAGTGACTGAAAAGTGCACAGCTGTTGTGGCATGTTAGACTTTCCCACTGGGCATCTCCAGGTGGTCCTGCATTGACATCGGCCAGCCCCACAGGGATGTCCCAGTGTCTGAGGTCATCTCAGGCTGCAGCAGGAAACTGTGTTTCAGCACCAGAGTTGAGCCCACAAGGGGTTCAGTTTAGCCCAATACAAGAACCAATTAGTCTGGACTTTTAGTTTTATTTTTGTAACTGTTGTGAATCCACAAACTGCTCTCTTCTTTAATAGCAACTTCTTCCCCCAACCCTAATCAGGTGCAGCATGCCTGATTTAATTTCTGTTATTATTTCATGCAGTTTATGTCCTGAATTAATCATTCATATTCATTAAAGAATTAATTGCTGTTCAGAACACCTAAAATTGTAACACAAATACTACAACGATTAGTTTTTAAATAGTGGATTTCACTGAACTGTTACAATGATGGCAAAAAAAAAAAAAAAAAAAAAAAAAAAAAACCTACTTAAGTAATTATTGGGTGGTTATGTTTTTGTGCCTGTTTTTCAAATACACCCACACCTTCTATCAGACAATTGGATCCAGTTTTGTACCAAATATAATAAGGTCTTCATCCCCATGATGCTTCTTGGCAAGGAGTGGGCATTGTGTCCCTGGCTCTGCCATCTTCAAGGTACCTGCCATCTTCGGGAGACATGCTGTGGCTAGGGACATCCCTGGGCTTCTTGACACGTCGTGCCAGAGGATTTTTCCTTAGTTCCACTGGCAGGAGTATCAAATCCAACAACTCCAAAGGGATTAAAAAACAATCTTTTTGCTGTACGAACAAATCAAATCATGCTGGTTTTTTTAGTGAGTTTTTAAAGGCAGAGATGGCACTTGTCAACTGTTTATCCAGTCTCAAAAAAAACAAAGTGAATTTCAACTACTAGCATTTCAAAATAACCAAGGTAATTTTTCATATTAAATCACAAACTGCTGGATGGATCATCTGTATAATGGAAGAGAGATTTTTAAACAGCCCTTACCCAGAAACAATGGTCAGCCATCCAGCACCAGCAGGCTGGCAGGCATCCTATTTGTTTCCACTAAGAGGTAGATAATGTCAGTGGGATTGAGTATTATCCCTTAGTAACAGTCCCCCGCTGCTACACATAATCACTGAGACGGTTATGAAAATAAAAACGTCAGTACAAAGGGAGGAAATGTCACTGCTGAGCAGAAGACACTGATTCCTGTTTTCTGCCATCCCAGGAGCAGCCTTTCAGGCAGGGAAACACAGGCAGGGGGACAACGGGGTTTGGAGCAACATCTCCTCTTCATGAAAGGCTGTAGGACTGAAGTCAAGGGTCCGTGGGGGTGGTTCAGCTGTGCATCACAACCTTCTCCCCACCACAGCCGTTCTGCCCAACCTCATGTTGCTTGCTATTCTATCCCCAAAACGGTGTCATTGCTGCTGGGTACCTGCTCTGCACCAGAGGCATGAGGTTTGCCAAGGGTAGAGAAGAGCTGCTCCTTCAACAGTGCTTTAACAGCACTTTAAGTTCCATTTAAACCACTTCTGAACAAAATAAACTAACGGAAGGAGACTGAAGTTGCTGGTCAATCTGCCACCTCCCAGAGGCCTCGTGTCCCTACCAGATCAACCATCTACCTCCTCAGAAAACCCACTGACAGAAGGAAACCTTCAGAAATGTGTGCTGTAGTGGAAGCATCGAGCAGCCCACAGCACCCGCTCACTGCCAGCACCACCAGAGCCTGCACAGCAGAAGAGCTCATGCCAGCCAAACCCCATAGGGTTTCCAGACAATTAAAGTAAAAACAAAAATGAATTTTGTATCTAATTAGACTATGAAAGAGAAACATCTTTCACTGTGTTCTCTTCCTCTTTACTTCCTCTTCACTTTGAAGCTCCTGTGACACCAGCAGCATGTACTGCTTGTTAGCACATACTTGAGCCCACCTGAGCTCCTAGGCCTCCTCAGCCTTGCCCCAGGCCTGCTGGCCACCACTGCCAAGCACTGGGGCCTGGTCTGGGGCAGGCAGCAGCTCAAGAGGGCCCTTCCTGGGCAGGGCAGAATCACAAGGCACAAGAGTTGCTTGCTGGGAGCACAAGCAAGTAGGGAAAGGAAAACAAGAGATGGAAAACAGTTAGCAGAGGGAAAGTCATAGGCTCTGTAGCAGCTATTTCTATGCTAGAGCTGCTGGAGTGGGTCCCAAGGCTTTTGGAGCAGGTCCAGAGGAGGTCACAAAGATGCTCAGAGTGCTGGAGCACCTTTCCCATGAAGAAAGGCTGAGGGAGTTGGGCTTGTTTATCTGGGAGAAGAGAAGGCTCCAGGGAGACCTCATTGCGGCCTTCCAGTACTTGAGGGCAGCTTATAAATAGTAAGTAGAGTAACTCTTTACATGGCCTAATAGTGATAGGACAAGGGGAAATGGCTTCAAACTAACAGAGGGGAAATTTTGGTTAGATGTTAGGAAGAAATTTTTTACCCAGAGGGAAGGGAGGCACTGACACAGGCTGCCTAGAGAAGCTGTGGATGCCTCATCCCTGGAGGTGCTCAAGGCCAGGTTGAATGGGGCCTTGAGTAGCCTGAGCTGGTGGGTGGTAATACTGTCCGTGTCAGGGGATTGGATCGCAATGATCTTTAAGGTCTCTTCCAACCCAAGCCATTGAATAATTCTATTATGTTCTATGATTCTATGGAGCTTGCAGGACCAGAAATAGCCTCTCTGTGCTCAGAGAATGAACAAATAGAGAAGAGTGGAGAGAGGGTTAAGGTAGTCAAAGAGACTGAAAAGAAAAGGAACAAGGAAGAGCTTCATAGAGCCCATCTTCTACAGGCACACAAGGCTAGAAATAGAGCATGCTTTAGAAAAAAATCAAACTCCTTCAGAATGCAGTCATTTGATTTGTTTGATTAAGGCATTACCATGTGAAGTACCTACATCTCTGTGCAATTACTGTTTTTATCTGGATGATATACAACAGGTCATGAGCAGTAAAGGATGCTCCAAATGTGGCAAAATGAAAATCAGATAAAAAAAATCCATTTTCTAAAAAATAACTTTCTTCTGTTTTTGAATTTTTCTATACTAAAAGCTGTCATGCAGTGGAAAGAGCATTATTATGCTGTGAAAAGAGACATAAAAAGAATTTTGTATTATATCAATACTTAAAATATGCAAATATGATACCTTCCCAACGCCCCAAATTATGCTTGGCATGAATTCTTAGCAACAATACAAATATCATCATCTTCAAATAAGCAGGTTTAACACGCTGCTCAAATACCTGTAAAAACAACCTCATCACAGCTCTGGGAGCATCCGGCTTTCATCTTTGAAGTAGTTAGATTTTAAATAGGAAAGGGAAGCAAGTTGTCTTAAACAGTAGCTTGCACTGGGATGAATGTTAATGGAGCAACCATGAATTTGACATAGGAAGGAGAACTGCCAGCATGCATACCCAGACCCGACATCTTAAAAAACTTGACTCTGGTCCTGCCCATTAAGGGCTGATGGCTCATCTTGGGGGAGGTGACGTCTAAGAGCATAGAGCAGCTCCCAGGCTGCTTGTCTGGGGAGTTCAGGCATCGCACAGCCAAAGAAGAGCAGCCCCTGGGAGGTACTATGGGCTCCTGACATGTGTGAGTGCTGCATGGGGCTAAGGAGGATGAGCACCGTGCTCAGACACTTTCTTTCCCTGGCCCAACCAAGCAGGGAAGTCAAAAGTCACAAAAGAGTTTTAACTGCATTTGTTGAGCTCTGGAATTTGATTTGTTTTAACAAAGCATCCATAGGACTTGGTGCTATGCCCAGTTGCTGGTGGCTCCTCCAAACCTGTGCAGGTGTTGCTCAACCAGAAATTCCATAATTGGCCCCATGGCTGCAAGGTTAACCCCAGGCTTCAAGGCCAGTGTGTTTGAGCCTTACTTTAGCTATGTCCGTCTTCATCCCTGAACACAGATTGTCTGTGATTAAAAATAAGGGTAAAGTGAAAAACAGTATAACGCAGAAGTTTTATTCTGCTATGGATACCCTTTCTGCACATGCTTTCAATGGAAGTACTTTTATGAAGCTAAATTCTCATTTCATTAAACAAAGCTTTGTGGCTACACTGACTTCAGTGTGTTTATTCCAGCATATTTGATTAGAATCAGACCAGAATCAGCTTTTCCAGCTATTTCTGCTCACTGCAGGTCTAGAGTGGAACTCGGATTTTACTTGAGGAGCATTGCATCTTTCTCCATACACTGTGCATAATTCCCATCTTTTCGATTAGAGTAGATGCTGAAACAGTTCTAATAAACATTTGTAATTTGCATTTTGATTGCCTGCCAGGGTGTGAAATGACATGTCTGTATAAAGGAGCATTTTCCTCAGTGCCATGTGTTTGCTCAGTCCTAGCAAGGCAGCAGGGTGGAAGTATCCTGGGCAGTGGCCATTCTGCAGAATTGTCTGTTCAGCCAGGGCCTGATTCAAAGTTAAGCCAAAAGAGCCCATGTGAGTGTTTGTTAGTTTGTTCCTAATGAATGGGACTTCCATAATTAATTTATGTTTGTAGATATACATCAGATCTTGATTTTAAAATTGCCAGTTGCCAGGAATCAGAACAATCACTTGAAGATTGTTTTGGAATTAGTTATAATATTTGTAAAGAAAACACCGCATACATACATTTGAATACATACATATGTGTATTTTTAAGCTGATGGCAGTAGAGGGTGAACCTTCCCATCAGTATTCCATTACATTTTGTTGCTGTGTGACAGATGGCAGCAGAGAGGCAGTCTGACAAAATGGTGTCTCACATGGAAGTGTGCGGGAAGCAAAGGAGTGTCACTGAGTTCCTTCAAGTGGAAAAATGGCACCCATTGACAAACATTAACACTTGCTGAATGTTAATGGAGACCAAACTATGCATGTGAGCACACTGAGATGGTGAGTGATGCATTTCAGCAGAGGCAACAGCAATGCGAAAGACAAGCCACATTCTGGATAGCCATGCACAGTTGCCACATTACAAAATGAAGAGCATCATGATCAGATCATGCACAAATGAGCTAATGGGGGTGACTATGTTGAAAAATAGTCTTTTGTAGCTGAGAATTTGCTCTCTCAGATAGCGTTATTGTACTCTTTTATCTGTTGCAGTGTCTATGGAAACAAATGGGAGGCATTAAATTCAGAGCAACCTATGTAAATCTCTGTTTCTTGTACTTTTATTTCTTATACAAAAATATCTTTCTTCTTCGAAACTCAGTCCCCATGCCCCATTAGTCATGGAACCGGTCCAAGCCGGCCTGTAAACCATTGACATTTGGTCACCATGGGACATTCTTAGAATGGCTTCACCGTGGCCTCCTGATGTCACCTCATAGCCCAGTGTTACAAGCCCTTGGAAAAGGGGGGCTGAGAACCCCAGTTGCTGAGCGAGAGACGCCAGTGGCTGCACTGAGCTCAAGAGCTGAGTGCTGTTCTTTTTGCAAAGGAGGCAGGATGGATTGTTCTCCTCCAAAGAACAGGCGGCTAATGGAGAGGCTCAACACCATCGAGCCAATGGAGGTGGACCCTCCTGAGAGCCAGGAGGAGCCCATGGAGGTGGACCCACCTGAGAATGGTGAGGAGCCCATGGAGGTGGATCCACCTCCATCAGGGCAGAGCCACCACCAGCCCATCGCTCTCAGGAAGAGGCAGAAGAGAGCCAGACCCAGAGCCCACCCCTACTACTGGAGCGGCCTGAGGTCCGGTCCACCTCCCCGCAGATAGCCGCCTCGATGCCAGCCCTGATCCTCCCATCCTGTAAGCTTGCCATTATCTATCTGATACAGCCCCAGCTTTCAGACCTCTCCACAGGCTCACATTAGACATTCATTTCCTGGGCATTCTTCTTTTGACAGCCAGTGTTCCTGTGAACCCATCCTTCCCGTCCCCACCTCCCGTCCCTCCCCAAGTCCTCTCATCTCTTCTTCACCAAGAGGAAGAAGGAAGGGCAGGGACTCGCATCCTCTGAGCCACTGCACCGGGGCAACAGGAGAAGTCCGGGAGAGGGACCCGAGCTGCCTGGGGACGTCAGGAGGTGTCAAAGGTGCCACCGAGGGTGGCTGTTCCTGTGGAGAAGCAGAAGACTTTGGCTGTGACAGGAGGAAGACTGACGTTCAGCATGAAGGACTTTTTCAAGCTTGGACAGCAGAAGATTTCAAAAAATAGACAAAAATATTTAATATGAACAATTAAAAAACAAACAAACAAACAAAAAGACCTAAAGCCACAAAAATAACCAAAACAATAAATGTTCCTCTGTTTTTTTGGAACTAGAGAGTCTGTGTGTGGATTCTTGCATCCTCTCCTGGTCTTCCCAGTACAGGAAAGACACTGCCACATGGGGTGAGGGCCACAGGGTGGGGAAGGAGCCAGGGCACCTGGCATCTCAGTGCAGGCTGAGGGAGCTGCCTTTGGTGAGCATTAAGGAAAAATGGCTACTGACCTAGACTTTCACTGGTTCAGCTCAGTTTTTCAATCCTGCTATTGTGAGCACCCTTTCTTGTGGGAAGAGCTCTGCAGTCTTTTGCACAGAAAAGTAAAATCCACCAGGAGAGTAGACGGTGCTGCGAAGCCTCCGGAGACTTGAGAGAAGCAATTGCCTTTTACACTGTAGGGAACTTTCAATGAATACAAACATTTTTTTTGTCTTTATTAAAGCATGCAAAGGATCAGCACAATCATTTGGAAGGTTTTTTTGATTGTGATTACAATATTTGTAAAGAAAATACTGCATACATTCATTTGAATACATACATATGTGTATTTTTAAGCTGATGTTATTTCATATACGAGTTTGCCTATGTGCATTTTTCAGCTTGAGCACGCTGTGGTTACCTGAAAGTCACGCTGGACTCATCCTCAACCTTTGCTTGTTCAGCAACACTGAATCAGCTCCTCGTATTTTTTCCTCTAATGGCAAATTTTCCCATTTGTCATTTCTACAGCTCCTCTTGGTGTCAATTCTAACTTCTCAACACCACGTTAGAACAAGAGATGCCAGAGCTGAGGCGTTTCCAAGTCTCAGCTACATGGATACCAGATGCAGAGGACTTTTACCTTCCTTCTCTTGCTCTGCCCAAACACCTGCATTTGTTCCTCAACCCCTGGCAGCAGCTGAGGCCCCAGACCACACTCAAGCCCTTCTGTAAGAGCTCTCCCCAAAAGAAAATCACTATCACTCATATTTGTTTATTTAGGGATACAGCTTCCTATGTGGCCGCAAGAATGGCAGACCTATTAGCCATACCTTGTTTTGAAAATAACCTGGATTGCCCTATATCTGTGACCCATCCTGTCCAGTATTTTGTGTAGTCCAACACTGGATTCCATCTGTAATACATTTCAGTAGCACTTTTTTTTTTGTTTTTTTCTTTTTTTTTTTGTTGGGGAGAAGGTTTCCTGGTCAGAATTTGCAGTCAAATCAAGTCAGGAGAGGAACAATTGCCTGGAGGAATCTGCAAAGCAGATAGCCTCTTAATGATGGTTCCTAAATTAATTACATTGGTTAGGCAATTTTTAATTCATTTAACATGTACCACGTTGAAATTGTATCATTCCAGTTTCCTACTTAAAATGCTAGGCAGCGGTAGCAAGTCATGTGCCTCGCAGAAGTCTGCTACCTTAACACTATTTCATTCATCATCCAAACTTATAAGTTGACAAAAAGATACCAAATCAATTTGAGAAACTTCATTTTACCTAAACCAACCTGGATTAGCATTTGATATTATTAGACCTTTTAAATTCTTTATTACTCAAACTTTTTAAATCAATCCTTTCACTGCTTCTTTTTGATTATCAAATTCAATCTGACACTCTCTATTAGGCCTTCCACTTCCTTTTTAAATATTGGCAAAATTTCAGCTTTTTCTGGACTGCTGAAACTTGTCTCATGACCCAAAATGTCTGAACTGTTATTAGCAGTTCAGAAATTTCCTCAGCCATTCTCAAATTCCCGATTTAAAAAAACTGATGATTGGTTTAACACAGTGTTTAAGGACTGCTGGGCTGATTGTAGTACTTGATGGCCAGCACCATGTAATGTCCTGGTACCACCCAGCCACTTTGTATACAACAACAACAAATCTAAAAATCCCACTTTTTCTAGTAATGCTGTTGCTGAATCTCCCATTGCCATTTTCCTTTGCATTCTTCTTGTTCTTGTTTCAAGCCATTAATGGTCCCTGTGTACTTTTGCTGTCCTCACTGCTTTTAAACACAAATTTCTCCATTCGTCTATAGCATATATCTTCTTTCTTTCACAAGTATTTTTTATTTACCTTCAAAACCAGGGTGATTTGTCCCTGTTTATTTGTTGTTTTGTTTTGGAAGCCTTAGTGCAGTTTGGCTCTTTCTGGATCCTGGAACTTTGGCAAACTTTTAAAAACACTTTGAAAATAACAACTACCTTTTCCCATCTAAATGTTTTTTCTCTCAGTCAATATGTTGGCTTCCAGTTTTGTGATATTGCCCTTTCTGAAACACACAGTTTATCTGATTTGTTCTTTCTCCTTACTTGAAGTTAGCTTTAGCAGTGCCTAGCACATGTCACTTGGAGGGACACCATGGGCTTTATTCCTTAGAGTCAGTGGATGAATAAATATTCCAGTTGTTTGACTTCGTAGTCACCAGTATCACCATTTTGTACTGTTTTGCAGAGTTGGTCTTTCTTGAAGAGATCAGAGACAGCTTGATCAGCATTCCTGCCGTGTGTGCCATTTCATTAACATCAGGTAGTTTAAAAATATATTTTTAAACAAGTAATTTCTGTTCCTTGTGTTTATTACCAAATCTTGGTATATAATCACTTTATGAACTTCTGCACTGTGTACTCTTTGTTATGTGTTGCCAACGGAAAGATATTGTATGGTCTGATGGTCCCTTTTTTTCACACATCTCTGCTATTGAAACATCTCCATACAGACCCAGCCAGCCTGATTTTCCACTGTTTTTCCAAACTGGGCCATTATTCCAGAGTCTTGAAAACCCAAATTCTTCAACTAATACCTCTTACTTTACAGTATTTTCACCCTGTGTCCTTGCCCCTTCTGATATTTTTTATTTAGTTTCAAGAGGATATCTTGGACACCCTTTTCTTTCAGCTCCTTTTGGAATACAGTTTTTACTCAGCTGCGTCATGAGTGAATTGCATTGGTGTCCTTTGATTTCATGAACAGCATCATCCTTTGTGTTGTGACTCACTGTGTCAGTTCATCTCTCTGCTGCCAGCCTGTCCATTGGAGAATATTTCTTCCTTCTCCACTCCAATGAGTTGATCTCCCTCTCTGATTTTGTCTTTTTCTGCTTCTTTCTGGAATCCAGTGAGGGGATGCTGTCTGAATTTCATTGTTCCAGTACACAAAATTTCTCAAGCTTGTATCATGGAAATAATAAAAATCATATGCCATATTTGCTTATCAAAGTCAATCGTCAGTTGAACAACTTCTAAACCAAAATCCTTCCCCAAAGAGCAAATCTTTTAACTTGCTGTAGCTCAAGTTCCCACATTTGATGTCTCATATCACAGCTAACCCTGAACCAAACTGCCAAGGTTTGCAAATGGCTACACAGCCCAGCACTCCGGATGCCTGACTAGCTTGCAGAGATGAAGCTGATGACGCACAGATACCTGGCTGTGCCACGCTGAGTTGTTCTGCTTTGAAGATGTTTCCCCTGAACAGCTGAAATGTCCCTTGGAAAATAAAATAAGGTGTAAGTGGATTTTTTAATTCATGCACATTGAGCACTATCTTTCATTAGAACAAAACAAGAGTATTTCTTCTGGACAGAGGGCTGGTCTCACTTTGCCAAGGGAAGTGCAGGCCCAGCACACTGACAGCATCTCTTGACTATTCCAGCTTGGTTGGGAAAGAGATGGATAGACAAATGCATGGATAGATATGGCTGCTCCTGAAAACATCCCAAATAATTATGTACACCTTAGTGCAGCCATGTACAACCCATGGCCCTCAGACTACACGCAGCCCAACCCAGTCCATCCTGTGGCCACTCCTGACCTGCATAGGCTCTGACCCTCCAGGCAGCCTGGCCTGGCCCTAACCGTGCAGCCATTTCTCAGCAACAATCAAACATAGGTGTGCGATTGGCACTGTTTGGGCTGGAATCAGGACACAGGGAGCGCACAGTGCAGTGCCAACTCAAGTTACGGGAAAAAAGAATATGCATTTTGATACGTTTGCTAAACATATTCTTGTGGCCAGCAAAAAATACATAGCCATGCTTTCCATTTTGATAAAAGAATTTGAGTACAGGTTTCAAGACTGATGAAAAAATCATCACTTTTTTGGAATATTTGCAGCTCCATTTTCAGTCCACATAAACATGTTGCCCATGAATTTTCAAATGGAATATACAGAGTTGCAATCAGATACTCAACTAAAAATCTCATCATGTCTCTTTAGACTTCTAAAAACTATCACAACCATGCCTTTTTCATGTCATCACTTTCTGTCAGTGTGTACATTTGTGAACAACTATAGTCAAGGATGAAGCACAGGAAGAGTGAAATTTCATCAAAAATTTCTGACAAACACTTTGAGACCTCACTAAGAATGGCATCCACTGACATCAGTAAAGACTGATATGCTGGTTTCACAAAAACATGCTCAAATATCCCACTAGATTTATAGTTGTGTTGCTCTCTTTTTTAATGTTGTAATAAAAGGTTGTAGAAAGAAAAAGTTTTGTTACTTATATACAGTAATATGTATGTATATACAGTAATATGTGGCTGCACCAAAAGTATTGTCTCCTTTTTTATTATGTTGACTAACAACATCAAAAGATGGATGTTGGTGGTATGGCAGTAGAGGAAAAACGTTCCCACCAGTATTCCATTACACTTTGTTGCTGTGAGACAGATGGCAGCAGAGAGGCAGTCTGACAAAATGGTGTCTCACATGGAAGTGTCCATGAAGCAAAGGTGTGTCACTGAGTTCCTTCAAGTGGAAAAATGACACCCATTGACATACATTAACACTTGCTGAATGTTAATGGAGACCAAACTGTGCATGTGAGTACACTGAGATGGTGGGCATTTCAGCAGAGGCAACAGCAATGCGAAAGACAAGCCACATTCTGGATAGCCATGCACAGTTGCCACATTACAAAATGAAGAGCATCATGATCAGATCATGCACAAATGAGCTAATGGAGGTGACTATGTTGAAAAATAGTCTTTTGTAGCTGAGAATTTGCTCTCTCAGATAGCGTTATTGTACTCTTTTATCTGTTGCAGTGTCTATGGAAACAAATAGGAGGCATTAAATTCAGAGCAACCTATGTAAATCTCTGTTTCTTGTACTTTTATTTCTTATACAAAAATATCTTTCTTCTTCGAAACTCAGTCCCCATGCCCCATTAGTCATGGAACCGGTCCAAGCCGGCCTGTAAACCATTGACATCTGGTCACCATGGGACATTCTTAGAATGGCTTCACCGTGGCCTCCTGATGTCACCTCATAGCCCAGTGCTACAAGCCCTTGGAAAAGAGGGGCTGAGAACCCCAGTTGCTGAGCAAGAAACGACAGTGGCTTCACAGAGGTCGAGAGCTGAGTGCTGTTCTTTTTGCAAAGGAGGCAGAATGGATTGTTCTCCTCCAAAGAAGAGGTGGCTAATGGAGAGGCTCAACACCATCGAGCCAATGGAGGTGGACCTTCCTGAGAGCCAGGAGGAGCCCATGGAGGTGGACCCTCCTGAGAATGGTGAGGAGCCCATGGAGGTGGATCCACCTCCATCAGGGCAGAGCCACCACCAGCCCATCGCTCTCAGGAAGAGGCAGAAGAGAGCCAGACCCAGAGCCCACCCCTACTACTGGAGCGGCCTGAGGTCCGGTCCACCTCCCCGCAGATAGCCGCCTCGATGCCAGCCCTGATCCTCCCATCCTGTAAGCTTGCCATTATCTATCTGATACAGCCCCAGCTTTCAGACCTCTCCACAGGCTCACATTAGACATTCATTTCCTGGGCATTCTTCTTTTGACAGCCAGTGTTCCTGTGAACCCATCCTTCCCGTCCCCACCTCCCGTCCCTCCCCAAGTCCTCTCATCTCTTCTTCACCAAGAGGAAGAAGGAAGGGCAGGGACTCGCATCCTCTGAGCCACTGCACCGGGGCAACAGGAGAAGTCCGGGAGAGGGACCCGAGCTGCCTGGGGACGTCAGGAGGTGTCAAAGGTGCCACCGAGGGTGGCTGTTCCTGTGGAGAAGCAGAAGACTTTGGCTGTGACAGGAGGAAGACTGACGTTCAGCATGAAGGACTTTTTCAAGCTTGGACAGCAGAAGATTTCAAAAAATAGACAAAAATATTTAATATGAACAATTAAAAAACAAACAAACAAACAAAAAGACCTAAAGCCACAAAAATAACCAAAACAATAAATGTTCCTCTGTTTTTTTGGAACTAGAGAGTCTGTGTGTGGACTCCTGCGTCCTCTCCTGGTCTTCCCAGTACAGGAAAGACACTGCCACATGGGGTGAGGGCCCAGCCCAGGGCCATAGGGTGGGGAAGGGGCCAGGGCACCTGGCATCTCAGTGCAGGCTGAGAGAGCTGCCTTTGGTGAGCATTAAGGAAAAATGGCTATTGACCTAGACTTTCACTGGTTCAGCTCAGTTTTTCAATCCTGCTATTGTGAGCACCCTTTCTTGTGGGAAGAGCTCTGCAGTCTTTTGCACAGAAAAGTAAAATCCACCAGGAGAGTAGACGGTGCTGCAAAGCCTCTGGAGACTTGAGAGAAGCAACTGCCTTTTACATTGTAGGGAACTTTCAAAGAATATAAACTTATTTTGTCTTTATTATAACATATACACCCTAGTTTTCTATTTATTTTGACTCTACTTGTGAGCTGTGATTTCCTGATAATTCAAGTCAGGTATTTTTAGACCAATACTATGCAGTCAGAGAACACAACCACTGCCAATAATGTGAGTGTGGGTTCCACAGGACAACAATGTTCTTGAGAGGAGATTCTCCTTTTTATTAGCTCAGAAACAGAAATGAAGCCAATAGGGAGCACAGAACATTACAATCGCATCCGAGAGCACCGGTCAGTCAGTTACTTTCAAAATCTTTTTTCTTCCAATCTTCTTGTTTTGAGTTTTTGGTTGTTTTAATAGATAAAACTAGCTTCAAAGTTTGGAGGAACCATACCCTATCTGCTGCTGTTGTCCTTTTTCCCTTGATTCCTTTAGCAAGGGTTGATTTCTTGTAAGCTGAAGGGCATTGCTTTAACAGAGCAGAGATGCAATGAGCAGGGTGTCTGTACCCGATGTGAGGACCTATCCTGACCAGCCAGGTCAGTGCACCCCCTGCCCGATCACTATGCTTGGCCCCAGGGCCTGGCTGAGATCCTGCACTTCAGATTAAAATCTGCACCATAGAAGTTCTCTGAATTAAGGAAAAGCAAATGCTCAGCAGCAGGAATTGAAAGTAATTAAGAAATAAAACTACTTCTAACTCAGAAGAGAGCATGAGCACACTATTTTCAAGTTTAAGGCTGCATTAATGAGTACTTACTCGATACATCTATAATGCAACAAGCTCAACCATTACAGACACGTGCAATACACCGACACAGTCCTACAGGCAGTTGATGAAGTGTCTTCATCACAGTTTGTTGAGTGTATTGTCTAAGTTTCCATGATTTATTACTTCCTTGACTTTCCTTAGCGTTGGCAGAAACACTGACTCAATTCAAGCATTCTCAGAGCAGTGGCTGCTAATTGTGTGAGCTCTGTTTACCACTCGAGAGCTCCAGTTTTGACAAGTCTCTTGACCGCATGTTAATAATATGTATGATTAATTATCGTTATGGGCATTCGCAGAAACAAACTGGATAGGTAACACTTCAGAGCTATTCTTTCTTTCTGAACAAACAATAAACACAGTTGTGTACACTCTGCAAGGATAATGGGTGAGGAAAGAAGGTGCTGCTGGATGTATGTGGGGAAAAAACTGCTTCCCAGCAATCCCAGCATGAATCCCCAAGGGCTCTGGTGGGAACGATGAACAGCAGGCCAGAGGCACTGCTTCTTCTGTTACTGGATAAGCATGAACATCAAGCAGGCTGTTAGATCATCCAGGTGCCAGAAGTCATCATCATTTCACAAACAGGTGAGACACATGAGATGAGAGGAACTGTGGGTTCTGGTGGGCAAAAAGCTCAACACGAGCCAAGACTGTGTACTTACAGTCCAACTGCATCTTGGGCTGTGTAAAAACAGACCTGACCAACGGGGGAAGGGAAGTAATTGTCCCCTTCTACTCTTGTGAGGACCCATTTGGCGTACTATGCCCAGGTCTGGGGTCCCCAGCACAAGAAAGACATGGGCTGTTGGAGTGGTTCGAGAGGAGGGCCATGAAGATGGTCAGAGGGCTGGAACACCTCTCCTATGAAGAAAGGCTGTGGGAGCTGGTTCATCTTGGAGAAGAGAAGGCTCCAGGGAGACATCACTGAGGCCTTTCTGTATTTAAAAGGGACCTACAGGAAAGACGAGGAGGGACTCTTTATTGGGGAGTGTAGTGACAGGACAAGGGGTAATGGCTTCAAACTCAAAAGACAGGAGATTTAGATTAGATGTTAGGAAAAAATTATTTACTCAGAGTGTGGTGATACACTGTCAATGGCTGCACAGGGAAGCTGTGGATGTCCAGTCCCTGGAGGCATTCAAGGCCAGGTTGGATGGGGCCCTGGGCAGCCTGAGCTGGTGGGTGGCAACCCTGTCCATGGCAGGGGGGGTTGAAACTAGATGGTCTTTAAGGTCCCTTTAAACCTAAACTATGCTGTGATTCCACAATTCCATGTCCATGTCTTTCAGCTTGAGGTGAGCTTGTGGAGTGCCTAGTGTCACCCTTAGTGGAAAGACCTGCCCCTCTTGGCCCCTCTGGGCTTGCTGGTCCTGTCAGGAGCTGATGGAGAAGGAATTGGGGTTTGTCTGTGGGCTCAAAGGCAAGACCATCTGTCCATAGGATAGAACTAACATGTGCTGCTCCTCACAGATCTCTTCACTACGCATGCCATAGTCGTGTTAAATCATTACTAACTTGGAAAGCAAGCACATGACATGAATGATGGTTATTTGGCCACTGTCACATGGTCCATCCCTCCACAAGCTGACACTTCTCAGGGTAATGTGATTGGCATTACCAGCTCATTTTGAAGAGGAGTTGCTCTCAGCAGTGCATCTGGAAGCACCCCACGAAGTCAATCCAGCTCTTTCCATAAGTGCAGCCTGATGTAAATCCCAACTTTTCAAATGAACAAAATGAAGAAATATAGTAGTGTTTAAATGATTATGCTCAATGCCTCTGCTGCCATTAAAATAGATATGTATTCTTTCAAGAAATCCAAACATGGGAGCAAAATCACACAGTAGTGTGACGATTTGCGCTGGCAAACATGGGGTGTCACAGCCCCAGGGACACAACCCTTGTTGTGGGACATAAGAGAGTGCCTGGGACCTTCCTCATCCAGTCTCATCCCTGCTAGGCAAACCAGCTATCCTGCCAGTTTGACTTCCACTTTTTTGCATATAAGGATGCACTCCAGCCCTTGGGGAGACAGATGTGTCTGGAGTGGGGATACCCATGTTGGGGGCTGCTCATGAAGCCCCCCGTGAGTGGCACACAGTGGTGGAGACAGAGGCAGAAGGGTTGGTGACAAAAGGAAGGTGACTGGCAACCAACACATGTCCATGCAAAGCAGCTCTCCCTTCCTTGTAAAACATCAGATAACAGATACAATCAGAGCAGCTGCACCATGCAAAGGCCTTATAAAACAGCTAAAAGAAATACCAATGCAGGTTTAATTGCCCAATCAATTTAAATTGTGTTATCCTGCATAACTTCATTATTTCTGGAAAATTTGTCCCAAGCTGTTAGGCAGGGGGGGAGGTCTCTGTTAGCCTATGAATGTTTCCCTTGCAGGAGCAGCAGCTGCTGGACGGGCAGCCAGAATTGTTTCTGCAGCACAACTCCATCAGTACACTGAAGGCTCATGACATCCCCAGAGCAGAAAGCACTGAATGAAAAGTGCAAGGCCATCCCCATCGCCATTCCCCACTGAGGCACATGGCACGAGACTGACTGCAGGCTCGGAACAGGGCCTTCAACACACAGTGTTCCAGTGCCAGAAGCCATTTGCTGTCTAACCAGACCTGGATGGTGATGAGGGATAGCAATGGTGGGAGCACAAGGGCATGTTACGCACAGGCCCAGTGGCTGACAGTGAGGTTAACTGCTCTGCTCAGCATTAGCTTGTCGCACTCTAGAGGAGAGTGAACTTTGCTGTGTGTGGAAATAAAACATGGTAAGCTTCTGGAAAATAAAAGCTTGTTCCTTTAATCTATTTGAAAGCTTTGGTACATCAAAATCCTGTCAAGAAGAGGTATCTGATATAATTGGTGTGGACAGTCACAGAGGCCCTGATGGAGACCTTTGTCAAAGAGCAGTTCCTGAGAGGCTGCAAAGGGTCATGGGCAAGGGACGTGCCGGGAAGCACCACACCATGGGGGGGGAGCAATCAGGCATCCCTCTGCTGCCAGCCCCTCACAGCAGTGTGCCCAGCCCCACAGTGTGGAGCCACAGGCAGGCCTGAGGAGAGAAGGGCTGCAGGGTGCACCACCTGGGCCAGAGGAGGGGCCCAGAGGGGAAAGGTCGCAGAGGCATTCCAACAGGGACTCAGAGGGATTCCCTCATAGACACAAAAGGATTTCCATGTGGACATGTCCTCAATAGGTGGTGCTTGTGCAAACCAGGGGAGCCTAGATAGGCTGCCATCTTTTTAAAGGAAAACTCCATCTGGGGCCATGGGCAACTCACCACAGTCCTTCACTATGGGCTGCAAATATACCTGATATTACCAAGAAACCCTAAACAAATGAACAGTGTTAGATGAAGATCAGGACAGAAGAAAGTGGCAGACTGTTGTTCTCAGAAGCTCTGTTGGGAAGGGACAGGAGGTCCTCCGGAGTCCCTGGCTTTCCCCAGCTCCCACAGGACACATCGGAAGGGAGGGAGCCTTTCTGGGATAAGACAGAAAGAGGTTTAGAAATATCCTGTCTAAAATTGAAATTGTTTCAATTTCCTGACAAAGTGAGGAAAAAACAGCATCATGGAAGTATACAAAGTAACAACTGGCACAAAGAAGGTACATATAAGCACTCCTATTTACACTTTTCGCATAAAAAGAGAACAAAGGGACAGTCAATAAAGCCGAAGGGCGGCACTCTTACAGGGATAAGCGAAATGCTGTTGTTCTAATGCACTGTACATCATCACCCGGGGAACTCGCTGTTCTAAAATACCTCTGAAATCTCAGATGTAGAGAGTTTCCAGAGAGGGACAGGAATGTACCTGACAGGACATTTGCAGTTATCTTTGCTATTATGTGAGTTACATTAGCAGTGAGCAATAATATGAGTTTTTAAGAGAGAAATTCACATACAAACAAGAATAAATGAAGAGGGGCAAAGATCCCCATGGGCAGATTATTCCAAAAATTGCCTTCAAAGGAATGTCTTGTTCCTCCTTCCTCTGAAACACTTACATTGGCTGTCAGCATGCTCAGAGTCTGCAGAAGATGAACTATTTCTCCATATCCCCTCTGGCTGCTACTGCAGCAATGCTTGAATGCTGGCACTGCCTCCTGCCCAGCACGGCCTTCAGTCCCCACACATGGCCCTGCTGAGCGAGACAGGGATTTCCACCTTTCCTCCAGAAAGGTGCCTTGCTGGATCCCTGAAGCACTCTCCTTGAAGGTCAGAGAAGTTTTGGGGGTCTCTAGCTTCAGATTATCGCAAGCAGCAGCATCTGACATCCTGAATCCAGCTCCCCAGATTGGGGTGCACTGTGGAGGGTAGGGGAAAAGGCAGCTGCTCTGGTGGGTGCCGCATCCCTGCTTGCTTCACTCATCGTAGCCAAGGAACATTTCACATCCCCAGCCATATGTGCCTGAGAGAGGTAAAAATAATCTCGCCTTTTTTCACTGACATACAGCAATATCTCCCCTAGTCCTCATTGAAATGAACTGAAATTTATCTTGGTAACAATTCTGCCTAATGATGGGAACGCACATTATTACTGATACACACCAGCACACCTTTGGGAGTGATCCTACCTGGATAAATAGCAGTGAAGGTCAGCCCTGGGGAGGAGGGTGGGAAATAACTTGACAGTTCATCCCTGAACTTAAACAGAGCTGACAGTTGCAAAACTGAAAAACCTTCCCTTTCATAGCCTCGTTCACCTGGGGTAGATCGGAGCTGGGGCAAGAAACCCAGGCTTTTGATGGTGTTCACAATGCAAAAAAAAAAATGTCCCCTTGCTTAATCTCACAAACCTGTATGGTTTGTGTCTGTACAGACTCAACCCAGCACTCAAACTGTCCATCCCCCAGTTCACTGCCCATTCCCAAAGGGCAGCATCTAGCTTTAGCAGGTGACAAGGAAGACCAAGACTTCCCAGGATGGAGCAGGACAAGGACCATGATGCCCTGCTGGTCATATCACAGTGACCGTCATTGTGTCGGCTGTGTGACCCATAGGACACCCCACCCTCTGTGCCAGCTGCCCCCAGACATTCACGATGGCAGCTTCAATACCCCAGTTCAGTACCCTCAGGCTGGCTCTCACAGCTGTAGAGCAGATGCTCCATTACCTGGGGCTGAGTGTACCAGGAGGATATAAAGAGGCCTTGTGTTTTGTTGTTTCTTTTAAGACTTTATTTGTCTAACATGCTTGACCAAAAATTACAACAACAATCAAGTTATGCCAAAATGATTAAATAACCTTTAAGCTTTCATACCTCAAGTAGTTTAAATGATATTTTGAAGTAACAGCTGCTTTCATATCTTTTTCACATAAAAATACACAGTATTTTAAAGATACCTTAGGAAAAATTATTTTTAAGAGAATAGTTTATGGTCGACATAGAAATTTTGTTGAGGCCAATAAAAGGACCTCTTCCCTCCACTTTCAGCATTTTAGCATCTTAAGTGCCATGAGTGAATGTAAACATTTCAGACTTCTTTAACATACAGCCAATTTCCTGCCACGTTTGTTTCAAAATGCTCAAATTGTGACTAGATTAGACACTTTAACTGCATGCTATTGTTCATCTTCCCAGCGATGGTGGGAGTTCACATTAAGCTATGAATTTTAGTCTTTGCTGATTTAGGAGCTGATCTTGCAATTTCTACACCAATGGCTTTTACAAAAAGTAGACCCAGCTGAATTCAGTGGTGGACTGTTCTTGTGCTGTGAACTGTTCACTCCAGGAAACCCCTGCTCATTTTTATGGTTGTTTTTTGTTTGTTTGCCTGTTTCAGGAAAAAGCAGCAAATCAGTTTAGATCCCAAGTCACCCAGCTGCTCCAGCAAATGACAGCTCTACGGCTTGCCATGTTTCTTGTGGTGTCAGTGGGCCCACAGCACGTCAGTTCCTGGCTTCGAATTGCACAGCTTCCAGCATCCATTGGACGAGCATGCAGGAAACCCCCAAAATGCAATATTTCTGCCTGCCTCCCTTATGTGGCTGCTAGCCTGAGTTGGCAGAGCAGGAATTTTAATACAGATGCAGCCGCTACACAAGCTCACATTCATATCCATACATCAGGCAAAAAGTAACCCATACTACCATCCACTGTGTGCAAATAGGAGCTATGCACAGAGCTGAAAACAATCTGGTATTGATAGTGCGATGAGTTGCCTAATTTGTGTGAACAAGATTAATATGTAAATGCAGTCAGCCCCAAACACAGAACGTCAACATTCAGGTTTCAGAAGTTAAATGATCTCCATCTAGGCAGAAAAGCTGCTCTGAGCATGCAGATGTAAGTTCAAAGCAGAAACTCATTTATTTCTTGCAGGACACATTTGAAGCAAGTATTTTTGCAAGTTTGTAGACAACTCTCTAGCTTCTGCCCAGGACTGCAAGGAAATCCCAGCAGACTCAACACCTCTGCTAACCTGCAGGAAAGCTGCACAGGTAGGATCGGTGCTAGCCATCCCCAGCAGCTCCTGTGACACCCCCTGCTTTGCCTGGATGCATCTACACACAGCACAAGAGAGAGATTTCAGCTGGGTTTATGGTTTTGTCTTGGGCTTCCCTCAACAGTGCCCATGAATGGGTACATGGCCATGACAGGTTTTGTGAGGCAACCTCTGCTCTGTACCCACTGGCATGTACTCATCACTCACTGCACTTGCGCTACTACATAGCTATCCAAAAACGAATGCCCAAACCCCACCTCTGGATGACTCCTCCTTGAGGTCCATAAAGTTTCCCAAAGGACAAAATGATCACAATGACATTTAGTCACAGCTGACGTGGGCCAAATTCAAACCAGAAATCTCACTATTGGCTGCATATACCAGCAACAAGTTTTAAACAAATAGTCCCAGTGGCTTTTATTTAAAATTTCAATTCTGAACACTGGGTTGCTGGGTGTTGGGTTTGGGATTTTTTTTTTGCTTTTTATAGACAATCACACATTGCCTCACCATATGAAAACACAGTTATACCCCTTCTTCATTTTTTTTAAGGGAAATGTCATCTTTTTTTTTCTTTTTTTTTTTTTTTTATTTTTTCCACAGGCGAGGCCAGGTTACAAATTCCTGAGTTTATACTGCACTTAACACAGTCTCCCTTCTCCCTTCTTGGATTTTGAGCTGTTTACAGCATGCCGGCAATATGCATCCTTTCCCTTAATGTCAGATGTAGCAGACTTCATTTCAGTACAGTGAATTAAGACCTCTATTGCATTGGTTTGGAATAGATGCAAGGACTCAAGACCTGGAAGGCTTGAAATAATAGCTTTCCTCCTGTGGCTGGTCATTCATGTAGCATCTTTTGTGTTTCCTGTGTTAAGGGAAAACATCTTCTTTAACATCACTTTTATCAAGGGCTCAATGGGAAACATCTGAAATGAGGAAATCCTAGTCTAAACTCTTATGCTTAAACTGCAAACTTTCTTGAAGAAACACTCCCCTGAAAGACATTGTTCTTTTAGTTAGTCCAATATAACGTATGGTATGTACAAAAGTCCCTACTTGAGAGAGAGAGAGAGATGTATAAGTATATATATGTGGAATGCATTCACTTTTCTGTGTTCACAAACATTTTAATGGTGATATGTCTTTAATCTGTTTCTGGCACCAAAATGTCTTTGTTCATCATCCATTTTTGTCACTCAGATTTATCTGTGAAGAGCTAGCAGGAAAAGGAGAAGAAGGACTTTTCTTGTTGTTCCCTATTGGGATTCTCAGTCAGCAATATAAAGTTGCTAATGTGTTGGGCACACCATGAAACCCTTTATTATAATCATGTATTCCTAGGAGTAGGTAAGTCAATAACTATAGGTGGATTTAGTGGCTGGTAATTCACAGTGCACACAGATGCATTCACGTAGGTTGTAGTTCCATCAGCCATGACACCATAACCTATGAAGAAAAAAGAGCTCTAATTATTATTATTATTAGCTCTTTAAATCATTTTTATTATTTACCTTCATCACATAACTATGATGAATGGCACATTTATTACTCAGAAGATATTTAAAATTTACCTTAATGCAAAATTGAAAGTCTCTTGGATGAATATCATCTTTGTTCTACAGTAGAACATTCTGCCATATTGCATAAGAAAACGAAAACTGACCCTCACTAGATAGAGGCTATCATCTCTGGCAGCCTGCTCCCCAAACCTCCTTATAAGCACTGGTATTTCTCTTTGAAAAGCTTTTTTCTTCAAACCTTACCAGTTTTAGAAGGGATAGGAAGACAGAGCTTAGACAGTTTCAGCACTAAAAAAAAAGACATGCTTCATTTAGATTTGCAGTCATCCATGCACCAAAATTTGGGCAATTTTTCTTCTTCTGCCTTTTTTCTCCATGCTATGTTGTACATATTTTAAGCAACTGATGGAGAAAGAGGATGATGTGACTGAGGGGAGGATGTATGCATATACACATGGTTGGGATTGGTCTCTGTAGGAACCTCTTCCCGTGTGTTTGATCTCGATGACTAATTTCAATCAAATCTGATGGAAAGATTGTAAAATGCCAGCCCAGGAAGAGAAAAATGACTTCATTAATACATTCTCTGACAGACAAGGTGAATTCCTACCCCAGACACTGTAACATTTCCATAGGAGAAAACACCTCCAGAATGTCTCACCAGTAGGGAAAAAGTTTTAACTACATCTCATGTCTGACTAGGCATTCAAGACGCTCTCAGAGCTAAATCTGCAGGAAATCAAACTTCCAGTTCTTAAGCTCGCAGAAATACAGTGAAATGCTTTTTGAAAGGCTGAAGAAAAAGCCCTCTGACTGAAAATTAAACACACTCTTCGCTGTCAAAAATTTTTTCATGAATGTCTAGGAGAAAGCATAAGCTTGATAACACTAAAACTAAAAGCTTCATTTTGGAAACTTTCATTGAACTAAATGCAAGTATTATGATCAATATCATGAAATGCACTCACAAGCTGAAACGTGATTTTGGGAAAATCATCCAGTGGAAGGCTTTTGTACTGACACTCAATCTCACTGTTAATAAGGTTAACAGTGAAACATATTCACTGCTATGAGGGCTGCTCCTGTTTTATTATGTTGGCACACAATGTTGGAGGCGGATGTTGGTGCTATGGCAGTAGAGGCTGAACCTTCCCAACAATATTCCATTTTATTTTGTTGCCATGTGACAGATGGCAGCAGAGGGGCAGTCTGACAAAATGGCGTCTGACACGGAAGTGTGCATGAAGCAGAAGGGTGTCACTGAATTCCTCCATGTGGGAAAAATGGTACCCACTGACATTCATTAACACTTCCTGGACGTTTATGGAGACTGAACAGTGGATGTGAGCACAGTGAGGCAGTGGGTGGTGCATTTCAGCAGTGGTGACAGTGATGTGAAAGACAAACCACATTCCAGATGGCCATGAAGATTTTTATGAGCGCAGCATTCAAGCTCTTGTTCATTGCTGGCCAAAATGCATAGCTAATGGTGGTGACTATGTTAGAAAATACTGTCTTGTAGCTGAGAATTATGTGCTCTATCACATAATGTTACTGTGCTCTTTGTATCAGTTTTAGTTTCCATGGAAATAAATAGGAGACATTACTTTCGGAGCGACCTGCATGCACTGAGTTAAAACTATTGCTCTCCTAGGTACCTAGGATCCTAGTTTTTTCTGAAAGCAATTTCATGTTGGTTGGACTAGATGATCTTGTAGGTCCTTTCCAACCTTGTGATTCTATGATTCTATGTCTTACAGAAGCTTTGTTAATTGTAGCATTTACAAACAAAGATCCAGTAGCCAGAGAGCTTTCTTTTTTGTTCCTTAAAATACCCTGAAAAATGCAGGGCCTTCTGGACTCCCCATGGAAAAAACACATTATAATTAGGGTGTAGGGAGGGAAGAAAACTCTGTCAGGTTCCTGTCACAGACATTTCTTTACATCATGTGCTGTTTGCCACAGAACAATTGTCCTGTGTAAAACACAAGCTGCACCAAGGACAGTCCGCATTGCTGCTGGGACTTTCTGTCTCCTCAGCTACACATTTGGAGTGAACAAAATAAGCTTGCTAATACATTCTTTATGCTGGAAGATTCATCACACTACAGTTTTCTCTCTTTCCTTACTGCCAGCAGAGTTTCCTTGGGCTTGACCTCCACCAAGCACTGGCTGTAATTGGCAAAGCAGTATTTCAGCTGGAGCCCCTGCCAGGCTTCTCATCACCACCATGTCAATCAGCAGCAAGGCCATGTGTAGAGGTATTTTTTGGCAGAGACAGCTGTGCGGAGGGGGAATAGGGAAGAAACATTTCTTCTAAGCATCTCTTCCTCCCGGATGCTTAGTAAATGACTGCTGCAGATGTAGCTATGCTCAGTCAGGGGAGGAACTCATCTGTTCAAATCATGCATTCTCTCTACAAAGAGCAGCTTCGTTTGCACAGCCTGTCTGCAGTGGGAATTCTCCTCTGCAGAGAGTTGCCATCCCACTGCAGAACAGGCTATGCAGCTCCCCATTTGTTTTCTCTAAATTATGGTAGTTAACGAGAAGAGTACCTTGTTTCTGTGTTCTGATACCTCCTGTGCCAACTTATTAATTCACATGATTTACCATTCTGTGGAGGTGCCACTCATTTCACTTGGGAGCCAAAGTTGGGCTTGGTCTTAGCAGATGTGATTTTGTTTACCTGCCTGAAGCTTCCTGGCTCACTAACTGTTTGCCTATCTCCCCTGCAACTCACTTGGCCTACCGTTTCTGAAAAGACAATGAGTTTGAATTGTATTCACCAGCTCTCTTGTACAGATTCTCAAAGCCTGCTGTAACAGCAAGATGTTAGGAAAAAATATTGCGTATGCACTGCTTGTTTGCTGTGTACTTTTAACAACAATTTGGGCATTAACTGTGCGTTAACAGGTCACCACAGATGAGAAAAGAGAGAATGAACTTCATTCCTGCCTTCTAAAATAATGATCTCAATGTCTTCTCTGTCAATTTTACAGCAGCACACATCTAACCACTCTTAACCTAGCAGGGTCAAGACTCCAAGCAGAAAGTCCAAGTGGGATTTTTTGTGAAAGGCAACAATTCTTCACAAAAGCAGAAGTATCCCAGTGCCAGCTACTCCAGTTTTTCCATTTGTTCATTCCTACACTGCTGAAACCCACAGATATCCTACACTGAAGTCCAGAGCAATCTCAGAAGCAGAAAACTGGCAGTTGTGGAGCACCTTTTCCTGCCAATCAGTTAACACTGCCAAGAGCTAAGTAGCTACTAATACATGCTTACATGCTGATGGGCACGTTTCTGCAAAGCCCAATGGTTTCTTTTGGTGGGGGCATGCTTGAAAACTTACTGCCACTGTACGTGTACTGGACAGACTCCTCTGTAGCAGAGGGCATCTACCATACCCTTTACCTGGAGACAAACTCCTGCTGTTCCTGAATTCAGCAGCACACATTTGTTAACATTTACTGACTTTGTGAAGAGAACTTATTTTTTCCAATTAAAAATCAGTCAAGAGAAATGCAGTGTTTTGTCCGGCTACAAAATATTTCCCCTGCCAAAGCACACAAATACATGAATAAGCATCTTGTACTTCTACACAAGTCAGTGGCTCTTCATTTTAAATTCATATAGGCACTGATGGGGAGAGACAACTTTTATTGTCCAATCTTAAAGAATAGGCTTCTGAAGTACCCCCTAAAGAACTCATCCATTTTTAAAACACAGAAACAGAGACACAAAGAACTTGCATGAATTACCTTAAGTCACAGAGCGTCGGAAGAGGAAAATACAATCTATCGATCTTAATATTTAGTCCCTTTCTGCAACTACCGTACTCCTGTTGTATTAAAACTCACAGTAAACCTCACTGTGAAGGAGGCATCACTCTATTTTATAGATGAAGAAACTAAAAGAGAAGCTGAAGTACAAATATTGAAATGTGAGTATCAGCCAATTTCATCCGAATATTTGCAGCTAAATAAGTATCTGAATTCCAAAAGTGCTAATTCAGACATTCAAGTTTAAAAATACTGGTTAAAACAGACAAGTTCTGTGCTTGTGGGTTTTAAGTACATACAGAAAGAAATGTTTTCTGACCTTCATGGATATGTCCAAACACATGAAGCCTTGGCTGTATTCGTCTCTGGACTGTGTTCAGCAGCTCTACACATCCTACCCGTTGCATTTTCTTAGGTACCCAGTCTAGAAAACCTTCAAAAAAGAAAGGAAAGCTTTAAAAGAAGATGGATTATTTGCAAAGCTGTACTGCTGTAGTATTCAAAAACATTTCTGAGATTTAATGTCTCATGGCCTCTCATAAGTAGTCAGAAGAACCGACGTGGAAAAAAATGGTGTTTGCTTTGGTAAGTAGAAGAGGAAAGAAGGAAACGTAAAAGCTCATCTGAAGAAACAGGACTACGATAACTCTTGCCAATAACTTTTCAAGGGAAAAAATCACTGTGATTAAAGCATTTTTGCATTGCCATTAGCAGGAAAACTCAGTGCTTTATCCATTCTTCTTTCTTTAAGAAACTGATGATTAAAGAGCTGCATATCCAAAGTGAGTCTCTAAAGTTAAACACCTAAATCAACACTTAGCTGTTTAAATCCAGCCCTGGGATGTAGTTATTGAAATGGATCACTTCAACCAATGTAATGAATTTGTGTGACTAATGATAAAACTACACTGTTTTCACATTGACTCTTACAATAGTGGAACTGAGGTGAGGAACCCAGAGCATATCTAAGAGCATCCTCCAGTAGAATCGGTTTAAGGGCTTCAGACAGCAAAAGAAACTTAGCCTTTGTGCAGTAGATACGTTTGTAAGTGCTGTATTTACTCCCATAGATCTGTATAAAAACGCACTTTTTACAAAACAAAATGAGACAAAAATGTACACCAACTTGCTTCTACGTCCATAAACTTGTTGCTTGCTGCCAGCTGAAGTGTGTTGCTTCCTTCGCAGCTGCATAAGAAGGATGTTATTGTGTTAGAGGCTTTGGAAGAAACCCTCTTGCTTCCTTTCCATTGTTCAGACATTTTTGATCAGGCTCAAATTTGGAGACGTAAAAGATACCATTGTTCTGTTTTTCTTTATTTGATCTGGTACTCTCACTGCGTGCCTGTCATAGCTCTGCATCTCTGACTTAGACTGCTGCTGCAACAGCAGGGATACATTGTGCTTTTGAGAAAACTGTTGTCAGTCAGAGAGGTGCAGAGTCTGGACCTGGTTTTCATATGTTTACTTTTGAGGTGCAATCAAGCATGGCTAAGTAGTATCTAACCAGCTGGCTTAAAAGGCCAGAAGTGTGGTATTCAAGCTTTTGGAAAAGCTTTCAGCTTTACTGGAGCTTCAGAGGAGGTTCACACATTGAAAAATACCTCTTCAGATGCCAGTACCTGAAAACTGAGCTCAGTGGGTTTTATCAAAATGATAGAAATTTGCCCAGCTATCACAGTCGTGAACTAGGTGTCACGTAGTGGACGCTGGCTCCTAATTTATTCAGTTATCTCTGAAGATGCTGCTTAGCTGCCAATGATGGGATGTACAAAGAGAAAGCCAGCTGAATTACAGACAGAGCAGGTCAATGCACCCAACACACTTCAAAATTCACTGTAGGAAATAACAACTATTTAAGATGTCGCAGTGAAACCAGCAGTTCCTCGGGAATTCAGTTCACGTTTTTTTTTTTTTTCAGAGGAAACACGTTATAAGTTTGGGCTTTGTTACTGCAACGATTTGAAACAGTTAATTGTCAGAATGTCTGTGGTGAACATAAAGGGAAAAGTATTTCCACTTCAAAAACTTCACAAACAAAAATCCATAAAATTAACTTCTCCATAAAATTAAGCATTATTTATGTTGAACATGTTTTTGTTTACATGCATTATCACCCTTCTGAAGCTTTCCCATATGTTAGCAGCTTATTATGTACACCTGACTACACAAACTAAGAATAATTGATTACACCTAGCTAACAATTAGAGATCATCTTAGGGTTTTTTTAATGTTTGGTTACTTTAAACAGGTTTCTGCAGCTGTCAGGAAAGTATAAATCTTTGTCACAGACAATCAAGCTGACAGCTAAAAATGAAGACTTAAGGGTGAAATTAAATTAAAAACAAACAAAAGAAGTGAACTTTTGAAGAGGAAAGAATCATAAATGAAGATCCTTGGGAGTCAGAGAAAGGACTTTCAAAGTTACACTGCACATAAAGCTAACAAAAATATGCTGATTTAGAAATCAGCATTAGCACTTGTAAAATACCATATTTTATAAGCTCTGAAAAAAGGATTATCTTTTTGTTAGAAACAAAGAAGTTCATAAACTCTGAATGTCGCTTCTGCCTCTAAATCATGTGGGCAAATTTAAATCTATCTAATAATGTAGTATTAATTAGTTTAGGAGGATGCATGCTTTTTGGAAGTGAGGGAATACGAAAGCAGCAGAGAAGATGAATAACAGACAGAATTTAGGCAACCGTGCTGGGGAAAAAAAACCAATAACTGAATTTGCAAGAGCACTGATTGCTTTATATGATCATTAGGAACAGCTCTGATCTTGCTATCTGAGATCAGAACAATAGTAATCAGCTTTCTGGTTAAAATAATTAGCTTGGAGGGTCAAGGAAAATCCTGTCTCTCATACTGTCTGTGGACAGAGCTACACATTAAGGAGGTTCTGTAAGTTGGGCAGAGTGCTAATTTCAAAAGAAATTAGCAGCAAGCATCATGTATTTGTTGCCATGAGTGTTAGGGACACCAACAGCTGATGCTCTCAGGCAGAGCGTTCTGTGCTAGGAATGTATCAATATGAAAAATACAAAGATATGTGAACTTAAAAAAAGTAAAATCCTTGGAGGATAGCTCAAGCTTATTACTATTATTAACAATAATAATATTAACAAAAACAAGTGACTAAATTAGCACAGCGCCTGAAACTGAATGGTGTGAAACTTGGTCTCTACCTTCAGACAATGGATTTCTAACAGGGATACAGTGATATTAGGAAGAGCTGAAGGCTCTTTAAAAACAGCTTTTAAAGTGCTGACATTCCTGAAGAAATTTTAAAAGCATATGACTTATGAACAACACAGTGTCAAAGATCCACTGTTACAATGCAAGCCTTGGATCTCCATAGTGATTATCTCCATTACTAATCATTTGGAGAAGATATATCAAGGCCTAAACAACTCGTTTCTGCCATCCACTTTTATGATGCCGGTCCAGGTTACAAGCAGTCTGTGACATGGCATGAGACTCCAGTTTGGTAGAGCAGCAGCAGACAGGCCTGCTCTGTGAGAAACTGAGCTTGCAAAGCAGCTCTTTCACCAGGATTAGCGAGCAGTGGAATGCAAACGTGTCTTTCTATAGGAAACAACAAAACACAAACCCTTTGGACACTTTCACCTTCAGATTTTGAAAAAGAAGGAGAAAGGGTGGAAGACAAGAGGATTTTAGCTTCAGGAAATAGAGGACTGAAGGGAATCTAAGGGTTTAAAGGAACCAACTGCCTTCATCTTACACAAAGCACTCCTCTGCAAGAGGCAGCAAAACATTTCAGTCCGTGCTTCACATCTATGTCCAGTTATTAAATTAGTGAGAGCTGAATAAATACTAGCATTAGACATAGCTTGCTATCTGTTAGATTTGTTGACAAATGTGTCAAAAAACAAAGCCTTTACTGTATCAGGACAAGTTTCTTTGATAATTTAATTTCAATAACACAGATCATTTCACTATTATCTGAGAAGGTAAAAAATCTCTCCCGTCTTGCATTGTATCATTAACGTGTTTATAACTTGTAAAACACAAATGCAAAACTTTCTTGCAGGCCTGTTAGTGTTACTGTATTGTAATAAAAATCTGCAATTCACCCTATCCAAAGATAGGCCAGTTACCGCAGCATTTGAGTTTGTGAGGTGGGAGATAAATCAAGTCAGCATGGAAATCCATGGTTGATAGGGGGAATGCTGGTGCAGGTGAGGGAGAATTATGGTGTTACGAAATATTGCTCTCCAAGACTGCTCCATGCTTCAAGTCAACTGATTTCACCAGTGGCACAGTGGGCAGATGCACAGGAAAACTGGGCCTCGCTTATTTATAAAGCTCATTAAGACCCTATTTATTAAGACTTTATTTTTGTAGCCATTATTTAATTCCCTACCATTGGTTATAAATAATCACAAAACATAAACCTGAGCTGGAGTCCTGGTGCTGCTGACATCAGTAAGGATGTTACTTTTGACTTTCATAAGGCAGGTTTCCACTCTTTGTCTAAGGACAGCCAACAGTTACTGTATAATCATTTGAAATTCACAGCTAACAGCACTGATATTTTCTTACCGAGAGGTGGTCCATGTGTTATAAGAATATCTATCCCATCTGGAATAAGGTTCCACTTCTCTAATAGTGCTTGGCCTCGTGGAAGATTAAAGCCCCAGCCATAAAACCAAGGTTGCCTGCCAAGAGAGGAGGAGAATGTCTTCAGTGCTACTTCCATGTATGGTTACCTAATTAAAATACGGAGATTAACTTCCTATTAGCATGGAATTTGGAAACACAAATAGAATTCTTTTTTTTGTGTGTGTGTGTGTACAGTGAAACTCTCTTTCTGTACAACCAAGGTTATATAACTATGTGGAATATCCACGTAGCCCTTAACAGATTCAATGGCAATATACAGTACAATGCTCACAGCATTATTCTAACCAGGTATACAGTAACTCTTACAACAGCTGAGTACCAAGACCCCCACCTGTGGATTAGCATGCCAGACTCTCATGGTATCTAGAAGCACACCTGACTCAGACAGCTAGGTGTGGTAAGTGTTCTGCATTCACTCCCATCACGTTTGAGCTGTAGCCCACCATCATTTGAGCAGGGTCAGAACATGGCACAACCACAAATCCTACTCAGAAGAGAGTAGGAGACATCACCTATGCTGTTCCGTTTCTCCAGTTGGAAGCATCACATCAGAACAACACTGCTACTTTTCTTACATATAATTTTCTTTTGTTTTCTGGTATGTCGAGTGGCTTTTAAGATGTTACCTATTCAGGATTTCTTATCATATGGGCATTTACTCTTTCTAAAATGTAGTCAGAGAGCAGCTCATCATGGAGCAGTGGGACTGTAACACTTCCAGTCAGAACACAATTTAGCTGTACCTTGCTGTCCCATTGATTAAAAAACTGTATTTCATAGCAATTATATCACAGTGGTAAATTATGTCTTGCTGGCTATATTCTAATTCTAGGCCATAAAATTGAAGGGTTAGTTTTAGGCTAGAGTTTTTAAATAATTTTTTGACTGACATGTTCTGGCCATATCCATATTTGGAGAACAACAAACAGACTGCTGTGATTTAATAAGGTTTATGATAATTGCAGCCTTAGTGTTTATAAATACATACACATAAACCAGAGCTCCCTTTGAGATGTTACTTTGTTGAAGAAAGCTTTACACTCCCTCGCTGCATCAAAAGACAGAAAGAAATCTTTTAAACAAATTCTCTGAACTATACTTTACATCATGTATGGCAAAGACAAAAGAAAATGCCCATGAAGCTATTATTCATCCTGTTCCATTACTGATGCTTGACTAACATTTCAAAAATTAGCACGTCTGCAATCTTCATGATGATATATTTTCCTCTTTTCATTTTGGAAAGCTGCAAAGCACATGCCTATTGAAAACAGCTTAAAATCTAGAGCTTGCTAGAATATAAAGCGATGTGGCTTACCAACAGGAAGAAAAGAAAATTCTAGTAAAAGGAAAAGCAGAAAGGGGCTTTTCCATTCTTCCTTCTACAGACAAAAAAAGCCTCAGCTTTTCTAGAGAGGTGACCGAAGGCCGTGGGTGCCCACGGCTAGGAGAGAGCTCACCTTCCAGCTCCTCATCACACAGCATCCTGGATAGCCAGGTGTTCCAGGGAGAAAAAAAAGAAAGAAGGAAAAAAAGAAAGAAGGAAAAAAAGAAAAAAAAAAAAAAAAAGGTGAAACTTAGTACATCTGCCACTGGGACCAGAAGCACATCTCACCCTCTGGAACTTGCAACAAGGGAGGTGAAGCTGTGTGAAGAAGAAATGCTAAGAGCAGCACCAATGGAGCAGAAATGCTGTTCTGAGCCAGGTGGCTCAGACCAGGACACCTGCCTTCTGCAGATACCCACACAATTCAAACCCCACATTTCTGGTTAGCTGTTCAGCTTCCAGCACTGTGTCCTCCTAGCAGGAACACAAACTGGTCCATAGAACATGACTTCTCTCTTCCTACTGCTGCGGTGATCACTCGCGGTCTGTTCACTGCCTTATTTTGCAGTAAGTAACTTTGGCATGCAACACTGTCACACAAACCAAATCCAGGCCTGGGAAGACCAACCCTTATGTTCAGCTCACCACTGACAGAATGGGAGTGTTTTTGTCTCACAGAAATGCTGTTAAAATAAAGAAACTGGAGCCTGCGAGGTGCTCAGATGTCCCAGAAGTGGAAGGCTTCATAAAAATACAGAGAGGTTTTTTCCAAACTCCCCATCCCTGCCTTGGGATCACACTTCAAGCCTTTCCTGACAAGCAGCTTCCTTCACTAAGATGAACATACTCGACTATTTGGCAAACTATTAAGGCCTAGAGCAAGTTTTCCAGGGGCAAAATCTCACTGACAGAAAACACTCGCAAGGGCAATCAAGAGGCAAGCACGGCGTCAGTCAGCACAGTTGATCCTGCTTCAGCCTTCAATCACTGCTGAGACACAGTGACTGCAGCCCCCTGCTCCCACCCATGGCCCAGGACAACACAGTCCCCACGTCCCCAAGGGATGCGGGGTCAGGATGCATCCCACAGCCTGTGGCCTGCTGGGCACAGAGGAACTGGCTGCTCCCCTGTAAAGAACCCAAGGAGAAAGATCAATATTTGCCAAAGAAGAGAAGGTCAACAACCTCCAGAATCGTTATTTTAAGCACACAATGAAGCATTTATAAAGAGAAATAATCGTGACCGTCACAGGTCGCGTCAACACAATTTAATCCCGCTGAAATCCAAACGACTACGAACAGCACCATGCAGACGTGAGGGCCTCAACCTGTCCCTCCTAGGCCCAGCCTGTACGTCGCGGCTTGTTAAGAGCCCGTTTCCCCTTATGAATAGGCATGATCTGCTTATTAAGATCCGCAGCACTTTCCCCATCCCTGCCTCCCTTTGTGCCGGCAGCGCGCCCACCCGAGCTGCAGGGCCGTAAGTTATGCATGCTGGAGCTGTTCTTTTGTGAAGGGAAAATGTTCGAATTCGCCTGATTTGCCATTACACTGTCTTTTGTGACAATCCCGAGATCGAAAGAAATGGCTGAAGTGTTTCGGGCAAAAATCTGGAGTCCCAGGAAGGATTCAAGTGGAGGATAGTAGAGAGTGCTTTATTTAAGAGAAGGAAGAAAAATCATGCACTTCAGTGCCCCCACCCCCAAAGCCGAACCATCTATATACGCACACGAGGATTTCATAAACCCCCAGGTCCCCTCTTCTGACAATTTACTGCAGAACAGCTATCAAAGTTTCAGAGTAGGAACAAAAAATCTTCTCAAATACCTACTAACAAGTCTGTGACCTGGATGTCATGCAAAGACAACTTGGTCTAAGATTTCCATTTACGATGGAACCTGAAAGCAAAGTTGAAGTCTTAGTATCAAACACAGAATTTCCAGATCCCCTTATTAGTACTTACTGATGAAAAGTATAATGTTTTTATAATTATTTTTCAATAATAGTTCACATTTCGTAAAGAAAATGCTATACTGTACCTTATCGAAGAGAAAACTTCCTATTCTCAAAAACAACCACCAACAAAAACATATTTGGAAATTAAAGGCATACATCATGAATGTCATTCACCTCTGAAGTGAAGTGCTCATGTGTAGAAATGTACTTTGATTTAGGTCTTATCTTCTTAAACGGAACAGTTGCAGTCTCTCCATTTCCTACTGAAATTCAACGGCATTATTATTATGATAAAAATAATAATTGTCTATACATAAGACTCTTGGGGGAAAATATATTGGAAGTGGATTTGTTTACAGCACAATTAACCTTACGTTAAAAACATATGAACAAGTTTTACAGGTCAAATAATCCACCATACAAAAAGGGCTGAATTATCAGAATTTGTGCTAGCAGTCGGATGTTGCTTTATGTACTGAATTTCTATCTTTCTGTTCTAAAGTAACCATTGGAATAATTTTCTTACAGAATGATAGTTGCTATGACAACCATAGCAAATTTTCCTTTTCTGAAACAGATGTCTCATTTAGTTGAAAATTAGAATGTGAAAAACCCATGGGAAAAATTAATTCAAACTTTAACAGAACACTGACTACAATGTAATCTCTTATAGGTTAACCCCTTAACATCTTCCTGCACTCTTATAGTAACCTTCTCATAAATACTAATTAAACCAATTTAACCTCCTATGAATGACCTTCTTAGCTATCATTAGCACTTTAGTTGTCTTTGAAAGGAGCGATTCTGTTACAATAATAACTGAAAAAAAGTCATATAAAAAAAAAGTGGTCAAACATATTACCATCTTAATTATTTATTAGTTTTCCTTCTTTTATTCAGCTACTACTGGAAGGAGCTACTGTGTAGTCCAAGAATTCTTTTGTCATTTAAATGGGGCATAACTAGTTTTACATGTGATTTACTGTAAAGGGCAGTGATGCACTACGAAGACTTGACCTGTAATTTATGTGAACATTGAAGGATTTCAATTTTCAAACCACTGGTATACATCTCAATCTGCTCATCAGACATACAAGGGAATACAAAACAGGATACTTGACTGGCAAAAGAACTATCTATGTACATGTATTTTTCTACTGCATGCAACGAGATGGTAAATCTCCATTACCTTGATTCCACTTAAATGTTTTAACTTAAAGATTTTTTCCTTTCTCTACATGGTACTCAGTCATCAGCTACAAATGACCACGGAAAGCAGCCAGTGGGCAATTAAAAAAAATACTCAAAGCACTGCATCACCCTTAGTGCCTGCAGAGTGCCAGCCACCAAAAGAACTTCAGGGCTGCAAGATTTACAGCAGCAGCTCCAGCTAGGCTGTCCGGTTGCTTAAGACAAATCCTACCACCAGTAGGCACGCAATTACTCTTGTTGACTTCAAGGGAAAACTCCCTTACAGAGTCCAAAATCCACAGAGAGCTATGGGTGGCAACAGACTCAATAGCCATTAGCATATCAAAGGGAGCAGTGGGCAACATCTTGTGTACACCTGAATAGCAAAAAATACATAACTAGAACACAATCATTATAGATCCTCATTTTTGTAAAGCTTCCTACAGACAGCCTTTTTGCAGCTGAAAGGCAAATTCCCTAACTAGATTTCCCTTGCTTATAAAATAAATTTCAATGGTTCATGAACACATGCAACTTGTTTCAGCCTTTTCTCCACAATGGTTGTTCTTCTTGTAGGAAAATAAGCAGATAGTGGCCAGTGCCTGTAAAGAAGCCCAGTGGGAAAAGAAAGGACCAAATCCTCTCATCTTTGCTCCCTCATTGCAATTGTACAGCCACACATAAACTAAATCTTTCCTGCTCTTGATTTAACCTGTTATTGCTCACTACAGTTCTGAGAACAGGGATATACAGTAATGTCTACACCATACACCTTCCTTATCTGTTTGTAGTTCACATCCTTCATATTTGCACATTCACCATCACTGCATTAGTTGAATTTAACCAATCTCTTTAACTGTCTATTTAGCCTTTCCTCAGTTAAGTATCCAGTTCAATATTTTGGCGGCTTTTCACTCTGTTTTCTCTCCACATAAGAATTCAAAAAAGCTCACCTTTTTTTTGTGTGTGTGTACATGTGCATGTGTTTGGCACCAGTTGCTTCTACAACTAAAGGAGTTGTGAAGTAGCACTGTTCTGTCTTTTTTTTTCTTTTTTCTCTTGCATGCAAGAGGACTATTCAAATCAGGCAGGAACCAAAGGAGCAATCGGACCACTGGTGCTGGCAGGGACAAGCAAGGCATTTTTGTTTGTAGGCTCTCAACAAGCGTTCACCATCTTGGCATCTGCTACATTAAAAGTATAACTGAGATGTGAAAAAAAATGGATTTCAGAAGTTAGGAGGAAACTCGCATCATGACCAGCTTTCATGTGAAAGCGACAAGGGCAGTACATTTTCAGAGAAGAGGTATGAGAGCAGTGTATGGAAAGGATTAAATTATGAAAAAAAAAAAAAAGAAACTTAAGATTCACCTATTCTTAACAGTAGAACCACGGTATTTTAGGGAAAGTCAAGGCCTCATGCTTAAATCTATTAAATGCAAATGACAATTGATCTCATAGATGATTATCCTTTGGAACACATGGCCACCACGTACAGCTTACAGGTGGAAAGTCAAAAGTGGCAGGGAGGGGAACTAAGCTAAGAACTTCAGCTGAGGCACCAAATGCCTTGCACAGTGTTACTCAGAGCTCTGCAGTGAATGGCAAACTGAATTTGCATCCACCATCAGCCTGCTGGCCACAAGTATATTTCAAGTATATTTTTTTCATGGGAAAGTCTGCAGTGTTCTTGGTTTTTCTGCCTTATTTGCTTTGCATCCAAGGCTGTAAATCTCGAAACTGAATCAAATTATATTACTGTTTTCACAAAAGGAAATAAGTGTAAAAATCAGAATGTGGCCCTTTGTCAGTAATTATTTCTTCTGCAATTTGAGTTACACATAAAATCATTCATCTTTTGTTTAGCAAAGGATTTCATACATCTCTGACTGGGAAGAAGAAAGAATGAGCTGTGACTAATAGGAACTGATCATTTCTAAACATTAATCTGTTACAAAACAATGAAAAATAAAATGAAATCCACTTTATCTTCATAACGAGAACACAGAAGATAACAGGTAAAGAGAAAAATTAATGAAAGACTGAATTTAAAACATGCCAGCACCAAACGCAAATAGCTTATTTCATTCTGCTGGGAGCCAAAAGATAATATCCCATCTGATTTTTTTTTTTTTAAATAATAAAATAAACCCCATAAACAAACTTAAAAGTTCATTTGGAATAATTAACTAAGAGATTCAGTGCTAGAGGTACAGATGTAGAACTGTATGGACAATCAGCATGGTATTATGGCAGGACGACATTGTTTAGCTCCTGATATCTTCGAGTCTGTTCCTGCAGTCTGACTCCTAACATTGAAAATATAGGTACAGGTAGGTTATCCAGTCTGTACTTTCAATACTGGTAACTGAGAATCACAGCGGTTAAGAGGGAGGAAGAGTGAACAGCCCCTCTGTCCACAGTACAGTCATGATCTCTTTTTAGATACAAAACTTGCCACCAATGGACCAGTCAGTACAGAAAGAATTCAAGCCTTATCTGTTCATGGCATCTCCACAGTTTTTCCACTATCAAATGACCAGACAGCTAAAGAAACATGTTCTTCTTCCACACATCTGGCTAGCTGGACCTTACTGAAGTCCTTTAAGGCTTTGCAGAACTCAACTAGATAAAGAGATGGAACATCCCTCCAAAATGAGACACTATACTTTGGCTTTCTTATGGTGCGGCTCCTGGAGGGACTCTCTTACATGAAGTATGACTCAAATATATAAGATGTGTATTGTAATAGGTGCACTAAGAATTGATAAAAAAGGCCCTCACAGTAGCCACTTCTCAGTTTAGTAACTCACCAGGTTTGCATTCTTTTCTCAAAACACCAGGAGTAATTAGGCCATATGGACTAACTGTCTGCCAGTTCTTTCCTCTTTTTTTCCTTTTTCTTTTTTTTCATGTTTTAAAGAAAATTGAAAGCCATTTTGAGTTAAACAAGCATGAACATGCTTCCAAAACTAATACATTAATACAGCACATGCACATATATGCACAAAGTGGATTCTTTTTAACATTTTCAATTTAGGAACAGAAGAACTTATTCCTTGTTTTAATAAGCACACACCAATGCTTCATATGCCTTATTCTTACTTGAAGTGAAAAACATTCAAGTAATCCTAAATTCCACGCTAATACTTTCCTGCAGTCCTAAATTCACTCCACACTACTGTAGAGGAAAACAACTGCTGCAATAGAACTTTCCATGCCAAAAATGTACAGCTTCAACACCTGGATGTTCATTCAGCTAGTTAGGAATTCTGAGGTATCCTTATAAAAAAATCATACACTTATCTGATGTCAATTACATAACTGGAAATACGAGACACACGCAAGTACAGCTCTCCATTTTAACTTTGGTTCCAATTTATTCTACTTTCTTACTGGAGAAGAAAATTGTTCATATTTAACAAGGGTAATTTATTAAATAAAATTAATTACTGAACATCAAATCCAAAGGAAGGATTCTGATGTTAAACAGATCTACAACAAATGGCAGACTACTGCTTTATCTCTTAAATTCTGGTCATGAAAAATAGCAGGAACTGAAATAACTGTGTTACAGTTAGTGGCAGTAGCTCTGCATACCACACTTCCTTAGAGCACGATGTAAAGTGAGCATCTACTTCTCAGTGTAGCAATGCACCTGAGATGAAAGAAGCTTCTGAACAAAGTGTCCTTGCAAACAAGTTGCGCAGAGGCTTGCAACTTTCTCCCTGCTTGATCGCTGTACTTACAAATAAGGCTCATCAGGAAGAAGAACCAGTTGAAACCTTCACCAAAATAAGGCTTATCAGGAAGAACAACCAGTTGAAAAAAGAAGCTACTTGAGAACTTGAACTTACGAACTTCGGACTTACTGCATAGGCTTAATAAGCTAATTAATATTAACATCTACACCCTGGGCAGCATAAAGTTAGAGTTAATTGCACATGTGATGTATGATACGCTGGGGGGGCACATACAAGGGGGAACATGTATTCAGCATACTGGAAAGTCTCTAACCTCTGAGTACTTCAGCCAGTGAGTAAAGGAGGAGTGACAATGTGGTCTGGAGATAGGGATAAAAGGAGGGCTATGCCTCTAATACTTTGAGAGACCCTGCAGGGGGGCTGTCCCCATGGATTCTCCCTTCACTTGAATAAAGAAAGCTAAAGACTCTCCTCTGTCTCTTTTTGGGATAATCGAGCAGGCCATTTGAGCAAAATTTTTCACAACACACCTATTGTGTAAAAACCTATGGAAAACACATGCATAGAAGCGACTGAGAAGTTGAGAGGCTGATTCTCACTCCGCATAAAGGGCTCAGAAACTGGTGGAGCTCTGCCAGTTTACTCCAGCTGAGAATCAGCTCCACGTGGATCCGCCCCAAAGTAGTTAGCTATTTGTGCTTCTCTTGGATCATCGCCAAAGGGCTCATCCAGTACCCAACTGTGTTTACATCTTTGAAACATCCTGAAATTGCTGCTGTCTGAGACTCCAGCCCAGACTACTGATAGAGCTGGTGGGCCTTTTGTTCAAGCAAAAAAATAGTTTAAAATTAAAAAAAAAAGCACCAAGACAACAACAACAACAACAAAAGCACTTTAAAGTTTAAAATCAGCTCTGTCTCATAAAATTAAACTTGTAAGCAAATGTGTAGAATAAAGAGAAAACTAACTGCTGTGGGGGATTGCTATTTCACTCTCGTGGTTTATGAACTGCAGGAAAGTGAAGCCAATTCCCTGCAGTGAGATTACAGGTCTCCTCTTCTATAGGTCTTAAATTAAAAACCAGCTGAATCCAAAGTGAGCTAGTTTACTGGATCAGAAGATTCAATTATTTCTGCTAAGTAACTGAACGTGAACTACTTCATTCTAATAATATACAACTAATAATTACTGCCCAAGAAAAGACTTTTTTCTACCAAGCTAATTAAACTAAAGCAATATATTTTTCAACTGCTCTCAGATTTAACTAAAGCTAGAAACATTTGCAGCAAAACAAGTAAATGCAAATCCCCACTCACAGACAGAAATGCAAAGCCACACAATGCATTCAGATGCTACAAGAAACAGCACTTCCCCAAAAATGTTATGGGAAATAAACATAACTGCTGATCTATATTCAGCATACATGCACACAAGTATACAGCGCCACATCCTGCACTCCTGTACAGATGCAGAGTGGATGCAAAGGATCTTTGGATTCAGTTAGCTGACTAAGCTCACTCTGCAAGAGATCACTGTGAAAAGTGTTTCAGGATTGATCCATATCCATAATATATGAACATGTATATGTAAGCAGTACAGAACCGTGTCTGACTTACTTTTTTCCTCTCTTTTGACCATCAAAGATGGAATTGTTCCAGTCGCCTCAGCCTTGGGCAATGTTGGGGAGAAATCTTAAGTGAGAGAAAACATTTTCTGGAACATTCATTAACAGGAAAAGAAAAAAGGGCTGTTCCAAACTGCCATCGCTTTAAAAAACTATCCCATGGGAAATGGAAAAGTTCTCAGGAGCACATAACAACTAGAATTCATCACATTGGCTTCCCTGTGAAGATATTTATGAGCTATGATAGGTGTAGCTAGATTTACATACTCATTCACTCACAAAAACTAAAGCAGAGCTTATTTAGTTAATAACAACCATGTTCTTTTAACATGCTACAGAAAATTCACTTTCAATCTGAGAAATCTTGGTTTCATTTCATAAACATTTCTTTTCCGCAGTGTTAAGTACTGTCGCTAATTCATTTATGTCATTTAATTTGTACTGCAGTGTTCATTAAAAAGACCTCTCCTCAATTCTATGATTGCTCATATAAACGATGACACCTGTATACCTCTTGTCTACTGAATGGCATTCACATTTCCTTTGTTTCCAAGTCATGTAAAGAGAACACTTGCTAGGCCGCATTTACCATACAAAATGCACCAATTTTAGCAAAGTACCATTAGTAAAAAAAATACATATATATTCAGTGATCTACTTCTGATGATAAAACAGCCAGAACGCACTCTTAAGTCTCAGTTTCTTTCTGCCACTGGAAAACCTTTTACACTTCAAGAGTTCAACATCTCACATTTCTCCCCACCACCTCCCCTGAACAGCTGAATTTAATAGATCAAAACCATTTTGCAGAAAAAAAAACATTCTTACGATCTCCCATATGTTGCAAACTAAACTACAGTGCATTGCAGTTTTAAGTGTTTTTAGAAGCAGCACTTTCCAAAATGGAAAACAATTTCTGATAAGTATGGAAGAGGAAATAAAAATATCACTCGAGCATTCCATTAAAATACAATTAAACCTGCATCTATGTGCCACAGACTGTAATTAATATATTTTAACAGAATGATCAATTTCACTTTCTCTCTTCTGAACACGTTGCCATTTCTTACCCATCTGTCACATCTTACCTACCTTTGACTGAATGCCTGAAATAAAACACCTTCAGCATTCTAACCATAATCACACAGCCACATCAGGAAGGCTTCGATGCCAACGTTTTCCCCAAAATTTCTGGAACTTGAGATGCCTCAATTCTAAACAACAAGCGGAGCCTACTGCTCCCACTCCCAGCCAGCATTCTTCTTCCTCACAAACTACGTCTGTGTACCTAAATTATTCATTTATATTGCCTGCCTCATCATTGATAAAGAACGAGCTCCAAATAGCTCCTGAGTTGCAAAATCAGGGAATATCCACCATTATTAAAACAAATTTCCAAGCAATCAAAACCCAGCGCTCTGCAGTACATCCCCACCCAGCGTTCTGTAAACTTTAGCACTGACACAGCTAGACATGAAAACAAGCCACCTGCTCAAAAATCTACTTAATCTGAGATCTGCAAGAATTTTAGAATAGTATTTCACTGCTTTACAAACCAGTATATAAGCAATTGCACTTCAGATATTTGTATTTTTATCTTTCAACCAAGTGAGGGTGCAGAAAGGAGAGAACAAATGAGGATCAGATACTTTACTTAGAAAAATTCCTACTTTGCTTTTGTCCAATAACACACATTTTTTACTCCCTATGTATTTGCATCACAAGCAAGATATGGAATAGTTTTTTATAGATATGAAAGGGAAAATAAGAACTAAGAATCGAAGTGGTCATTTTGAGGCAGAAGAACAGTGATTATTTTCTGTGGGTTTTACAGAGGATGAAATGCGCTACATAATATCTTGCATCACTGCTGCTCTGCCATGAATAAGCCATGCTCCCAACTTGGGAGGCGCATTATGTTAAATGAAGTCAATATTTTATTTTAATACAGCTTCATTTTAATTGATGTTCACCTCAATAACTGTAAAGATTTGTCCAAGGTCTGGCAAAGTAAACATGAGATGATTCATCACTGGCAAAATGAAAGCATGTCCCTCTCATGAAATGGATCTATAAATCTTTGCTACATTATTTTACTGATGGAAACTGAATTCAGTGAGGAATGAAAGAGACTATTATAGCTGCTCTTGAAAAGATGGAGGAGGAAGGCACTGAAAAAGAGACTAGGCTATGGATGGACTAGACTCCACGTGAAACAAAAATCAGTCTGTCTCCTTTTGCCCTTTGCACACTCTTTGAAACTACTGCAATTGCATGGAGGTCACCAATTTTCCTGTCCCAAGCGTGCTCATTCACATGTGCACACACATGAGAACAGAGTCTGAAAATGAGTATAACAAAGTCTCCTACTCTGCAACTAAAACACCAAATCAGACAAGGAAAAGAATAAAAGGATGTTACACACCTGTGGCTAAGCGCTACTGATGACACTGGACTACACAGCTTGAACAAGGGCACTTGGCTGCATGCCGTAACAGTACAGACAGCTGCAGTGCACTGAAAAAAAGGGCCAAGAGGCTGGAACAGCTTTCCAGCCTTAGCACCGAAGTGGGGTGATGACATGGAGAATGAGGCCCTGCTGAGGTTACTCTGGCTGAGGTGGTGGCTGCTGCAACCGACAGGTCAATGTGTCTTACACTTACACAGCTTACAATTACACAGCAAGAGCTCCCGTCCTTGACCCAGGATGCTCAGTAATAACAATAAATGAACAGAATAAATACTTCCCCTACACACACCCCTAACCCTCTTCATTCGGTTCCCATTATCTGAACAGAAATGTTGTATGAGAGCAGTTGGCCTCTGTGTAAACATGTGAGGACTGTATCTAATCAGCGTCTTGTTAGAGAAAAGCAATAAAAAAAAACCCAAGAGTCCTGCCTGGGCATCTGTCACTTCAGCACAAATGGTCACAAATGTCCTTCTAGGCTGATATTAATCTTTGCTCTTCCATTTTCCCTGATGGAAATAAAAGTTTCTGAAGTTCCAGATGGGCTATAACAAAAGAATGAAGAAGGAAATATGAATACATAGATGACAGGAAAAAAAAAAAGTAATTTTGTAAAGAGAAAAACGAGGGTCTGTTCAGAAGGAATATATTCCTCCAGATAATCAAAGCCAAACAAAAATCCACTCTCTGGATAATGAGTCTGGAAGCAATCTCATCCAAAAGGGCTTTTTAAAGCTATCCAGGACAACGTGTCACTTAGAATAACAGAATGGTCATGTTTGGGAAAAGGGGTTTGATTGCCGCTCTCTCTGCCACGTTGTGGAAAATGAAAAACAGTGCAAAAAGAGATAAAATGCTCTTCTGCCACTTTATATGCCTGTTTTAGGACAGATGACAGAAGTTTCTCCTACAGCTCTGTACAGCTGCTTAGAAGCATTATGGAGATTCAGTGGCTAGGAAGAAGATGCGTTCCTTCTGCCACTTACATTTCTCCTGCTACGTCAAGTAAAAGACATACTCTTACCTTGCCATTAATGTACAATAGTCCACCTTTAAATAGAAATTCCTGCCATTTTCTACAAGGTCAGAGCATAAACACAAAATAACTTCTGCAAATGTATACCTTACCAATAAATGAGGCAGGGATGCAATATTAGACATTAAGGAAGCAACAGTATAACCTTTGCCAGATATAGGGGTCAATTCATTCATTTTCAAGTCTTCTCATTAGTTATGGTATGCAAGAGTCAAACAGAGGGCTATGTTATTTACTCTCTGGGTTGTTAAAAGCAAAATGGAAACAACATAGTACAGCAGAGCCTGTTAAGCTCTGGCCATGCTTCAGCCCAGTATTACCTCGTGCAACAGAGAAGCAGCTGTAGCAATGCTCCGGATCACACCTGCAAGTATGAAACTCGGCAAGGTGCTCTCATGACAATACAAAACATACGTGCACCTTAACACTATGTAAAAATAAATGATTGTAATTACATAATGAGCACAGAATACATAGGTGCCCCATTCAGCAAGCATAACACATCTTGTGCACTGAACGAATCTTGTGGAAACTCAGTGTATGACTAATTAAAACCGTTAGCAGTACACAGGCACAAGTGGGTTTTATCTTAATTCTAAGTACAGCTAACACTCTTACCTTTGCAATAAGAGTACGTTTTACTGTACATTGTGGAGGTAAGGAATTATAATGGAAAGCTGAAGACCTATAATGCTCACTAATCATTAATTAATATGGGTCCATGCATGATATCCTCATGCAGATAACACCCAGTCTGATGACACAGAAAAGAACTGCTACAAATTCAAACTTCTAGTGTTATTTTGGCTTCCTGACTTTCAAACCGCCTGTCTGGACTATCCACTGCTTGTTGGCAACTAGAGATCAAAAGAAAATCTTCCTAGTGTTAAGGACATTTTAATACCTGTTCATTTCAGGTAACAAAACACTCATACCTCACTCTAGCTCCACAGCAGTATTTACAATCACAGCAACACTGTTCAGAAGGGATCTTTTTAAGTTTTCAGCCCAACCTACCACTCCAAGAAAGGCAGTAATGGTCACTAGATAAGGTCAGCCATGACTGTTGTGTTAAGCCTTGAAAGCACCTAAGCATGGGTACTCTGCCACCTCCCTGTTGTTCCTGCTTGCTGCATAGGTATCTATCAGGTCCAAAGAAAGGCAACACAGGTCCAAAGAAGGGCAACAAGGCTTGTGAAGGTCTTGGAGAATATGCCCTATGAAGAGAGAATGAAGGAACTGGGCCTGTTTAGTCTGGGGAAGAGGAGGCTGAGGGGAGACCTTATTGCTCTCTTCCAATACCTGAAAGGTGCTTACAGCGAGAGCGGGGTTGGTCTCTTCTCACTGGTGACAGGTGACAGGATGAGGGGAAATGGCCTCAAGTTGCACCAGGGTAAGTTTAGGTTGGATATCAGGAAACACTTCTTTACAGAAAGGGTTGTTGAGCACTGGAATAGGCTCCCCAGGGAGGTACTTGAGTCACCATCCCTGGATGTGTTTAAAAGCCATTTGGATGTGGTGCTAAGGGACATGATTTAGCAGAGGGTTGTTAAGAGTTAGGGTAGAATGGTTAGGTTGTGGTTGGACTCGATGATCTTTAAGGTCTTTTCCAACCTGAGTGATTCTATGATTCTATACATTATGATTTTACACATTGCTAAAAGATAAATTAAACTTCTCTGGCAAATTGCTTCATGCTTTGCTCATCCAGACATGGGAACCAATAGTGTGTGGCGCACTGTGAAGAGCACCAGCCTCCTTGGCCAAATACAGACACAGAAAACCCTTAAAACTCAAGATTCTCTGGATATATTTAAAATCCAGGTATTCTCAAGTTTCTCATGAAGCATCTATGTCTTTATGTTCCTCTCCCTCATTGTTTTTACTGTTAGTCCCCTGGTCCAAGACACTCTTGTGTTGCAAATATTTTTAAACAAAAGCTTTTTTACTGGCATCAAAATGGCTGCTCCCTGCCTGATTATACTACCAGTGTAATTAATGCTTAAGGCAGTTACATTTTTGTTATTGAGTAGAGGATCAATCTGGCGCTGAAATCTTGCCCCTGAAGCCCAGGAGAGTTATAGCATTGGTTTCTGAGACAAGACAGTGTTCCATTTCTTCTCTGCAATTAAAAATAACCACTGAGTTTCAGATAATAGTAGAGGTCAAAATATCCAAGTGCTATTGAAAATATTTAACTACACACAAATGGTACCTACTTAAAAGGCCTCAGAGAATTGCACATTATACAAACCAATCAAGCTTTCATGGTTTAGTCTGCAACTAAAACATCTTAACCAGAAATATAATCTAATTCTCTACAGGTCACATATAAAAACACAGATGGCTACAGGTAAACACACTGAGTTAATGCCGATTGGCATTCACTCAGACCTTATTCCAGGGTTCTCAAAGTACTTTACAAACACTGATCAGCCTTTTTCATAAAGGAGGGATATCTGTAGCTTGCATTTATTTTTACACAGGGCAAATTAAGACTGAGGGTCAGGGCTGTAATCAGAAACAGAAAGGCAGGATCTAGGGCCCCAGTTTTTACATAGCTCACCTTCTAATTAGAGTTATGCATGTACAACAAACAGAAACTCTAATTGGGAGCTCTCCAATTAAACAAATCCACTAAGAAAGCTATATGCATATTTTCAAAGCTGGAAAAGAAAACATTTTAGGATACTGAGCAAGCAACTGCACAAAACTTAGCCCTCTTATTGAGTTCTGAGTGGTTTAAGAACTCTAAATTTTGAAGTCTTTACTGGATTTGTAAGCTTTTTATAAAGGACTGGCTTCATGATGTAAAGGCAATAAAAGATTCACCACAAAAAGTTCACCGATGTTCTGTACTTTTTAGTTTTTATCATTATTGTGATGTATTAAGAAACATTAATTTCCCAGAGAGACTATGAAAACACCTTTCTTTTCTGGGCAAATGAGGTATAGAAATAAAAAGAAATGCCGAAGAACAGTAGTGCTCATTAGGCACACACTTGTACTCAGCCTTCAATTTAGCAGACAGGCAGTTTAACGCACACACAATAGCTTTTTCTCTTCCTAAGTTTTCTGACCAGTGGCCTTGCTGGTGGAACTTGGTTACTTCTACCAAGTTTTCTTCTATGCGTCCTTCTGATAGAATGACGAAGAGCAACTTCTTATTGTTACTGCTGCTGTTTTCACTGCATATGACATCACTTAACAGAGGAGCTTCATTCACTATTGTATGGTAACAAACAAAAAAAGAACAGTTTGGCTGGAACAACATGAGCATAATGTCAGGCCTAATTCAGCAGAGATGGTGCAGGAATGCTTAAAATGGCAAAAACAGAAAACATCTTGTCAATCAAAAGGGGAAAAGAAAGACGGTCAACCCTATAGAAACCAGACAGCATGGGATATGCAAAGGCAGATTTAAGCATCATCCCAGTTCCACAGACATCCTCCATAGACCACTGGTAGAATTAGCAGGCAGGAAGGGAATCAGTGGATACCCACTACACTTGTCAGCTTTTGGGAGGCATCTTCAATCTTTATAACACTGTGGATGATTTAATGTCTCTGTAAGATACCTGTTTGCGACGCTGTGGGCACTAGGTCTTTTTGTCAAAAAAGCTTTCCCAGCCTAGGTTTCATCATGAAGACTCTCTCCCATATGATGTAAGTGAAGATCTTCAAAGGACTCTACAGCACTTACCTTCTGGCGCCATAAAAGGGGTGGAAATGAGTAGGCAGCACTGTGAAGCACGTACCATAGAAGCTAAGATATAACCCAAAGCACTACAGAATTGGAAAAATAAGGATGACAGTAAATCAAAATGAATGCATGAAAAATGAAAAGTGATCTTTTCCAAGAACAATGGGTCATGCCAGACAGCCTAGAAAATTTGTGCAAAATCACAGGATAAATGCACAAAGGGAAAGCAAGAGATCATATTTTACAGAAACATTTATGGCTTGGTGGGTGGAAAAAAGTTTTTTCAACAGATTTTTACAGACCTAATCAAACCCAGAAAGTTCAAATGGTTTCTTTTTGCCTATACTTAGTGCTACTTTATAGATAGTATTTTGCTTTAATTTAATTTATCTAGACTTTAATGAGACTTTGGTACTTTACTGCCTGGAAAATTATTACTGACACTAGAAATATGGTGCCTGGTTATGAATATTGCAATGAAGATATGAAGTTGCCAGACATATTGTAAACAGAGCATAATTACAGTATTTACAGTTGAACATCAAAATGGGAAGAGATGCCAAGTGGCATTTCTCAGAAGTTAATATTGGGAATTATACCATCTAGTATCTTCCCTAATAATTTGGAAAATGAAGTGAATTGTTTTTTGTTTGAATACACGGTAGACACAAGAAGATGAACTACAACACAGCAGGTGGGAAGGTTGAAAAAACACAAAAAAACAACCAGCAACTGAAAGATTTGGAGGACTAAAAGGAAGAGAGAGAAGGGTGCAGTTAAGAGGGAAGCTATTTAATATAGAAAAATGTAGAATAATAAGCTTGGAGAAAATTAACACCCATCTCAAGTAACCAAATGGGAAAATGCCAATTTTCATTAAAAAAAAATTCCAAAAGATTTCACAGTTTATTCACACTGAAAATTCACATTGGGGTATATGCATCAGGTTTGACAACTTGTTTGCTATATCCCAGCCTGATGTGATTTTAAAAGGAAGAATAACATATTTTCTTAAAAACACGTCTTTTAAAATAAATTTTAACTTATTTTAAATGTGTACGGAATGCTCATAAAAGACCTAATTTATAATCCTATTCGCAGAAATAACATTATAATGTAACGTCAGCGACACAGAAGAAGCACATGAGAAGTTAAAGGTGGGGGCCAGGAAGCCAAGGCCTATCTATCTCTGATGAGTTTTAAGTGTTCACACAGTACAGCAAAATCCATGAACTACTAGGCTGCAGCTAATTTGTTGATTTTAATTAATTCAGAAGCTCAGCTATACCTTGAGAAAAGCTACTACTGTATAAAGGAAAGTAGCGTTCTGAGGGATGCAAAGGGAAAAAAAAAAAGCCTGAACAAATACTGAAACAAGCTTGCTGCATTAAATGACTACTGTATACACTAATGAACCTTAAATATCATCTGTAGGACAGAAACTGTCAAAAGAATCTATCCTTGCAATAAAATTAACCTGTAATTATATAAACTTACTAAGTGTTGAAAACATACTTTATGACAGAAAAAAACCTACAAGGACTATATTAAAGAACTGCTCCTGGGTAAGAGTCTAGAGGAGCACTCTATCTTTCTCCCATCATTTTTTTTATTAACAATACCCGTTCTGTACAAGCATATAATTTTGTCACAAGAGTGATTCATTACAAGACAATATATAAAACTTTATCAAATCAAGTAGTACTTTTCCTCCTAACACAGCAATCCAGATATGGCTGAATGCATACAAAATGGCTGATGCGATAGCAATCAACAATATTTTTTAATGTATGCTGTAAAACCTGCTTACCAAGGGGAGCCATATATTCTGAATCCCCTCACGGTCACTTCAGAGTCTTGAAGATAGATGCAGTTTGTTAGAAGAGACTGTACATTTTCATAGCTCTCTGGCTTCAGCTTAGAAACAGAGGGGAAATAGTAAAAGTCCTGCTTGATTAAGTCAGCCATGAATTCCTGGTCAAAGGTCAATTCATGATTTCCTGCTATCACAATCTTGTATTCATAGGGCAGGCTACCTAAAACAGTGAAAAACAAACAAATTACTTGTTTTATGGAAAATCCGATCAAAGAAAATAGGCAGACTCACAAACTATTATCGATTCCTATAATAGGCTCACATAGTCAAAACAATTGAGCACATTCCTATTCAGTGTTACTATAATTCCTGGTGATTTCAGGTAAATGACATTGCTGTCTTCTTCAGGGCACAGTATGATTTAGCTTGCTTAGCATTATCGTGTTGAAACTACTTTCAACTCATCATCCTTAAATAACAGTCTGCAGACTTCTGCTCTAGTATTTACTTCCCTTTAATTGCCATTTGCGTTGCAAGTATCACTTACTGTGACAGCCATGACAACTCAGTGACAGAAATTAGGGTTCAAAGGAAACCGGCCACAATGCTCAATAAATTATCCCAGCTCTCATTCCCTAGCCCTGCAGTCATTGCCAGCTTGCACTGACAAAGTCTCACTGACTCAAGGCTTGGGTCACCCATGGGTCTGCTGCCCTCCCTGCCCCAATATGAAGACCGAGACTTCAAACAAGACAGGCCTTGGGCTTCACTTTCAGAACTCCACATCCCCCAGAGATTCCTAGCTTTTCTTAGCTCTATTTTCTCACTGACTTCCTTGGATCCATGGTCTGTAATTTAAAGTGACTCATGTTTAAGAATATTTTACAACTCACAGTTAGTGAAAAACCTAACAGCAACCTCCTGCTGAAGGCAAGAGTACATATCCCCACACACGTGTGTTCTCCTGAGAGCAGTACTGCAACAGAACCCTTCCACCTGACTCCACTTTGGTTATCAGCTAGACTCTGCCCATAAAACAGGGATCACCTGTCCCAGAAGGTTTCTGCTGAGGGCTTTATGTGCATTCGAAAGAAAACGTAAAGGGCGCAGTAGCAATCTTGTCATTTTTAATTTTCAAAACATATTGTTTCTATATATATTCACCTTTAGTGATGATCCTTAGCCTAACCCAGAGACAGGACATTTAGAGAATTTATGTCACCAGTCCATACACAGTGGTAGGAGTTGGCAACAGTAGGATGAAAGAAAAAATCCAACAGTGGGATTCAGAGCTCCAGAAAGAGAAGAGAGCAATAAGCCCTAGCCCAGAGAAGTACATAAATGGCTGAACTTTGTGTCTTCTGAATGAAAATACCCGCATGACTCCATATAGATTTCAGGCATTTCTGACATCTGTGTTAGGAAAATTGATCTTACCATCCCGCCTGTGGACCCAATACATATGTGCTTTTAGAAAATGTATTAAGAGAAACTCTGCTTGGGTATTAATTATTACACACAGATTCAATTATTTATGTGGAAGACTTCTTGAAATGTAAATACTGCAATTTTTGTTTCTGAAATGCTTCACATTTTACAGATGTGTACTCCATTTCCACAAATGTTCTGCGTGTACACACATATACAAGCAAGTTTAAAATGTTATTTACATGCTGCAATATGTAAGGACATCTACAGGACTTAAAGCATTCTGAGGAAAATAAGGAGAGAAAAAAAAAAAGAAATCCTGTATACCACAACATTCTTAACAATTCCATTTCTATTCTGTTTTGTAAATCTTTTCCAGCTCATCTGATCCATCCATCTAGCAGCCAAGAACCTGTATGAGCTGGTTATAGTTGTTGCTTCCACTAATGTATTTATGTCATGTTGCTGTCTGTGGGTGTTACATAGGCAAATTAGCAAATTACTCTAAATGTACAGTTACATTTATTATAGTGGCGGCCAGCAGCACTGCTGTAGTTACAGGTCTGTCAGCTTTTCAATTAACAACTCTGTTTTTGATGAGTTTGCAGCTCAGGCTTTTTTTTTCTTTCTTTTCCTTTCATTCCATACCAGGCAGCAACTTGCTAAACCAATTTCTCTCCTTTGTCTCCACTAGCTCTCTCTACCCTCTGTCTAACACACTGAGGTAATTTCTGCTGCTTGCACATAAATTTAACAGTATTTCGTTTCAGTTTTGTCCTTAGAAGACTTACAAACATGCTTCACTTTTTACACCAAACACTCTTACAGTACAAAGTTAAACTTAGAAGGAAATCTTTGAAACTTTGCTCTTGGCTGGGTGCTGCTGTCATGAACTATATGTATAAAGACATATAAGACCCTCAGCTTTCAGATCACAGTATTGATTATATACATTTCCCTGCTTCCAGTAATGATGAATATTTACCAATGCTCACAATTAGTCCACATGCAGAAGTCAGCACTGAATACTATACATACGTGCATTAAAGACGCAATCCTCCTACCATTAATCTCAAAGGCACCACTCCATCTTACTGTAGTAGAAATACAATCCAATCTGGTGTGTGAATACAATCCTGAAAAGTTTTTAATGTTCTGAGCGCCTTCTACAGCCTTAAGATCCACCAAACACTATCAATATCTGATATTTACCTGAAAACTACCTTAGAAAAGCAAGTTTCTTTCCTACATCTGACCTACAGCATAATACTTTTCCTCGTTATATTTTGTTATTTAAATAGTTTTGTATTTTCTTATTCTAGTACATCAGTCCAACACAAACACATGGTTTTCCAATCACAGACAATGGCACACTCTATAGCTCTGGCGTGGACTCTGGCTGGGACCAAGACCTCTACAAGAGTACGCAGCACAGCAGCATGGAATTTTATACATGTCCATAGCTTGAGAACAACCACTTTTCCATCTACTATTTTTATGTCACCAGCTCTTGAATTCAGATTCTTCCAGCCTGACCACTTGATCCTACACCTCGTAGTGGGTACTAATGGCAAGCTGGGTATAAACATCTTCAGGCACGCTTTCTGTCCCTTGCTGAACAAGCTGAGCTAAGAATGTTGAATTCACACTCATGAAAGCTTTCATGGCTTTGGCAAGAATTATTCCTACCTAAGACAGTAGTAGCTACAAACTAGCCAATGCAGAGGGTTCCCTTTGTCTTCCTTTTACAAATTCCATGAAAATAAGCCTTACTAAAGGCAGTGGCTAGCATTTTCATTTCCTAAGCTATTTTCCCTTTTTTTTTTTTTGTTTTTCCTTTTCATTTCAAAAATAGTACTATGCTAAATAGCGAGTTCCTACCACTCAACCACATTGCCACCAGTGATACCATCAGAGTGGCTTTGACTGCTTACAGGGCTGACTAAGAGCTCTGGGGTAATGGTGAAGGAGATGGGGCCCCAGTGGTACCTCCTCAATCCTTCCAGTGAGGGGGCTAGCAGCTCAGATGGGAGTGATGCATCCCATCACCAGTCTCAATATGTCAGAAGCTGAAAGCAGAGCTCTCACTTTTATAGCCATGGGACCCTTTCTGAAGAACAAGGGCTGCTGCGCAGGATGATCTCCTGAGGTCCCCTCCATCCTGTGTGTCTGTAAGTCTACACTGGAAAACGAATGACAATTTTAAAGAGCCTGCAATGCTGTAAGAAATTAGATACTCATTCCATGTTGTGATTCTAATGAAACAAATCTATGGTAAACAAGCAATTTAACAAGGACTAGAAAGTATATTCCATTAACTTCCGTATAAGTTTCTCGCATTATCCATTTAGCAGATGAGAAGGACTAAATACTCAACTGATAGCCAATTAACATTTGACGCTAGCATATGGCTTTGCTAGTGGGCAGGTAGCAAACTTCGTTTTAATACTGGAACTCTACACATACAAAGATATTAAAGAAAACTTATGGCTGTCACAGGAGTTCTGCACACATATCCAGGACAAAATTCATTCCCTTGTGAAATAAGTCAGCAAGCATGTAAGAAATAGATCTGCACTTCAGGAGTGCCAAAAAACACATGCAAGAACATATGCTATGGGAGTCAAAGATGTTTTTCCAAAAAAAAAAAAAAAAGTTATGAATTTGGGGAATATATATATTTTTTTCATGATTTCTCATTTTGATTAGTCAAATCAAGACAAGTGATTTTGCCAAAGACCTGGGATTACCAAGTTCTTTGCACCTGAAAAGCTTCTGCTAAAATAGCTCCATACCCCGCAGAGGAAATACAACTAGACTGGTTGGAGAGTTTTGCCTAAATAGTTTTCTGTATTAAAATCATTAAAATACCACTTGGATGGAATGGGATATATTTGGAAATTCATGTTATGGTTCTGATATTACCAAGGAAACAAAATGAAACAAAATGTCATTTAAAAATATTTTGGGGTGAATAAAAATTACACTTCTAAGCAAAATTTCGCTTTTTTTTTTTTTCCTTCAAAATAATTTTTTCCTCTCCTGGAATGCCTAACTTGTGAGAAATAAAAGAGTATTTCTCTCCATAATCAATCTTTAGCCACTTCATCCTATTTGGATTTGGAATCAACAGAAATGCTTAGACATCAAAATTCTGTCAGAAACACACTGGCTCCAACTCAGTCCTGGGTTTCAGGGCTTTCTCTTTCAGGACACATCCAGTATTTTTGCCAATTTGGAATGGGGCTCCAAGCAATGATCCACTCTTTCAGCCACTATCTTAACATGGGTTAATAGGTTTTTTTTCTTTCTTTTCCCTTCTCTGCTACATGATTCTTCATCTCTTCTGCTTCATTTTTCCCTCTCCTTTTGTTTTTACAATTTTCCTTTGTATGCAGAAAAATGCCAGAGTCACATTCTCTTGCACTTAATTTAGTAGTTTCAGAAAAGGGTATATTTTTCTTACTCTTTTACAAATACAAAACCATTGCATCTTACAATTCTGTACCTTTGTTTCTCAGTATCCGTCTGAAAATGCCCAACAGATTTAAAAGTCATTTACTACAATAGGCAGAGGAGTAGAGGCCTCTAGAATAATTACGTTCCCTTGAGTTTCCTGGAAGTAAGTGCCTAATAAGACTCATGTACAATCTGAAAGAGAGGCTTCAGAAGGATGACAGCTCTTATGAGATGCCTAAGATCCCGCAGAAGGTCTGCAAGACAAAATCTAAGAAGCCAGGCAGCAGTGTTTCTACTCCCAGAGCAACTCATCACACAAAAAAATCTGTCCCAAATCTCCTGACCCAATGTACGTATGGCACTCCAAAAGCAATGCTTCCTATTTATTTCCATGGAAACTACATCAGATACAAAGAGCACAGTAACACTATTTGATAGAGAAAAATCTCAACTACAAAGCACTATTTTTCAACAGTGGCTACCACCATTAACTATGCATATTCACCAGAGATGAAAAAGAGCTGGCATGCCATGCTCGTAAAGATCTGCATGGTCATCTGGAACACAGCTTGACTTTCACATTGCTGCTGCCACTGCTGAAGTGCACCACCCACTGCCTCACTGTGCTCACAGCCACTGTTTGGTCTCCAAAACAATCAGGAAGTGTCAATGAATATCACTGGGCGCCAATTTTCTGCACAGAGAAATTCAGTGACACCCCTTTGCTTCATGTGCACTTCCATGTCAGACTTCATTCTGTCAGACTGCCTCTCTGCTCCCATTTGTTGCATGACAACAAAATGCAATGGAATATAGGTAGAAAGGTTCAACTGCTACTGCCATACCAACATCTGCCTCTGACATCGTGGGCCAACTTAATAAAATAGCAAGCATTACTTTTGGAGCAGCCCTAATTTATTATTCTTTGAGATTTTTTTAACTACTGAAAAGCCTGGGATATCATAGTTCACTTATATATGTAGCCAAAAGACGTTATCACCTTGGCAGCATCTTAACTAGATACGTGGGGTTTTTGTCAGTTGCGGCAAGCCCTCCTCAGAAAGATTCTTAGCCTTTGTTGGCTTAATACAAGAATCTGATAATAGCTCTGGTAATATAATGTGAATGAGAACGTAAGTATATATTTGTTTAGCTAGTAACATCTTTGTTTATTCCTTTCATTACCGCAGATTACTAATTAAGAAAATCAACTGAACATCTAATTTTTTGTGTTTTTATGCACCAATTACAAAATTATTACAGCAATTCTTAACTTGTAAACTACAGCAGGTCCTTTTTATGGTGAACATAATTTTTACCAAATAATCTGAAATGCTGGGGGACTGTCACTTGAACTACAAACTGCATAATGCAAAGCACTGAACAATGTGCCTTTGTTTGCCATTTCTCCGCATCTGAGTTCGTTCAAAGTAGAATTTTGTGTACTTAGAGGTTCGTTCCATTCTATCAGCAAGCCTTCCTCTTCTTATATTAGATAAACACTGCAAATAAGTCAAAAGCAAACGCAGGATGTTTATACTCCAGGCTCCTCTTGCACTAAAAGGTTAGGCATCTTTACCAACGTGACTTCCTTTGTTGCTTACAATTGTTACCAACTCGCAACTTCAAGAGATAAAAAGCAAACTTGTAGAGCAGATGTGCTTTGCTTCTCTCCCAGTATTGTACTGAGCAGAATTTTTAGTATTCATTAAAAGCAGTGACAATCATGTAAGTGCCCACTTAATGCTTTCTCCCTCTCATTTCAACCTTTTAGAATACAGCAGTGAGTGATATTGTAAAAAGACTGAATAACTGTCTCAGATTGCTTTTTTAGCATCTCTTTGACAGTTCTGTGTTTAAACACTGAGGCTGATGTCTGGGAAATTCACATTAACATACTTATTGTGTGGTGTGTAATCTGGAATAACATTGTAAATGAACACTCCTTCCTAAGTCATCTGTAACCTGCTAGATCAAGACATTCTTGCATTGTAAAAGCCAGTAATTATATCAAGCATTAAAACAACAAACACATACGATATTGCTCACATTTGCAAACCAGGATTTCTTTAAATAGTAGATAAAGGCAATAAAATTAAAACAAAAAAATAAATGGATAATACTCCAACTTATATTCTTTGATAAACTGTGTTTTATACACACACACACATACTAATAATTGGCCAAAATTACTTCTAAAGGAAACGTGGCTTTCTTTTAGCCTAGTAATTATGCAGAACCAAGCCCATGCATGCTGTAAACTAGGCGCTGAGAGCAGCTGTAGTGAGTCAGGTCAAAACATTGTGTCGCTCTGTACCTTCTGTCCACTAGTGGTCAGTAACAGATGCAGAGAAAATTGTACAACTGCAAGGTTTGCCCAAGCTGAACCTTTCCTTGATACGCTCCCTTACTCTATGGCGATTGACGGATTGCGAATTTACAACTATACAAATCATGGCATTCATTTTCATAAATTGTTTTTTTCTATTTCCTGGAAAAGTTTTCATTTAAACAATATACCTTTCTGAGGTTTTAAGCCTTTTAGAATATTGTTGTTTTGTTATGCAAAATGTATCTGGGGACAATAAATGCAAAGGAGATAAAGAACTATGTTAAAAAATAACAATAAAAAAATACTTTAAACTTCCTGCATAGATGTCTCTGCACACTGATACAGATTCCTGCTCAGATCTTCAGATCCCACAGAGGTGCTTTCGCTATTTCCCAACTGTCACCTTCTGCAAGGGAAGACTACAAAGAGCTGCGTGTCGCGTCACTGGATGAGGTGCACAGCACTAATAACAACATTTAATGTTTGTGTACACTGCTTTGCAATAGGTGTTCCAAGTGCTGAACTGAGAATAATTAATCCTCCAACACGTTCATGTAGTAGGTGGATCAAGCGTCATTCTCACAATTTTACAAGGGGGAACGATGAAGAGGCTGTCAAATCTGAAAGAGGACTAAGTTGAGTTTGGTTGCCTGCCTTCCTCAGGCTCCTTCAAATATCTCAGTCAGAGGCAATCAGGGTTTGCAGAAATATATTCCAGATCTTTCACGTCCCGGTTGCTCTATGCAGTTCTGGGTCTCGCTGCCCTCCTGAAGGTATGCTTGTCTGCTAGTCCAGAATAACACTGAGTAATTTTACTCACTTGCTTAAACTGGGAGTCAGACATCTCAGTATTTATGAAAATCATGGGACATTTTTACATGAGCCAACTCCAAGGCTCAGAATCTTGAAGGTTTACTACTTTCCACTCCATCAGTGAAAAACAGCACACTCAATCTATGTACAAAGTGCAAAATAAACCCCAAAGCATTTGTGTGTTTGGAAAAAGGGAATGAAGGAAAACTCCTTCAGCATCTACCATTCCTAAGGCTCCTACAGCTTCTCATCACTAGCATGAGGAGTAGATCTGGAAAACAGCTGCTCTGGCACATCTTCCCAATAAAGGAGTGTAGCTTAAATATTCCTTGAGACTCCTAGTTCCCAGTCCAATGTTCAGAAGTCTTCAAGATATATGAAATCCCCAGAACTGGAGAAATCCTGGAAGAGCGTGTTGCAGTGCACTTTTCTGTGCCACACTGTCTGAACCTTAGATGTACAAATGCATCTGAGACATTGTACATTTAAGAAGTGCAATAAAAACCAACACTTTTTTTAGTATGCCCAGTCTTTTAAAAATGACATCTGCTCTAAATCCCTACACAGCTCAATGTTTTTCACCACATTTCCAAAGCCATTCTTTTGTAAATAGATAATTTGTGCTTAAATACTTCTTTCAAGAGGTTTCTACATTAACATAAAAATAGTGTAATTACCGATGGTCAAAATGGCATGACTACAATTTATAAATTCTAATTTCTTTAGCTGCTCTGAAACTGATTTTCTTTCTTCTTCAACACAATTTTAATCTGTTTTAAATGTGAGTATTATTGAACCTAAAAATATAAAATACCTGTTAAGAGAGGAAGATAAATAACTCCCACCATTTCACAAGATTTAACACAAGAGCAAAAGTAAAATTAAGCCTCACGTTTTAAGCTTTTTTGAAGATCTTTTACTAAGAATTTAAAAAGAGATTTAAAAAGATGTTTATTGACCAAAATTAGCTGACTCTGTTCTTCAGTGTAGTATTAGAAACAGGTAATTCCACTACTGCTAGTTACTAAATCTGGGCAGACATTTTCACTCTACAACATTTTTTTGGTCTAAAAGAAAAATGTTATCTTTTGAACTGAGTCTGCCCAGGTCCATTCCTGAAGTGCATGACAAATAATGTAATCAATTTTTGTGTGTCTGTGTGTATGATACACAAGTAAGATTAATATTGTCAGGAAAATAGTCTGAAGAGCTAATTACTGTTTTCCACTACAATGTAAAGCCAACTTTTTATTTTTTTGATTTCTAGTTTAGCTTAAACTTGAATTTCAAATAAGAAGAGTGTTTTTGACATTGGAAAATCCCAAGCAAACACGCTGAAACAATGAGTAGTATGAAATGCGTTAGTTTAAGTAAGCTTTTCAATCCACGTACAGAAAATAATTCTCAGAGAGAATATGAAAGTATGTTTGGAGCATATACCGCAGATTGGCCATTCAGTTACGTTTCCAGGAAAGTTACCCACAAGCTCAAAGTGACAGCGGGTCCTGGAGCATACGATATTTGGAAATGATATTACAGACTCCAGCAAAGTGAACTGCAAGAGCAACTGAACCAAGCAGGCAATTTCCAGTGCCAACAATATGGGACGCACAAAATAGAGATGGTTTTGGACTCATTATCTGATGAGTGCAGGAAAGCTTGTCTTTGTGTTCGTCCCACAGCACATTTGATTTATATGCAGGTTGAGATTAAGTAACAAAAATAATGAAATATCTGACTACCAGGATAGCTGCAGTGCATACAAAGCGTGACACACCTTACAACATAATCCACCTTATCTAGCCTTGATTACATCCTAATGTGTATTTATTACAATTCCCCTGAATCATTTTCAGCTGTTTAAAGTGATGCCATTAAAATCTCCTGGACATACAGGAGAACCAGTGTATGTCCAAAGCTGTCACACAATCCGTCCTTATAACATCACTACAAAGTTTTGCTGCCCTCGTGGCCTCCCAGCTGCACCTACTGTAATACATGCTTTGTTCTTCCTTTTTTTTCCGATTCACAATAACTGGATTTACAAATTTGGAAGAAAAATACAGTCAGAAAAGAAACTACGTAGCAAAAGGAAAAGGAGAAACATAAAAATAGGAGAAAGGTCAGTTCAGGAAAAAGAGGGGAGGGAAATGACCTCATTAGCACCACTGGCAAACTCTGTAAACTGACTATTCATAGCCTTTCCCCTTCTTTTTCTGAGCTACACTGAATAAGAGTAGCAAAATGGAAATCCGACTTACAAAAGTACATCACGATACCGCATGATTGGGCAATAATAGTACAGATGAAACTGAACAGAAATTTATGCAGAATAATGTAACTGCTGGAAAAAGTATCCCACCTATACATAAGTGATGGATTCTGAACTAGATGTTGCTGCTCAGGAAATAGTTCATAGAGCTATAATAGGCAATTTTATGAAATCTCATTGTTCAGTCATCGACAAAAATAAAAACAATAATCCACAATATCAGAAAGAAAAAGAGAACAAAACAGGAAATTTCATTACGCTGGGGTATAAATCTGTGGTGTGCTCAGAGCACGTGCAGTTCTAGTCTCTCCATATTTTAAAATGATAAAGAACAAGCAGAGGTACAAAGAAAGACAAAGATGATAAAAGGCATTTAAGGACTTCTAAACAGCCTTCAGCCTGAAAAATATTGAAAGGGTAAATATGGGAAGAGCCTATAAATTCTGGAGCAGAATGAAGAACGGAATTGTTCACTTGCCTCTTCTAGTATTAGGAAATACCAAATGAAACTAGTCAATGGTAAGTTCAAAATATGCAAAGTTCTTCACACAGTCACATATTATATATGTCTACTAAATACACATACAGTGTATTTAATGGTGTGGTCCAGGAAGTCCTTGGACTGCCTATCAGAGAAAGCTGAGGAAATATGCACGTCCAGTTATCACCAGCCTTTTTTCTCTCCCTTGGAGCTCAGCATCAACCTATTACTGGTAAAACCTCATATCCCTTCCTGAGAAAATGGAGGAGTCTTCAGAAAACAAAAACAAAACCAGGGAAAGTAAACAACTGATTACCAAGAAGAACTGAAATGAGATGCAGAAAAGGGCTACAGGAATGAGAGGATTAAAAGTTTAAAATAGGGGACTGAGGGGCAGACAAAGGCAATGATGGGCTGCAGAGATACATCATCAGGCCTTCCTGTGTACCCACATACAGTTAGCCTAAAAAAGAGAGAACATATTTTAGGGTATGACTCAGCATGCCAATGTGCCTCTATTAGCACAACACTTGAGCATGTGCTTGATAGAACCATAAGCTCCACGGAAGTTAATGATGTTAACGTAAAATATACTTTGCATCAAAAAGGCACAGAAATTTTATGTAGAGCAGAAAGATAAAATCTGAACTTGCTGAAGGGCTTCCTGATAAGATGAAACAGGCTGACAGACCAGAGTGGCAGAGACCCAAGGGGGTGTGACAGAACTGAATGCCATGAGGGAGGAATAAATGCTCACATAACAGCAGAAGTAGGATGTGTACCTACTGCCTGGAGGAAGCTAAGGGAAGGCATAACAAACAAATGTTCTACTCTTTATTTCGAGGCATTAACAAATAGGTTATATTCTACTGATGGCAGAAGACACATATCTGAAACAGAACTAAATAATCAAATGGGAAAGCCAGTCCTCTGCTATGGGAGGAAGCAACAGACAAGGAAATTTGGTGGCAACAGTTAAGAATGAGGCTGGAAGTAAAAGTCCTGGTCAATGTGTCAAGTGCTTTCTCAAGACACCAGCGAAATGTTCAGACAAGGAAGAAGGATAAGGCTGGGCAGGCTGTGGGAGTTATAGTTGCAAAACCATCTAGAAAAATCTAAACTGTCATAGAGCACCTTTCCCAACAACACGGGCAACCACCAAAAACTTTGGAAAAATCTTCCTCTCAAAGAGAATGCTTTTAACCATTTTACCATTTACTACGGATTTTGTAAACATTCAATGCATTATTAATTCATAAATTGTTCATTTAAAACAAAATAACCTTTCAAAATAAAAGCTAATGCTTTCATTTTGAAATCTGATTGAGTATAATTATAAAACTTTACAACTTTTAACTGAAACAAAGCCTTTAATACTAGTCAAATGAAACCTGCGTACTGACTCCAAGCTATTATTCTATTGGATATTTTAGAATTTATTCAAAAAAATAAGCTAAATTTTCTTTTTTTTTTTCAAATTGTCAACAAATTTAAAAAAAAAAAAATCTTTTACTTGTTAAATATGCATGTCCCAGAGAGGCTCTGGCAACAAAACACCTCAAAATGCAAAGATCACCTTTTCCCAAACCACACACTACCATGAAATTGGACGCATGCGTTGAAAAGTCAGAAAATTAGGCCTTCTTTTGGAACAAAAATGATGAAGAGACCATCACAGGAATGCCTTGGGAAATCTCCCAAGCAAACTGAGAGGATTTCAGCTTAAGGACTTCTTCAGAACACTGTACAGCTGTGACCAGCAGGGAGGCAGATGGAGAACTAAGGACACAAAAACTGCACAGCAAGCAATGTGCGTAGCCCCATCTTTACTTACTAGTGATGTCCCATGGCATTTTTCTTCTCACACTAGCAGACAAATAAAATAAGTATTATTTAGAATGGTTAACCATATGGTAGGTATCATCTTCATATGCTGTTTTGAGTGCATTATTACACTATATGGTAGAGATCTACAAAATAAGATTCAAATTTGCTTTTGGTTGCACAACAGACCCTTGCCATTTGGGGACAGAGACAGAGCAGAGGGCACTATAGCAGAGTATGATACTTCCAGTGTGTGTGGGTACTTCCACAGGCTGCCGCTAACTGAGTGACAATAGAGCAATGCAATTTCTTCATGCTGGGCATGTTTTGGGGTTCCCAAGCTGAAATAAATATTTATCAGCCTTAACTGATGATTTTTTTGCTAGTAAATATTTGCTGAAATTGTTTAGCCCTGCCTTTCTTTATATTCGTTTTCAGCCTACGTGTGTTTGCCAGCTCTGTGCCTTCTTAGTGAGGAACTAGCATGCAGCAAAAAAAAAAGGACAATGCACAAAAGATAAAGGAAAGACAATCAACCTAAAAACTAGAATCCATTACCCTTAAACTCTGTGCTTCCACTTCCCAAGTCCTCTGACCCTTTTTTTTGGATGATGAAGTATCAGAAGGAAGAATTTGTTTTTATTCTAAATTAAGGTATCTACGCTGCAGCCTGAACAATACTGATTGGGTTTTTTGTCTGGATACAGTGTAATGCTTTCCAGTTTTCACTGACATTTTTTTTTAGAATATACAAAACACTACAGAAGCACATGTAAATCACCACTCTCTTGCCCAGTGGAACAGAATTTCAGTTACCAATGCCAACAGTTGCCTACAGAAGGCATCTACATCTGGTCTGCTACATCCAAGACAGCAACCACGGGCACACGTTTCGCTTTATTTGGAATTCATCGCTGTGGTGCAGCTGAGCCCCAGATAAAGCCTCCAGGGTTAAACAGACAAATGTTTTCAGTCACAACAACTTTTTTTTTTGCAGGGAAGCAAAGCCATAACAATGTATGTAGGAGGTTTTATGTAAATCATTAAAGGCCTACTGACTGAAATTGTTGCTAACACCACGAAGTTGCTTAATGTACACTTGAGAGTGTGAAGGCAGAACAGATGAATAGTCTCACAAATCTTATTTGCTCCGTTGGAAAAATGCAAAAAAAAAAAAACAAAAAAAAACTTGTAAAAAAAAAAAAAAGAAAAATAAATATCTGATTCCTGCTCATTGCCATTCAAATTTAAGACACATTAATATTAATCATTCCCAACTGCGTGGTGGTTTTTACTGGGAGGCAGAAGGGGCAGATACATTCAGTAAACAAATTTACTTTCAAATCCACACAGATTTCAATACCTACCTAGCCACTCGTTGAATTTTTTTACTTCACTAGGAAGTCCCAGCTCAGTGAAATCACCAGCATGTATTAACACATCTCCATATGGCATTTGGATGGGATCAGTTCTCGAGTGAGTATCAGAAATGCAGACAAATCGAGTATACCCTGGAGGTTTGGGAGCATAATGGGGCACCGGATCAACCCTGCAGGAAATGCATCGTAACAAGGTTATAAAGTACTTATGAACTTCCAGTGTCTACTTTGCAATTCTAATACTAATTTTTACCTTTACAAAAGATTACACAGTCTTATAGATCTGTCTGATGGAAGGGATTTATTAAAACAAACCTAACACAAATGGGAGGTGTAAAAATTCTTGATGTTCACATCACAACATTCTCAGTATTTGTTGGATTAACTTAAAGAGATTAAGCAAGAGAGACTGAACTATGGCAGTAACTCTGAAACAAATACAAATAAATCAAAGGCATCGACAGATTCAAAGGAACAGTGCTATCCTGTCTCATTGCTTAAATATGATTACGTGGTACACGGGGAAAAGATTTATTTCAGATACATAAATACATTTTTAAATGCATTTTTTTAATTATAACTTTTTTCTGCAAGTTATATAATTCCAGCAAATTTAATTAACACATTTTGGAGATACGTTTCAGTCTGCTAATGCAAAGCAAGATAAGAATCCTCCTGACAACAGCTGTAAATGTACGTTCAAGTCTGACTATTGTGAGGACAAATGTGGTAACTTTCTGGGCTAAATTATACTAAATGAAATCAGAAGCTATGAGGGGTGAGGTTGCATTGTTCAGAACCCAATCTCAGTATTCAGAACTGAGAAAAAGAAACAATCTGACCAAGTTTGGTGAGGCTTACAGCTTACGAGTTAGAAGAGGAAAGCAGAGAACACCTCTCTGCTATGTGAGGCGTACTTATTTCCAACTCATTCAGTCTTTTTACCCTCAAGCTATAGTTTGTTAGAATACATAGAAGCAAATGTATCCATATACAGCTATACCATATCTGCTATTCCAGCTAGGGAATTCTGGTGGAATAAAAACAAAAAGTCAGAGATGCAAGAGTTATATTTATGTCACTAGGAACCAGAGAGGTATACAAAAATATTATGAATTACTTCACTTTTAAAACAGTTATCCTGAAAGGAAAAACAAAATTAGTTTTGTTCACTATTGCCATATATAATACATTCCTTGCTGGTTGTGCTTCAATTCAGGATCTTACTGTTATATAAAGAAACACAGAAAAAAAGTTAAGAGATCTTTGTTATTAATAATACTGCCCCTGAGTTTACTGGGTAAATTTCCCAAAGACATTTTATTACTTGAAAGACATAAGATAATCATTTCTAATCACACAGTCTTTTCCCTAAGAGAAAGAAGAATTCTATTACATTTATGGATGGGTAAACTGAGGTATTTTTGACAACTTCACATGATAAATGGATAAAATATAAGACTTATGTCTTATCAAGTATATGCAAAATATTCTTAGCATTTTTTGTAATTATAAAAATCGAGTTTGAATAAATTACATTGTATCCATCTTTCTTACACGTTTTAGGAAGAAGTGGAGTAGCTTTGTTTTGTTTTGAATCCAGCACAATAAGCATCAGCTATTTGTGAGGTGGTTTTGTTGCTTTTTTTTTTTACAGGGATACTGGAGAAACCATTATGAGTACCTTTCAACTCTCTCTCCAAACTTCCCGTTTCTGAGCAGAAAATAACAAAATGTGAGTAAGGAGAAAAGCCAGTCATGATCAGATCCTACCCAACAAGCACCTAGCATTATGTGAATGCCAGTGGTACATATAAGTAAGCGCATAATAGAAACTGTGAAACTCACCTGAAAAAGTGAAACATTTGGACCCTGAGACACAGAAGCTGAAAACATTATGTGCACGGCTGAGGGAGTATGTATGCTCTGTGAGGGCCACAGAAAAGAATTAGATGGGGGTTAGGGGTATGAGAGGTCACAACCTCAAACAGTGCAGCTAGATGATTGCAACTAGGTATTAAAAATGCCTCTGTTTCCCAGGGATGAGAGCTGCCACAGAGGGAGCTCTATGGACTGTGAGTGGAGGTACCATGGGTGCTAGCAAAGGATGGAGAATGGTGGGTTTTGGACTACTGAGTGAGGGTTGTCTTAAGGTGCAATCTGTATGAAGGGTACTGCATTTAGTTCACAGAGTTCCTCCTCAGAGGGTAGCGTGTATTTCCCTTGTTGCTGCATTAGAATCGAATGGAAAAACAAAGGACTTACCACAGCAAACCAAGTGTGCAATACATTTGCTGTTTCTTATAGTTTGGATGGGGAAGGGAGAGGTGTGGAGAGCATTTTCCTGGTTACTGAGCTATGCTTAACTTTCAGAGCCCAAGCAGTGGGTCAGGTAATGTACATGGAGAAAAGATACCAATACTAAAAAAAAAACCCCACAAATAAACGAGATGCACATTTTCATGCTGAAGTGATATGCACACACTGAGGCCATATATAGGTAAAAACATATGTCAAGTTTCACAAATGCATCTAAGTTGTATTAGAAATGATTTCTGAAGGCTGGATCCCCATATTTTTGGGTAACACATTGCCACAGCAGCTGTCACACCAACACTCAATGCACCACTTTTGCAGCATGAGCAGAGGAAGAAAGATCTGATTATTTTTGCCAAAATGCTATTTTTCTATAAAACAACGTGTAAACTTGCAAAGAAACTGAAAGGCAAAGTTAAAACCTCAGAGAAAAAAAAAACAACACTGATAAGTGTGAGTTTTTAGACCAGACTTTAGAGGAGGTTCCCAAAAAACAGAAGACAGGAACTTCTTAGGAGTGACTGATGAACCTGAGAACACTGTCAGAATTTGCCACCCCTCCTGTCGGTGGCAATCCAGTCATCTCACAAGCATGGGAATGATGGACTAAGATGGGGCTAGGAAAGTGCTGTCAGTATGCCAAAAAGTTAAGTAGAACTGCACTGAGGACCAAAGAAAAGCTCCAGAATTGCATTCAGTAGATGAGTACCAGAAATAACTTTCAACAGTTCAAGTATTTTACCACAAGTTCAGATGTTAATGGGTCAATCTGAAGTGTGTTTATGATTGGCTGCAACCTGGGTATTTTGACCTATACACAGACAAGGCAAAGCCCTCACCTCTCTGAAGTTAATGACAAAAATTCTACTGACTAAAGTTGAGTTGAGATTTCACCAACAATTATGCGAATAAAGGTGATTTCGTTACACATTTTGTATATACCTTCCCCTTCTTTGTCACTCTACTATTCACCGATTGGAAGCAAAAGTAATCCTGCTGGTAGTCAGAAACATCCTTTACAATTTCTGCAGCAAGAAAAGAGCAGGTCAGATTGTGGTGTATGTTTCAATTTATTTAACCTGTTTTTCTATATGCACAAGCTTCTTCAAGGGTGTTAATCATTTGTAAGAGAGTGCTAAATTCTTCCAAGGAACAGTCTTCTAAGGATAGCTTATTTTCAACTATTTGCTTAGGTGCTGAACTTGAATCATGCAGTTGATTTTCTCAGCCCTATGGTAATATGATTTGTTTGTCACTGGTTAGAAATTCAAGCTGCATATTGTTGAGTACCAGGTGGATACTTGTTTAGTCTGGAGAAGAGCAGGCTCAGGGGAGACCTTTTTGCTCCTTGTAACAACCTGAAAGGAGATTGTGGCGACGTGGGGGTCGGCCTCTTCTCGTGCATAACTCATGATAGGACAAGAGGGAATGGCCTCAAGTTGCATCATGGGAAGTTCAGGTTGGATATTAGGAAAAATTTATTCTCTGAAAGGGTGCTGTGGAACAGGCTGCCGAGGGAGGCGGTTGAGTCACCGTCCTTGGAGGTGTTCGAGAAATGTTTAGAATGTGGTTCTGAGGGACATGGTTTAGTGTGAAATACTGGTGGTCAGTGGAGAGTTGGACTGGATGGTCTTGGAGGACTTTTCCAATCCTGGTGATTCTATGATTCTAATAATAACCAATTTTCAGCGCAGTAAAACGCAGTCAGCTTTTAGATCTGGAGAACAAGTTCATGAGTGCCCAGGAACTACGTGAATATACATGAAGAATGGCTAAGCTTCAACAAATAAAGCAACCTGCATTTAGTATTTTCATTTATAAAAGTACTGCTGAACCCACATTTGTTTGTTTGTACTTTTGCTAACATTTGCCAGCTCTATAAACAAAAGATGTTTCCCACTGCTGACACTCAACTCATTCTACTGTTTGCATTTCAATAGTACCTAAAAACCCCAACACAGATTACAAGCTAACACACTGCCCCCAAAAAGCAAGTGTTTGCTCATCACCCTGCTCTATGTCAGTCTCCAGATTTATTTATTTTTTACACGGTATCTATTTATGCCAAAAAATATACATAAGCATTCACTAAACAGACACACAGCATTCAACCACTCATAACTGCTGACATTTTCAACTGCAGAAATCGTGGTCTATGTCTGGAAATTATCAATTCATATTAAATACCAAAAATGTGAATGAGGGGATAATTTATTCAGACTGTGTAAAAGAGAAAACTTTCCTTTAAAAAAAANAAAAAAAAAAAATCTTTTACTTGTTAAATATGCATGTCCCAGAGAGGCTCTGGCAACAAAACACCTCAAAATGCAAAGATCACCTTTTCCCAAACCACACACTACCATGAAATTGGACGCATGCGTTGAAAAGTCAGAAAATTAGGCCTTCTTTTGGAACAAAAATGATGAAGAGACCATCACAGGAATGCCTTGGGAAATCTCCCAAGCAAACTGAGAGGATTTCAGCTTAAGGACTTCTTCAGAACACTGTACAGCTGTGACCAGCAGGGAGGCAGATGGAGAACTAAGGACACAAAAACTGCACAGCAAGCAATGTGCGTAGCCCCATCTTTACTTACTAGTGATGTCCCATGGCATTTTTCTTCTCACACTAGCAGACAAATAAAATAAGTATTATTTAGAATGGTTAACCATATGGTAGGTATCATCTTCATATGCTGTTTTGAGTGCATTATTACACTATATGGTAGAGATCTACAAAATAAGATTCAAATTTGCTTTTGGTTGCACAACAGACCCTTGCCATTTGGGGACAGAGACAGAGCAGAGGGCACTATAGCAGAGTATGATACTTCCAGTGTGTGTGGGTACTTCCACAGGCTGCCGCTAACTGAGTGACAATAGAGCAATGCAATTTCTTCATGCTGGGCATGTTTTGGGGTTCCCAAGCTGAAATAAATATTTATCAGCCTTAACTGATGATTTTTTTGCTAGTAAATATTTGCTGAAATTGTTTAGCCCTGCCTTTCTTTATATTCGTTTTCAGCCTACGTGTGTTTGCCAGCTCTGTGCCTTCTTAGTGAGGAACTAGCATGCAGCAAAAAAAAAAGGACAATGCACAAAAGATAAAGGAAAGACAATCAACCTAAAAACTAGAATCCATTACCCTTAAACTCTGTGCTTCCACTTCCCAAGTCCTCTGACCCTTTTTTTTGGATGATGAAGTATCAGAAGGAAGAATTTGTTTTTATTCTAAATTAAGGTATCTACGCTGCAGCCTGAACAATACTGATTGGGTTTTTTGTCTGGATACAGTGTAATGCTTTCCAGTTTTCACTGACATTTTTTTTTAGAATATACAAAACACTACAGAAGCACATGTAAATCACCACTCTCTTGCCCAGTGGAACAGAATTTCAGTTACCAATGCCAACAGTTGCCTACAGAAGGCATCTACATCTGGTCTGCTACATCCAAGACAGCAACCACGGGCACACGTTTCGCTTTATTTGGAATTCATCGCTGTGGTGCAGCTGAGCCCCAGATAAAGCCTCCAGGGTTAAACAGACAAATGTTTTCAGTCACAACAACTTTTTTTTTTGCAGGGAAGCAAAGCCATAACAATGTATGTAGGAGGTTTTATGTAAATCATTAAAGGCCTACTGACTGAAATTGTTGCTAACACCACGAAGTTGCTTAATGTACACTTGAGAGTGTGAAGGCAGAACAGATGAATAGTCTCACAAATCTTATTTGCTCCGTTGGAAAAATGCAAAAAAAAAAAAACAAAAAAAAACTTGTAAAAAAAAAAAAAAGAAAAATAAATATCTGATTCCTGCTCATTGCCATTCAAATTTAAGACACATTAATATTAATCATTCCCAACTGCGTGGTGGTTTTTACTGGGAGGCAGAAGGGGCAGATACATTCAGTAAACAAATTTACTTTCAAATCCACACAGATTTCAATACCTACCTAGCCACTCGTTGAATTTTTTTACTTCACTAGGAAGTCCCAGCTCAGTGAAATCACCAGCATGTATTAACACATCTCCATATGGCATTTGGATGGGATCAGTTCTCGAGTGAGTATCAGAAATGCAGACAAATCGAGTATACCCTGGAGGTTTGGGAGCATTATGGGGCACCGGATCAACCCTGCAGGAAATGCATCGTAACAAGGTTATAAAGTACTTATGAACTTCCAGTGTCTACTTTGCAATTCTAATACTAATTTTTACCTTTACAAAAGATTACACAGTCTTATAGATCTGTCTGATGGAAGGGATTTATTAAAACAAACCTAACACAAATGGGAGGTGTAAAAATTCTTGATGTTCACATCACAACATTCTCAGTATTTGTTGGATTAACTTAAAGAGATTAAGCAAGAGAGACTGAACTATGGCAGTAACTCTGAAACAAATACAAATAAATCAAAGGCATCGACAGATTCAAAGGAACAGTGCTATCCTGTCTCATTGCTTAAATATGATTACGTGGTACACGGGGAAAAGATTTATTTCAGATACATAAATACATTTTTAAATGCATTTTTTTAATTATAACTTTTTTCTGCAAGTTATATAATTCCAGCAAATTTAATTAACACATTTTGGAGATACGTTTCAGTCTGCTAATGCAAAGCAAGATAAGAATCCTCCTGACAACAGCTGTAAATGTACGTTCAAGTCTGACTATTGTGAGGACAAATGTGGTAACTTTCTGGGCTTAATTATACTAAATGAAATCAGATGCTATGAGGGGTGAGGTTGCATTGTTCAGAACCCAATCTCAGTATTCAGAACTGAGAAAAAGAAACAATCTGACCAAGTTTGGTGAGGCTTACAGCTTACGAGTTAGAAGAGGAAAGCAGAGAACACCTCTCTGCTATGTGAGGCGTACTTATTTCCAACTCATTCAGTCTTTTTACCCTCAAGCTATAGTTTGTTAGAATACATAGAAGCAAATGTATCCATATACAGCTATACCATATCTGCTATTCCAGCTAGGGAATTCTGGTGGAATAAAAACAAAAAGTCAGAGATGCAAGAGTTATATTTATGTCACTAGGAACCAGAGAGGTATACAAAAATATTATGAATTACTTCACTTTTAAAACAGTTATCCTGAAAGGAAAAACAAAATTAGTTTTGTTCACTATTGCCATATATAATACATTCCTTGCTGGTTGTGCTTCAATTCAGGATCTTACTGTTATATAAAGAAACACAGAAAAAAAGTTAAGAGATCTTTGTTATTAATAATACTGCCCCTGAGTTTACTGGGTAAATTTCCCAAAGACATTTTATTACTTGAAAGACATAAGATAATCATTTCTAATCACACAGTCTTTTCCCTAAGTGAAAGAAGAATTCTATTACATTTATGGATGGGTAAACTGAGGTATTTTTGACAACTTCACATGATAAATGGATAAAATATAAGACTTATGTCTTATCAAGTATATGCAAAATATTCTTAGCATTTTTTGTAATTATAAAAATCGAGTTTGAATAAATTACATTGTATCCATCTTTCTTACACGTTTTAGGAAGAAGTGGAGTAGCTTTGTTTTGTTTTGAATCCAGCACAATAAGCATCAGCTATTTGTGAGGTGGTTTTGTTGCTTTTTTTTTTTACAGGGATACTGGAGAAACCATTATGAGTACCTTTCAACTCTCTCTCCAAACTTCCCGTTTCTGAGCAGAAAATAACAAAATGTGAGTAAGGAGAAAAGCCAGTCATGATCAGATCCTACCCAACAAGCACCTAGCATTATGTGAATGCCAGTGGTACATATAAGTAAGCGCATAATAGAAACTGTGAAACTCACCTGAAAAAGTGAAACATTTGGACCCTGAGACACAGAAGCTGAAAACATTATGTGCACGGCTGAGGGAGTATGTATGCTCTGTGAGGGCCACAGAAAAGAATTAGATGGGGGTTAGGGGTATGAGAGGTCACAACCTCAAACAGTGCAGCTAGATGATTGCAACTAGGTATTAAAAATGCCTCTGTTTCCCAGGGATGAGAGCTGCCACAGAGGGAGCTCTATGGACTGTGAGTGGAGGTACCATGGGTGCTAGCAAAGGATGGAGAATGGTGGGTTTTGGACTACTGAGTGAGGGTTGTCTTAAGGTGCAATCTGTATGAAGGGTACTGCATTTAGTTCACAGAGTTCCTCCTCAGAGGGTAGCGTGTATTTCCCTTGTTGCTGCATTAGAATCGAATGGAAAAACAAAGGACTTACCACAGCAAACCAAGTGTGCAATACATTTGCTGTTTCTTATAGTTTGGATGGGGAAGGGAGAGGTGTGGAGAGCATTTTCCTGGTTACTGAGCTATGCTTAACTTTCAGAGCCCAAGCAGTGGGTCAGGTAATGTACATGGAGAAAAGATACCAATACTAAAAAAAAAACCCCACAAATAAACGAGATGCACATTTTCATGCTGAAGTGATATGCACACACTGAGGCCATATATAGGTAAAAACATATGTCAAGTTTCACAAATGCATCTAAGTTGTATTAGAAATGATTTCTGAAGGCTGGATCCCCATATTTTTGGGTAACACATTGCCACAGCAGCTGTCACACCAACACTCAATGCACCACTTTTGCAGCATGAGCAGAGGAAGAAAGATCTGATTATTTTTGCCAAAATGCTATTTTTCTATAAAACAACGTGTAAACTTGCAAAGAAACTGAAAGGCAAAGTTAAAACCTCAGAGAAAAAAAAAACAACACTGATAAGTGTGAGTTTTTAGACCAGACTTTAGAGGAGGTTCCCAAAAAACAGAAGACAGGAACTTCTTAGGAGTGACTGATGAACCTGAGAACACTGTCAGAATTTGCCACCCCTCCTGTCGGTGGCAATCCAGTCATCTCACAAGCATGGGAATGATGGACTAAGATGGGGCTAGGAAAGTGCTGTCAGTATGCCAAAAAGTTAAGTAGAACTGCACTGAGGACCAAAGAAAAGCTCCAGAATTGCATTCAGTAGATGAGTACCAGAAATAACTTTCAACAGTTCAAGTATTTTACCACAAGTTCAGATGTTAATGGGTCTATCTGAAGTGTGTTTATGATTGGCTGCAACCTGGGTATTTTGACCTATACACAGACAAGGCAAAGCCCTCACCTCTCTGAAGTTAATGACAAAAATTCTACTGACTAAAGTTGAGTTGAGATTTCACCAACAATTATGCGAATAAAGGTGATTTCGTTACACATTTTGTATATACCTTCCCCTTCTTTGTCACTCTACTATTCACCGATTGGAAGCAAAAGTAATCCTGCTGGTAGTCAGAAACATCCTTTACAATTTCTGCAGCAAGAAAAGAGCAGGTCAGATTGTGGTGTATGTTTCAATTTATTTAACCTGTTTTTCTATATGCACAAGCTTCTTCAAGGGTGTTAATCATTTGTAAGAGAGTGCTAAATTCTTCCAAGGAACAGTCTTCTAAGGATAGCTTATTTTCAACTATTTGCTTAGGTGCTGAACTTGAATCATGCAGTTGATTTTCTCAGCCCTATGGTAATATGATTTGTTTGTCACTGGTTAGAAATTCAAGCTGCATATTGTTGAGTACCAGGTGGATACTTGTTTAGTCTGGAGAAGAGCAGGCTCAGGGGAGACCTTTTTGCTCCTTGTAACAACCTGAAAGGAGATTGTGGCGACGTGGGGGTCGGCCTCTTCTCGTGCATAACTCATGATAGGACAAGAGGGAATGGCCTCAAGTTGCATCATGGGAAGTTCAGGTTGGATATTAGGAAAAATTTATTCTCTGAAAGGGTGCTGTGGAACAGGCTGCCGAGGGAGGCGGTTGAGTCACCGTCCTTGGAGGTGTTCGAGAAATGTTTAGAATGTGGTTCTGAGGGACATGGTTTAGTGTGAAATACTGGTGGTCAGTGGAGAGTTGGACTGGATGGTCTTGGAGGACTTTTCCAATCCTGGTGATTCTATGATTCTAATAATAACCAATTTTCAGCGCAGTAAAACGCAGTCAGCTTTTAGATCTGGAGAACAAGTTCATGAGTGCCCAGGAACTACGTGAATATACATGAAGAATGGCTAAGCTTCAACAAATAAAGCAACCTGCATTTAGTATTTTCATTTATAAAAGTACTGCTGAACCCACATTTGTTTGTTTGTACTTTTGCTAACATTTGCCAGCTCTATAAACAAAAGATGTTTCCCACTGCTGACACTCAACTCATTCTACTGTTTGCATTTCAATAGTACCTAAAAACCCCAACACAGATTACAAGCTAACACACTGCCCCCAAAAAGCAAGTGTTTGCTCATCACCCTGCTCTATGTCAGTCTCCAGATTTATTTATTTTTTACACGGTATCTATTTATGCCAAAAAATATACATAAGCATTCACTAAACAGACACACAGCATTCAACCACTCATAACTGCTGACATTTTCAACTGCAGAAATCGTGGTCTATGTCTGGAAATTATCAATTCATATTAAATACCAAAAATGTGAATGAGGGGATAATTTATTCAGACTGTGTAAAAGAGAAAACTTTCCTTTAAAAAAAAAAAAAAAAAAAAAAAAAAACCAGTCTTCTCACCTAAAGATAAGGCTGCTTTTCTCTTTAATAAACACAATAAAATGGTGCAGACATTTTTATTTCCTATAAAAATATTTTACAGTAGAATTTTATACTTAATTTATTTGTAATAGCTTTACTGTTTTGCTCTTCCTTCTGGCTTTAAATTTTATGGCAGGTTTCATTTTGTAATTATAATTCTCCACTTTACATTACAAGTAAATCATTTAGAGCAGTTAATTTTACTGATGCTGTCATTATATAAGAAGTCAGAAACAAACACATTATTTTAATTACTCTTTAAGCACTTGGCATCTTCAGCACAATGGTATGAAAGTAAGTTGTCGGATGGATGCCCACACCATTTTACTTATTGATGTCATTTTTGTATGTGTCTGTAATATTACTAACCAAACAATATCTGTTGTACAGATACGAGCTTGGTATTTCAACAGCTACTTACATCAATAGGCGAGTGCACAATGCAAACAAGCAACTACTAACACTGCAGAAAGTATCAGCCTTGTAGAATTTCTTGTTTTATTACCATGGCTTGATGTTTATTTATTTTTTTAATACTATTATGTATTAAAGTTACGCTAGTGGAGTGATCTTTCTATCAAAGTACTTATACTTCCCAAATGGACTGACTTTGTATCATTATAGTAATTATTATAAGAAAGGCAGCAAAACAGTTTTCTTCGCATTCTTTTTGACTGGTCCATCAAATACCACACTGACAAGGCAATAACAATTCAGAAGGCTGTGCTAGAGCAATAACAAAACTATAATACTTACATTTGCACATGTGGGGGCTGAAAACGTCCCTGGTTAATGTTGTAGAACGTGAAAGCCTGTGTGGGGTTGGAGCTGTACTCATCCACTTCAATTATGAGTCTACTGTGCTGATGCCTTCTAGCTGCCATAATGTGCGACTGGGCGAAAGCCATGCTTGCACTGGGTAGCTCTGCTTTTTCAGGCGATCATATCTGCTATCTTCCTACATCGACGGGAGAAGACCATGACATCTTACCTAATCAGCACACCTCTCTTTGAAAAACCTAAAAGTAGACAGAAAAGATGGAGCATAACTGTTTGACAGTTAATCTGTTTCAAGATTTGCTTTATTTATTATGAGATGAAAATCAAGGAGGGGGTAAGGAGGAAGAGGCAGAGCTCAAAGAATTCATTACAAACCTTTCCAATTCAGCAATCTGATGAACATACTTCAGTTGAGGGCGGGAAGTGGGTGGGGGAAGTAAGCTTGCAACAGAACACAGGAGACAACTTGCTCAAATATTTCAGACATTTAATACAGATCTAAAACAGAATGGTGCGTCAAATATTAATGTCTCATCAACACATTTACTTTCTTCTTTTTTTTCCCTGATTGAATTGTTGAATGTTTATACCCCATCTTCCTCCAAGAAAACCCCAAACCTGAAACTGAATACACATCTGTGCTTGATAAAAATGTGATTTAATTAAACAGAATCAGTTTTACCAATTCTTAAGAAAGTCTATGCCATTTAATAATGGGATGCAATGCAAGTGGTTGATCTTCAAATCCCAAGGAATGAAACAAACTCAGCCTTCCACACACATAATCCTGGCTCTGCAGCATCCTGAAGGACCTCCTGATATATATACGACAATCTCCAATCTCCCCACTTCAAATACATTCTCTTCTTAGCACTAGCCCCAAAATCTGGATTCAATGGAAAAAAAAAAAAAAAAAAAAAAAAAGTGATTTGAAGGCTAACTCACAGGTAAATGTTATTAAATATCAAAAAGTAAAATCCACAGAGGTTTTATGTTTGGGAATAAATGTTCTCTGAAGGTTACATATGTCTATAACAACAGCACTGAAAATAGGTAGAGGAACTGCAAAGTGAAACCAAATGGAATGTAAAGAGTATCCCCTAGAAACAGCAGAAAGTAATTTAATTGTGAATTTTACTTTTATTTCTCAGTTTTAATAAAAAATGGATTATAAGGAATACAGGTGGGTATTTTTGCAGTATAATGTTGTGTCCTTTTTAAAAGTTGTCTGCCTTAAATATTTACTCTCATGCAAGCAAGGGCTTTTCTCCTCTAGTGAATATAAGTAATCTGCTTCAGAAACTGTATTTCAAGAAAAGCTATGGTAGAATGCAGCAATTCATCTCATATGAGCAGTTTCTGGAAAGCAGAACTACAAGTTTTTTATGTGACCTTGCTGATATGAATTACTTCCATTCTGATGGGACCATTGCCAAGTGATGGATGAGGAAGGTCTTCACAGTCGCTCAAAGTTTTAAAGCTATTTATAGGTACTTTGGTCTAATTCAGTTCTAGTGGGAGTCAAGCACCTAAGTACCTTCAAAAACCCAGGCTTCAGTCCTTCTATCTACTGGAGATGTTAAGAGGTGGTGTATTTTTGTTTTGGGAAACCTTGTCCTTAGAAAATTGGAATGAGAGATTCAGCTCGTTTTTGTTACCTGCTGAATGGCTGCAAAATGATGACAACTCACTGTCGCTAACAACCCGCAGGAAAACTTGTCTGAGAATAAAATGCAGCTGCCCCCCCTCCCCCCCCCCAGAAGTGAGTGGGGTAAAGACATGGTAGAATAACAGCAAAGAAAAATGCGGATTTAAACACTCTCAGATGCTCTGTGCAGGCTACATGAACAAGCAGCAGCACAATGGAATGTGCCAGAGCAGGGGGAGGGAAGGGAGGCACGATTCTTGTAAGAATAATCAAGTACAAATCGCAGCGCTTAGGAAATAAGAAATTATGATGGCAGATGTGAAGAATCCTCCCTGAGGAGCTTCCTGTAATAAATGAAGCATTTGTAAAGAAGTTTGAATGGGCACGGTCAGGCATTTTATAGGGGGTAAACTGTTCCTAGTGAACCTACTTGTGTTTGAGAGAAAACATTAGGACTGGAGACTTCTAGAAATATTCTCCAGTATGATTAATAATATATGACTCCACAGCTCTACGTGAGGATGTCAGATTACCTTAAAAAACACCCTGTGTTTTATAATTCAAGGCTCGTGCCCACCTTACACATAGCTGAACTGAAGCTGCAAAGGCATTAAGACACTGCGCGGCAGGACCTACAATCTCCCATTGGCCTTAGGAAACTCCTAGTGCCCAAAGCAGCTGAGACACGTTTTTATTACCCTTCTGCTTGGTCCTGTCTTCTACAACTGCTCTCAAGTGATATGTCAAAGGGAAGGAGAAGCAGATGGATCCTGGCACCCCAATGTCCACTCTTAAGCTCTGCTTTCTCTTTCCAAGCAAGGGGAAATCAGTGCTTATCAACACAAACTAATTCAAAATAACGTTTTTTTCCACTTTGTTTGCAAACAAAAACTAAGCACAGCAAGTGTACCACCGATACACCATTTAGTGCTGAAGAGCTCCTTTAAGCAGGGAATCAATCCTTGCACATGGGAGAGCATGTGAATCACACCATTAGGCAAGCCTGCGAGGATGCTAGCCACAGACATTCAGCAAGAAGTTCACCACATGAACATGTAGGAAATTGGAAGGCAACACGTCTCACTTAAAGGGAGAAAAAAAAAAAAGAGGCACCACAGCATTGCTAAGCCTTCTGCCAAATGACAGTCACCCAGTGTCAACTCTGGACACATAAAAAGCATCCAAGACATGGGGGGTGGGAAGAAAAAAAAGAGACAGATACTGCAATAAAAAAAAGATAACTAGCAATCGCATGAATAGCTTATGCTAAACAAAAATCAAATACTGTAACACGCATAATCAGTAAGCATAATTCAATAGCAAGCTTCATTCAAGCTCATTTCAGAAACATACACAGATGTCTTTGAACCTTACCTTTCAGTCTAGGGCTGCTTTCCTGCATAAGTGGTTGGCTGACTACGAACATTCTTGGTGTTCGACAGAACAAGCTGTCTCTTTCTAGCTTGACTGATAACTAGACTGACACCCATTACTCCCCTCTTTCTGTTTCCATTTCCAATAGTCCCCACAATCGTAACTTTCTCTTCTTTTAATATTCTGAAATTTCTTTCTTGCCTAGACCAGAGCATAAAATGTAGCAGGGAAATAATTATCTGCATCTCTAGTATGCAAGTTTTAAAATTTATATGCCCAGCATTACCAACACAGAGCACTAAGACTCAAATCCCCACAGCAACAACATGCTAACCATCCTCTTCCCCCAGACTTATGGAGCTGCGGGATGTCTGCCAGAGAAAAACAGGGAAATGTAAAAAGGACTGCAAGAACATGAATACTAAAATAAATATCACAAACCTGGCTGTTAGAATCACAGACTGAGAAAAAGCTATTAAACCAGCTAAGCCATTTCCTTACTGATGTCAGGAATGTTCTCCGCACATTATCTTTCAGGTGCTTCCTTTAACATGTGCTCAAAGGTTCACAGAGGCCTGATCCAAAGCCAGCTGTATACAATGGACACTGCTAGACCGCCTTCAGCAGGCTTTGCATCAGGCCATAAACTATATAGATCACCATCTATCCTGAGGAATTACTGGACCAGGCAGGTGCTTCAATTCAGACATATATTTAAGTCATTTGCTGAATTAAGTTCTCAAATAAAAAAAAAGGGTATTAAGATTTTCTTACTTTTTCAGCCTGGAATTTCTGGTACAGCCAGCATATTTATTTTTACATCAATTCTCCAGCCTTTCTATGCATCCCTTTTTCTTTTTTTTTTTTTCCCACTTCAGGCCAATGTTTTATTTTAATCTCACTTCTTCTCTCCCAGATTCTGTTTCAGTCTATGTTCAGCCTCTAGCTGACTCTCATGTCCATTGTCTCTCATCAGATCTTATTCCATCATCTCCATTGCTATCATCTACTCTTTGTCTCAAGCCTACAAGCAATACTGAGACTTCTTGACAACTATTCCAGTGATAGGATATAAGAATCTAGACTTAAGAACAACACAGCTCAAGCAGGTGTCACGGAAACAATAATTAGAAATCAAGATAAAATACTGATGGTGTTGATGACATTGATGATAAGAACAAGCTACAGATTAAGAAATAAAACTCTGTAGGAGTTACCTGTTGAGCAAAGAACTTTGCCAGGTTACAAAAAAATCTGGAGATCAAAAGGCTTAACGTGGCTGGAGCGCATTACAGCAAGAAAGCTGAAGAGGGGAAGCTGCCAGATTTTGCATCAGCAACAGTAAGATACCATGAAAAAGAAAAGCTGGTACTAGGTCAGTGGCAGAGGCAGCTACAGAAAACACGTTTTGTTCAGAGAGTATGACGAGCTGGGATTTGGGGAGGCAATGAAGAAATAAAATGCAGTAGTAAAAAAAAGGCACCTTCATGAAGCTATAAAACATCAAAGCTATATTTTTTCAGGGAAAGCCAGTGAGACAACAGCAGTAAAATACCTTAACGAAGCACATGAGAGCTTGTGATAGACCACAGTCACACACGTGCTTCTTGTGCAAATCACAGAATTGTAGAATGGTCTGAGGTGAGAAGTACCTTAAAGACCATCTAGTCCAACTCCCTGCCATGGGGACACCTTCCAATAGAAATTGATACTGGTAATCTTGGAAACTGGTAAGCAGAAACCCCTCCTAAAGCTTCACTGAGCGTTCAGGTTGTCCCCTATACTGAGGGTTCTTCATAGGCTGTCAGGTCATCCTCTACACAGAGAAGCAGGCTCTTTGTTTTTAAAAAAAGGGGGAAAAAAAAAAAAAAAAAAAGTGCCACAGAGTATTCAGCAGCAGTGGTACCAATTGTCACAGTAACATTCTTAAAAGCCCCAGTGTTTGGTTTTGTGATAAAAAATTACTGTTGTTTATTTTTTGTTTTAAATCCCTCCCCCCCCCAAACACAAACAGGTTATTACAGGCTGTCCAGCAATAAGTGAACATAATGGAACCAGTAAAGTGATTACTATGAGAAATAGGCTGAAAACTATTCTTTTTCCTGTTGAAAATATCCATTTCACATAGTCCATACTAATCGATGGAATTAGGCTGCTATTTCCAGTTCTGTCATCAGAAATGAATGCTGAAACAATCCTAAAAAGGCATTATTCTGCAGGAAAGGATGAGCCAAGCAAATCACTCTGCAGATAAAAGCTTTTCCAAAGTGATACACTCTCCTCTTCCTTCTCTTCATTTTCTGAAATGAAATGCAAGTCCTGGCAGACAAAAACCACCGAATCTTCCCTTAAGAGACCAAGCAAATTCACTTGACAAACGAGGAATTTGAATGCTCTTAACACAATTGTGGACTTTGAAGTGAAGGCAGCATCATCATAGAGACACTTGTAGGTTCTAAGGTCAATCATGTCACTTCTACTGATGGGATTATAAGGCCCTCTAAATGAATACAATTTTTTGTAACAACTGCATTTAAAAAGTGAACAAGTGAAAGTGCAATGTATTGAAGTGAAATATACACGTACAAGCCTCCTTTCCCGAAGGCAACTGCTTTACATACATGTAATTTGTAACAATGAGTATTAAACAATATTTTAAAAAACAACAGATTCCTCGAGGATATCTGAATTGTCATTTTATAACCTGTGGTGTTATTTACAGTGCCTCAACCCTTACCAAATTCCAAGAGTTCTATGTTATGAACACAGGGAGCTAGAATTCCTGCTTAGAAAGCTAGCCCCACTAGGCTACATAAGCAGGACAGCATTTGAGAATGTTAGTTTTCCTAAATGTCAGTTTAGCTCTGGTGCAGTGTGCCAAGGCGACAGCCCTCAAGCCTCCAGACCTCGATCCATGGCACACGCAGAGGTCTGGCACAAGCACCAGGCCTGGCACGAGGCCCTGGGCTGCCTCTGTGCCTCAGACCTGCTCAATAGAGACCACGACTGAAGGGCAGTACCACATCAGTCACGTGTTCCAAGAAATCTCTGCTGTTAAGCAGCAAATAAACGTATACATTTGAGTGAGTCCTGTAGAGCATGTTTATCACCACAATAAAAGTGGAACAAGCACACCATTTAATTCTGTGAGGGCCCAGAGGTGGCAAAATACGTTGCTTCATCTGCTTCTCAGGGCATAACACATAAGGATATCAACTGATGTTTGTGCTTGTTGTCTTAAGGTCAAGAATCTGAATAAAAACTTTAACTGGAGCACTTATGTTCTGTTACACTCTGGCCGTCATTTTCAGAACCTTTGTCTTATGTTCTGTCTTTAATGGATAGACATGCTAAGCATCCTGCCTTCCAGTTTCAGCTCTCTTCAGAAAACGGGTAAAGAAGCTCAATCATCTCCATAATTTATTAAGGGAACCCCATGGACCATCTTAAAAACCACATATGAGCTGGTTTTCTGCAGTAGCAAACCTAAATTTGCTAACTGTTATCAAATAATACTCAGTTCTGTGACTGTATCTTTTCACCAGATGTCAGAGTTACTCCCAGATAAATAACCAGAAACAGCAGACATAATTCTCAATTACCTATATTCTCAATTTATTATTTATATTTATTATTCTCAATTCTCAATTACCTGTATGCCTCAAAATCCTACGAACTTCAATGAGAAGAAACACACAATCTATCAAATCTTGTATTTCATCTGTCAAGGAATGCTTTGGTGTCTCTTCATTTATACCATCTATTTCTCAATTGCAGATCAACAAGTCACAGAGCAACCTGCTTTGTAATGTGAAAAGATCTGCTGACATTTATATAAGACTTTTTATTTCTCTGTAATTATAATTACCTTAACATGCATTAGGAAAAAATAAAAACAAATCCCAAGTTATCTCTCACCATGCAAAAACACATTGTTCCTCTTCTTTGCTGATTACAATGACCTGTCAAACACAGTATGACAACATTCATCACTGAAATTAACTTCTACTCCAAATTAGTTTTCTTCCATTGCTCTCAAGCACAAGTATTATACACGTTTCTCTCATTACTTTATAAATAAAAAACACTATTTGTTAGTATTTGTTAGCTTTAACTGTCATGCAAATATTTTATAGACATAGCAAGTAGGAAATGAGATAATTTGTCTTTTGGAACTGTGCCCTTACATTCACTTCTTTGGAGTTTCCTCAGAAGGAATACTGTATCTGCTCCCTGTCAAAGTTCTGACTTGGCACCCAGAAAAAGATGGATGGATTCAGAAAACACCAAAATTATACATTTGCCTATGAAATTTAATTGCGTTGATTTAAAACAATTATCACTTTAAAACCTTCTTAGCTTGTCTTCTTTTGAATGGTGATTGTATGATTTAAAATTACTTGTGCTAATTTACTTACCTAGGTTCACAAAACCACAATGACTGAGTGTTCTATTTATGAAAATTTTATTTTATTCTGGACTATCAGGAGTATCATTTTCTGAACCAAGTTCTCATCCATACAAATAACAGTTAATTTATTCAAATAAAAAAACCCCAACATTAATAATAGGGGTCTGTCTTGTTCTTAAACTTTGACTTTACAGTACACCAAATACATTTTAAACAATGCAATACTCTAAGATCCACAAACAGACTGAACATTTGCCAAGGCTAAACGCTTTACTGTAACCGTACACACAGTCTTGCCCGAACATACAAAACATCACATTTGAATAAAATATTTACATGGATTCATTTTTCTTAAGGAAAAGAAAATCTTTTCCCTGAAAAATATACTGTTTTGCTCAACGCTGCTCTATTTATCCCAAAATATCTGCCGACGTAGCTTATCTATTTAAGTAATTACTGCTAAGGAAGGACATTTTAAATAAATATATCTAAAAGCCACAAAACTCATTCTCCACTCTAAAAAATTAGCTTTCATCCCTGGTAGTATTTCAAAATCTGCTAAGCTACTGAAGATCCCAAGCTCATACAAGAAAAATTCTAAGTCCCAAAATGACAATAGTTATCTTAATGAAAAACTAGCTAAAATACAGGTTATCTGGAAAAATTACCAAAAATAGATATTTCAATAGGAGTAAACTAAGATCGCGGTGCTTTGATTCCACATTTCAGTCTGCAGTTTGGGCACATCATCTGACGAAGCTCTCGAATCTCTTAAAATATCTGCTTAGAAAATGAATATATAAGTACTGAAACATCATATATTTAAGACGACAGAGTTTGGTTTAAATCTGCAGCTGAAGAACTTTGTTCTTTTCCTTTACCCTTTTGTGAGAACTGCCTAACATTAATTTCTTAGCCTTTATCTGGACAAGCATCACCAGGTCAAATCCAAGTTACTTGTGCCACAGAATTTATCCAAACTAATTGCTGTGGAAATAGCATATAAATGCACAGAATTTAGCTGACTGGGTCATTCTCACCTGAGGGCAGAATAAATCCATATGATTTAGCCTGTTTGCTCTGATACCAATATTTTATCAGAATATGACAAAGCCTAATACTAATTGCCTAGCAGTCAGTTCAGGCCACTCTAAAGCAAGCACTCAAAATCAGCGTCCTCCACCAGCAGGGTTAGCCCACGGGTCAGCAGTGCATAGTGCTGGTACTAGGGTGGCTGAGGACAGAAGTAGCAGACAGCAAAAAACAGGCAGCACCTCCCACATTCTGAGGGCAGCCGGAGGTAGAGTTGCTGCTCCACACAAAGGCACGTTGATGCCAGCAGGACAGCTCACAGAGTCTTTCCTTTTTGTCCAGGAGCATTGCTCAGATTTGGATGAATTTCTGTTGCTAACATTTGCCTCTGATTTCAGGAAAAAATCTAACACTAAACAGTCCTGAAAGGTTGCTGATCTCTATGTCAATAGACAAGAATGGGAAAATAAAACTTGCCAGTCTAACACCTGTAGCTGAAGATGAATGAAATGCCAAAGTACAAGCATGCAAACATGTGTAAATCAGAATATACAACAACTTACATGTAAATATACCTTCAGTGATACTACTTTAAGGATAATCTTATTAAAAGGAATCAAGAAATCTTTTTAACAGCTTTCTATATTATATATATTCATACATATATTTAGACACAAAACTCTGAAAATTAAGTACATTGTCCTACTATTTCCATTATTTCCACTTTCCAATCCTTCAGCTTTATTTATTCAGTTGAAATCCTTCATGTCATCTACTGACTCTCTCCCTGGTTGTTAATCAGGTTTTCCCTGTTTATTTTTCCAGGTATCCTCCCCAGGACTGATAGGAAAAAAATAACACAGAAGTTGGACCATTCACTCCTTGTACGCATGAAGTCATGCCCACATAGAGCCCACCTCCAAGCTCCATGGGAAACTGAGACAAAGATAACTAAATCTCTTCCCTCAGGATAAAGGGACAGACAATACAGAAGCCCCAGGTACACAGCTCTGAGGCAGAGTGTGGGAGATCAGGAAGACCCAGTCCTACAGCACCTTTTTCACAAAAGGATGCTGCAAATCACCGCTATCACTAAAACTGAAACGGCTACTTGTGAGAGAAACAAAAATCAGGAGAACGCCTACACTAAGACAGCACACTCACAGTACTTCTCTCCAGTTTAGCTAACTCAGGTGGTAGCTCTCGCACTGCAAAGTGCTGGACCAGATGCTGCTGAACTGTGGCTCTGAGCCGTACGCGCACTGCATCACCTCGTTTGCCGGCTGTTTGAAAACCTCTTTTGACAATTTTATTTGGACAGACTACAAATCTTCATTTGACCCAAAGGATGCTAAAACAAAGCCACGTGTTCCAGTGGTGAAAAGAAAAGGGAGATCAAAATGAAAAAAAATATTTAGGAGGAAAATATCAAAGTAGTGAAATTAAACCACTACAGATTTCTGGATTTTCTTTTTCTTTCTATCTCTTACTCGATCAACCTGGTAAAGCCAGAATATTTTTTGGTGTTGTCAGATCTTCTATCTACTATTCAGTTTTTAATATTTTGTTAGCTACTGGCAGTAGCTGGGTTTTAATCCATCCCACTCCCTCTCCGGCAGGCAAGGTATCTTGAACTTTTACCAAAACCAACTCACACTAGGGATTCAGTACATGTGCTGAGGGAGAAACTGGGATACGTCTCAGAATAGCGATACTGTGAAGATAAGCTTTGAGCAATATATTTATGGTTTACCTCAAAACCAGAAGGAAGGCTGTCACATAAACAAAACATAATTCCAGTATTATTATTTACTGTTACACGAGTGTCCACAGACCAATTGAAATACAAGAACAAACTATGCTAGGCACTGTACAATCAAACAGCAGCAAAAAGCTTCTGCCCCAAAGAGATCACAGTCTACCAAAACTCAACAAAGGATGTGGGACAAAAACGATACAGCAATGTAGAAAATAACGATCAAGGCAACGACAGAACATTACGTTCCTTCCATTTATTTTTGAAGACAATGAAAAAATAAGCAGAATTAATGTCACAAAAAAAAGAAAAAAGAAAAAAAATATGATAAAGCAGGTGAGAAGAGGGAAAAAGATAAGAAAGTTAAGTGTCATGCAGGATGTCTGAGCCACAGAGAACACAAAGTAAAGCGACTGAGAGCTGGCAAAGAGGGAGCTTGAGCAAAGCAACCAATTAGGATACGGCAAAGAAAAAACAGTCAAATATATCAGTAACCATTGGTCTCCTTCGTACGCTGCTTCTACAGCTGCTCTGCCGGCTCCAATCTTTGGCTGAATGGCAAGACCCTCACCTGCTGTAAGAGAAGCTGGACTACATGTGTGGTAGATAAACTGAACTTGAAAGCATTTTCAGGAGAGCATGCTGCATCAAAACAGCTTGCAAAAAAAGTCATACATGTTTAATCTTATTTGTAGAAATATATATAATAAAAAGACATCACCAGTAAGTGGCAAATACTTGCAACTGAAATGCATTATAAGTATGTATTACAACTCTTAAAAAAAAACATCTAAAAAAGATGACCAATCCTTATGACACCAAAATTAGTTTGGCTCTTCAGTCATACACAGTGCAGTATATTTAAATGACATTATGAACCCAATTTTACTCCCATGGTAAATACCGGTATTTTAAATAGCAAAGCATTCTATATTTAGGTTAGCGTAATGAAGACCAAATCAGCTACAGCTGCAAGTTACTACATATACAGTATGATGGTTATGATGGTTATTTGTTAATCCTAATATAATTCCCACTGCCACATCAAATCACAGCAAAACTGTCACACTTGTTGACAGTTTCAACAGTGAAGTCAAGCAGTGAGCAGCCACAAGAGGATGAACTGCTTCACCCTCTGGAGGTGGTCACTGCAGAAGCAGGTGAATAGTCATTACACTCAGAGCTCTGCTCCTTTTTGCAGTGTATCTTACACTCAGCTGTCATTCTGTAACTTATCCGAACACTGCATTCACGTGTATTTTATTTATAATAACATTAGCCTCTAAGGATGACCTTCTAAGAGGAAGTCACGGAATTACAGTCCAGTGACCTTAAAGGACCCCCTTACATTAACAGCCTTGCTTATATTTTGAAACAAACCTGGAAGATTCAGGATTGAAACAGGAATGTGTAGTTAAGTTAGAAATAACGATTAGAGCCCATATCGCTTTCATACACTACTGCACAGACCCAAATGACCCGTGGACAATGTTCACAAAACCCAACCTGGTGTATATGCAAATTACAGTTCCCACCACTATACTTGGTCTTCTCGGGAGACCTCAAACTGTACACTGTAACAGTCTAATACATCTTAATGTAACAGTACCATGTGGAAAGACTCTTCCCTCAGATTATTTTACATATCCTCTCTGAACCTGGCTGCTTGCAATTCTTTGAAATAAGGTTTAACAGGAATCAAATGAACTGCAGGGAATTACTGGTATGAGTATTAATTATTTGAGATGAAAACTGATTTCATGTACAAAAATACTAAAATCCTCAAATTTAAACTCACTTTTTTATTCACTGATACTGTTTGCGAGAAGAAACTATCTGCACCAATTAAGTGGTCAGCTGGTACTAAGGAATTTGAGGCTCCTCATAATTCAGTGGCAAAACCCTAGCTTAAAAAACAGAAACCTTTCCATATACTACTTCATGTTCTGCTACAATAGAGAAAAGCCCACTCCTGTGTAACTCTTCAGGTGAGAGGGATTGCATTTGAGGCAGCAGAGCTGATCGTATTCCTTTCCTAAGAGGACATAATATGGACTTTTCTTCTAATTCTTTACAATGAATTCAGTTAGATATACATGATCACAAACAGCACTATAATCATTAACTCAAGAAGCAGAAACATCAATGTCAGAATAGGCAACGTATTCCAAATCAGAACTCCGGTCCGCTTTACATTCCTGCTGACAGTTCCTGTAATGAGCACACAGCATTAAAGAAAAAACATGACCTGCTTAAACAAAGATCAGAGCACCAGCTTTATCTGTGCATTCTCTGGTGTTCTTTGTTGTTTGGTATCGCAAACTAATACCAAAGCACTCTATAATAACACTTTAACAGGTTTTCACACAGGGCACGAAGGGTTTGCTCTAGTCTAACAGGAACAATTGTTTATCTTTAACACAGGTGCTTTTCTTCATGTGAATCTGTACAGGTATTCGCAGCAGTTACAATGCTTTAAATTAGACTGAAGGAAAGCACAGAGAAGAGACAGACAATGGTGTAAAAGCAAGAAATTTTAAGATTCTTCTGTCTCAGACAGCCTGAGACAACGAAGGAAATGAGAGGAGCAAAGCTAGAATTGATTGAACATGCCACTTAAATTCTGTGGCTAACGATTACAATCAATCAATTCATCTATGTGACATACATGGGATAGCCATCACATTTAATAATAAAAAAAAACCATATGCAAAATAAAAAACACATACCTATGCTGCCAGCAAATTTACATCACGGCACAGCTTAACACGCACAGGTCCAGTGCACATTACAGTCCTGTAATGACTACTTAACAGTCTTCTCAAAAGATGCACTCATTTTGGAGGCCAAATCCCGGCCATACACATTTTCAATGTAGTCCTGCATTTTAAATATCTACTGATACTCTCTTGAGAAACTGAGCTCACTTCACCAGGAGCTTATCACAAAGTTTAATAATCTTGCCCAGTTATCAATTTATCCAGAATAACTAAAGCTCCTTTGCTCTGTAGCCTAAATTACTTACCAAATTCATTAGGCACTAACTGAAGTTGAAGTGGTTATCAATACTGGACGTTATCAGCAGATCTTCCAGTTAAGGTATTATCAAGATACGTATGGTGTAGACAGAAACCTTCAACTACTGATCATTTGCTAAAGAGAACGGAAGATCTGAAACCTGCCCGCTTTCTGCATGTTTCCCATCCTTATCTCCTATGTTGGCCATGCACAAATATATGCATTTAAAAACGTATTTCACGCTGCCTATCCCAACGTGCAAACCACAGAAATGCAGGCATAAAGAAAACAGTGAAATAAGAGCAACGAACCCCCTACCTAACCCTCTTCAATCTTCTATTTTTTTCCCCGCTCCGCTGCTTGGAGCGTGCCGGGTACCAAGCAGCAGCACGATGCACGACACGAAGATCAGCACGAATTCTGAGCAACTTACTGAACGCTCTCCTCCCGGAACAAAACTTTGGAGGTCACCAGATCCTCTCCTACCACCCAGCAAAGTTCTCCCACTTCCACCGCCCCTTCCCCTGGCCGAGCTGCCGCACCCGCTGCTCCCGGGCTCCCTCTGGGCGGTCCGTGCCCTCGCACCTGCCCGGGGCCGACAGAGCCGCCCTCTCTCCGACCCGCGGCTCGGAGCCTCCGCGGGAACTCGCTAACAAAGTAACTTCCCGGCGGGAGCGCGGCTGCTTCCCCCTCAGCCCCGCGGCCGGAGAGAGGCGGCGGGCTGGAGGGCAGCGCTCCGCTCAGCGGCTGACAGCTCGGATTTACCTTCGCACAGCCCTTCCTCTGGCCCGGCGGAAGGCGAGCGGCGGCAGAGCGGCATGGAGGCAGGGCGCGGGGAGCTGCGGGGCGCTTCCCTCCGCCTCTCGGCAGCCCCTGCTCCTCGGAAAGCCCTTCCCCCTGCCGGACTGCCTCACTCTCTCCGGCTTTGGGGCATACGTATATATTTCTTAAGGAGCGCGGAGAAGCCGCGGGAAGGCTCGGCTGGGAGAGGCGAAGCCCTGACGCGCTTGGGGGTGGGCAGGCGGGGGGATCCAGATCCTGGCACGGCCGCGCACGCACACCCATCCCCCCTTCTCCGCGGTCCCCAGCCGGGGAAGGCAGCGCCGAGGCTCGAACCCCACCGCCTCCAACCGACCCCGCCGCGGGGAGCGGGCCCTGCGCGGTGCCCCCGCCCCGAGCCGCGGGTAGACCCCGCCCGGGGCGGCCGCCCGGATCCCTCCCCGCTCCCACCCCGCGGAGCAGGGGCGCTCCCCAGAGCACTTACCCTGCCCGCCAGGGCTGCTCTGAAGCCGCAGGATTTTGTGCGAGTGCCCGTCTCGTTCTCCGGGAGCCCAGCCTCCCCTCCCCCTCGCCT